>JALGBA010003059.1:0-347500 GCA_023970755.1 Azemiops feae | reverse complement strand
AACAAAACTTAGCCGCATCCAGAAAAATAAAATCACACAGATCAGATAACAGAAGTTGTAAATAAAATGGATCGAGGTGGGCTAAAAATCTGACTATATGTGAAGTTAATAATCTAGTGGAGTTTCTAATCCAGTTTCCAACTAATCAGTTTTTATATACTGTATATATGTGTGGTCTCTGTGTGTGAAATCTATACAAAGAGGATTTGGTATTACTTTGTGGTAATTTCCCTGCCTTTGTACGCTGTCTCTGAAATGTATTTGAAGTGGAGAGAAAATATGTGTTGTGGCGAATTCATAGGGAAAGCTTGGAGCAGACTTTATCTGATAACAGAAGGAAATACAAATTTAAAATGTGGAAGATTCATATGGAGTATGTGTACGTATATTCTGTGTGTATGTGTGTGTGTGTGTGTGTGTGTGTGTGTTTGTAAAATTTCCATTTGCAGGATTCCATCTGTGTTTTGACCACATGAACTTATATATTTTTAGGGATCTGCTCCTTTTGAATTCTTGATATCTCCATAGGAAGCTAAACAGAGATCATCAGAGGATACAGCCTGCTTGACACTAAAAAGCCTCTAAGCGGGAAAGATGAATAAAGCTTTTTGTTGTACTCTTCATATCCCCTACTCCGTTTGTCTTGCTCAGATCTTGTGTCTGTATCTTGAAGGAAATGGAGGGACTCCTCCTCCTCCTCCTCCTTTGAAAGGTCACACCTTTGCGGTGTTTGCCAAGAGGGCTCCCTGAGCTCTGCCACTGCTGCTTCTCCCTGTTGTCTTCCTCCTCTAATCTCCTTATGGATGCAGTATCATGGCAACAGACCCAGGGCTGAGTACCAGCAACCTTGTTTTTGTCACCTGAGGGACAGGAGGTAGAGGGTGAGCGATAAAGGAACAGAGCTTGGGTAAGGAGCGTGGCTTTGCTCCAGCAAATTGTTTGCCTTGGCTCTTCTTGGAAGTACCTCTGTCGAGCCCCGAAGCAGAAACATTGACCCTGTACCTGCCGTTGAATTTGGGCATCGCAGCCTTTGCCCTGAGGAATTCCTCTTCTGCAATGTAGCCAAAGAGAAGGAGGTGTGTGGGTATCAGGACACATGGCACCGCTATGATTTGGGGATGCACAGTCAGGTGGCTGAACAATTGTTTCATGTAGGTGTGCTGGTTATTTGTCTGCAAGGATCTAGCAGTGCAAGTTGTGCTAAAAAGTTATGCTTGTGATGATTTGCCTTTTCTTTGGATGTTCCCTTAGTGTAAAGAGAATGTTGGAAAAGATGTCTCTTTCTGGCCTTCCCTTCTTTATTTTTTGGAGTTCCAGAGGTTTTCAAAGAGAGCTTATTGTAGCAGTGCTTAGACTGCAAATTCAAAATAATATATATATAAGAGAAAAATTTTAGGTTTGTACTGGTAGTCGCAATTTGAACGGAACAGATTTTACGAAAAATACTTGCAGAGGCTTTTCACACTGCATTGGACCCTTTTTGTCACTTCTTTTCAAACAAGGTTCATTGTTATTATCTCTTCTATGCTTGTCTGTAAATTTAAACATTTTGACTGTTCAGGAGCTCTAAACTGGGACTGTTGATCTGAGGGAAAAATAAAACAATCTCTTCCAATTGCTTATACAGGCTTTTTTTAAAACCTAAATTGGTGAACAATGATTTAACATTAAAAAATTCAGGGTAACAATGTTTCCTTTTTAACTGTCCCTATACATATGCCTTTTAAAAGCTTGAAAAATTAAAGCAGGGAATGGTCTTATTTGACCTTTAAAAGCACAGGAGTAGTACCAGAAAACAAAACTGATAACTCTGGAAAGGAAAGAGAGTGGTTGCAAAATATTTCCTACTCCCTTTCTCTTTTCTATAAATACTAATTTATAGTATTAATTAATTAATTAATTAATTAATCAAAACTTAAATTTAAAAGTTGAAATGGATAGAACCTCAGTAGAAGAAAATATAATTTTCATAAGAGCCATTGCATGCTAAAAATTGCAGCAATTATGTCACTAATCCAAACTTTAGACATCATAAGAGAAGAGCTGTATTAGTCTAGGATGGAGGAGTGTGGTAGCACCTTTCTGACTAACCAATGTTATTACAAGCTTTACTACAAGCCGTAACTCCCTTCACTGGATTCATGCAGTGGCCAGACTGATGTAGGATTTAAATTGGAGTGAGGTGAGGAGTGGTTGAGATGGAAGAGAGGGGAAAATAGGTTGATGATACACAATCTGTCTTCCTTCTCTTTCATGACCTAAGACTAGTTAGTCAGAAAAGGTGGTACCAGATTCCTTCTAACCCAAACTGTAGAGATTTAATTTCTGAGAATAATGTTAACTCCAGAATAAAGGGGAAATGATAAAGAAATAACTACTTATTTTAAAATATGGTGTCAGAAGATTGCATGAATACGTTTTTCATAAAGTTAAATGCAGTTTTTAAAAATGGCCATCAAATTGTGTCAAAAATTTTTTGTAGTTGTTGGGTTATTAATAGCCAGAAAGGGAGAGTATGCAAAAAGGAGACTTACTATCTGGACTCTCCATTTTTAAATAGTAACATAGTTAATACACTGCTCTGCTATTGCAACAACAATATTATTGGGGGGTGTGTGTTAATATCCTATTCTAGTTCAAACATCTACAAGTTTCTTTAAAAAAAAACCAAACCAGTTTCTAGTGAGCTTGCCTGAAGTTGCAGATCCAACAACTGCTCAAATGTTCATCTCTATTAATCCATCTTTACCTCATTGGTGTTATATTTAGCTCTCACTGTGAAGTCTATTTCACAAAGGAGAGTACTTTTCAACATTTACCAAGAATTGGAATATACAGTTAGGAACTTTGAGACTTTTGAATATTCTTTTGGATATTCAAAATGTAGCATATTTTAAAACTTTCTTTATGGGAATCTATTTGATAATAGCACTATGCCCATGATTTAGAAGAAGTACTTTGGACCTAATGAATCAATTCATTAAATCATCCACATACTGTTTTTTTATGCTCCATCACAAGCCTGAAAAAGCAGATGACTGCTTCAATGCATAGAAATGCTCTGCTCACATTTGAAGTGTGCAAATCTTTACTTCCTTTTTAATCAGGACTGTGCATCTAATCCAGTAAGGTAGTCTTCAACTTACAACCATTCATATAGTGATCACTTAAAGTTACAAGGGCACTGAAAAAACTGACTTACCACCGGGCCCCTCAGATTTACAACCTTAGCAGCATCCCTATGGTCACATGATCAAAATTTGGGCGCTTGTCAACTGCTATATATTTACGATGGTTGCAGCATTTCAGGGTCATGTGATTGCTATTTGTCACTTTCCTGGGTGCCTTGCAATAAGCAAAATCAATGGGGGAAGCTGGTTTTGCTAAACTACTTTGTGATTCACTTAACAGCTGCAGTGATTCACTTAACCATGACAAAAAAGGTAATAAAATTGGGCTTAACAACAGTCACAACAGAAATTCTGGTCCCAGTTGTGGTTGTAAGTCAAGGACTACTTGTATTATTTCTTCTTAAAACAGGTAGACCTCACTTATCAATTGCATTGTGCAATGAATCAATCATTCAACGTTACTATGTAACATTGCTGAAAAAAATAACTTTGCAATTAAGTCATGCTTTTACAACCTTCCCAGCATCTTTCTCTCAATCCTGTGCTCATCATTACATCAGTTTGTACATTCTGTTCTGTGCCTGACCCATTTTTTTCCTCTCAAAAACCGGAGAGATTGTGTAAACAAGCAATCACTGAAGAGAAAGGGATTGCAAGAGAGTAAGCAGGCATACAAAGGGAAACAAAAATTGAAAGGAATGTGCTAGTGCCAGTTGTTTGCCTAGCACACTCAGTGCTGGGAGCCCAAAGTACACTAGACAAACAGCCAGTGCTAGCACATTTCAATGTCCATTCACTATTATGTGCCTGCTTACTCTCTTATAATCTTTTATAATCCTTCCTCTATGGTGACTTGAAATACAAATATTAATTCCCTTCTTGCTAATTATCCCAGAATCAGGATAAGCATTCCAAAGAACAGAGATGTGGTGGGGTGGGAGGGGAAGAAAGCTGAAGTAAAATTGTAAGTACAGTCATGGTCAGGTGATTTTCCACATAGTGACTGGGTCACTTAGCGATCAACTTGCCAGTCCCAATTGTCATAAAACAAAGACAACTTGTAACTCCAAAATTTCAGGATTAAATTATTTCTCATAATCTTTATAATGCAAACTTGGTTTACAATGCTATATTTTGATATAGCATTGTAATGGTCAACTAACCTTGATAACTGGCAGCATGTCAAGTCAAATAAATAAATAAGCTACCTACTTCTTGCTTTTAATTCCCCAACCAGCCATTGTATCTCCCAAATACTGCATAAAACATCTACTGTTCCGAAACCTATATTCTCTCCTTTTAAAATAGTTAAAGAGAATTTTTCCTTATTTGCTTGTTTGCATTGCTGTTCTTCTGAAATAGATTTTGAAATAGCATCAAATGCTTTGTCGCAAAAGAGCTCTGTCATACTCATTAAAACTACTGTTTTTTAAACTTGGCAACTTTAAAATCATCTTACAGTTGAAATTCACACATCTTAAAACTGCCAAACTTGAAAAACACTGAATTACTCTGTGCTCTATACCTCTATAGCTGATATATTATTGTTTACGAAAGATACCTGGTATTTACTTATGACTTGGGGATGATGCCATCTGGGTGGCAGTTCTCCAGCAGCAATCTCTTTCTTGGTTGTAGTTAATTTACTTGCATTGTTTTGGTTTTGATCTTTTATAAGATTCAGAGACTGTATTTTCACTAACTATTGGGATTTTGGTAGATTTACAGCATAATAAAGTATTCTTGTAATATCATTTCCCATGATTTAGGTTTGTCTAGATCCTTTTCACTGTATATGTGTATTTGAGTGTGTATTTGTAAGATAATTTTTCTTAGGCCAGTGTATCTATATTAATGTTTAGTGCCTAGTGCCTAGCTATAGTTAAGCTATTACAAGCAAACTGCAGACATCTACAAATTTCTATTATTGTAATTAGCTTGAATGAATTCTAACTAAATAGAAGCCTTTTGGCTTAATCCTACTACCATAAAATAGCGGCTGATGCTTCACTGTGGCCAATACCAGTAAAAGAAATTGCATTCTAGCAATAGCAGGGCATAAGGAATACCAATCGCAAGGCTCACTTCCAGTTTAGTTGATCATAGTAAAGTGCAATCAAACCTACAAATGAACTACTATATTAAGAAAAGAGATCATAGCCTGAAGTCAGAAAAGCCATGGATATGGTTCCCAGCAATCTCAAAACTTGTGTCTCTTGTGGTGCTGATTTCAAGTCAGCATAGATTCCTGGCAACTACATGGACAAGTCTTTGCAGTTTTCTTGGCAATGTTTTGGAAGTGGTTTGCCACTGGCTCTTCCAAAAGTTGTTACCAAATCATAAAATTCTTAATATGACATGAAAGAATGAAATAAGATCCTGTTTTTTTCTATGTGTGTCATCCCAACTTTCAGGGGATTTTTAAGAATGGCTTCTTAGATGCAATTCAGCGTTTTTTTCTCTGTGTAATTGAAATGCCTTAGGTAGGAAGATGGCTGATCAAGAATGCACCCAAGTAGAGCATGCCAAATTAATATAACGAATATGATTAGTAAGATTATCTTCTTGTGCTATTTGCATAAAAACAAAAAACACCCTCATAGACTGAAACATTTTAGTATAAGATCTGTCATTGTTTGTATCCCATTTGTATTTTTGGAAAAGGGAATATTAATAGTGGGCGTAGAGGATAATATTGTGCTTGGAAGCTGGTTCAGATGTTTGACTGATTATTGCACTACTTTTACCCCATTATCTTTCAACCAACCCTGTTTTGGGGGATTGTTTTTAACATGAAATACAAAAAAGAATGTCTGTTACTCTAAGCTCCTTGGAGAAACAAACAATATTGATACAAACAACACACACACCTCTTTATTCATTTTCAGAGCACCCTTTGCATTATTTTTAGAGGAATCTACTGGATAGGGAGGGGAAGGAAGAGAAATTGTACAGCTCTATAAATGTAACATGAATAAAAAATATACAGCCTTCGGAAGTTACTAGTAGGATTTTGGCTTCTATGAAACATACTGTATAGAAAAACGTTTTAACCATTCACCAACAATTCAGAATACCAAATTTTAAAACCAAAATTGTTTTATATTTCTGAATTTTCTAAATGTTGACTGGCATTTGTTAGGGATTCCATTTTCCCAACCAATATTTGGAATGGGGCAAACCTTAAAAGATGCTTTTAAAATTTAATTTTGTTAAATCACCTCCTTTTTTCCGGGTGTCTTATTTCCAGCTCCTACTGTCTTTATACAGGTCCCCTGGCTTGTCAAAGCTGAAACAATCATTTTCCCATGAATCTTTGCTGAGTCCAGGAGGTCCTATTGAGACTTTGGATCTTGGGACTGATGAGAAAGTCTTTGTCATGCCACTTCATAGCAGTATAATTGGACGAAACTTCTGCTTTGAGGTAAATAAATAACAACAAATACAGTGGAAGACTGATATATAGTGTCTGATCTTCTCAGTCTTTTTATTCTTTAAATTTTATAAGAATAACCAATTTTGTTGCTTTAGATTTAACATAAGAAGGTTGTGGATTATCCAATGATCAGATGATCTTTATGTACATGAGATAACTGGTATCAGTTATTGAACAGAAATGACTTTCAGTTATTTTTCAGTCTTAAGAAAACATTGCAGTGAGTGACTAAGAGAAGCAACAAGAAACTAGGAAATTTCTTACTGGGCCGTTGTCAATTGATGGAGAATTGTGTCACAGTTGGGCATGTTAGCAATGCAGCATCAGATAAGGAATTTATTTTCATGTTTTGATTATACCAGTGATTAATGGTCATCTGATTAGCTTACCTTGATTTATGATTGCTTTTTGCAGTCTTTACTGATGCATGCTTGCAAAATTTAACAAGTGTTTGTCCAACAGCATCTGCAACATATCACAGATGAGCTAATCTTGTATATTCACTCTCCCTTTCCCGTCCCCCAAATTTATTGGAGGCAGCTGAAGCACAACTTAATGTTTTTCTCCTCTGCCTGGATGCTTGTTTCCTTTCCTTAATGCTTTTTATGCTGCAACATCACCATCCCAGATTCAAAAACCTAGTAATTAAGAATAAATGGCCAACATTTTAGGAAATCATCTGGTCTTGGGCAACTTTTTTCCCAACTGAAATATTGAAACATTATGGGTAGAAAGAGGACATCTTGGGAGATTCAATGATTCTATAAGATGTTTGCCATTAAAAAAAGGGGGGGAATGATTATTTTGATGTATGACTCAATGACTGCTTCCAGTATCCTTCAAAACCACAGTTTTTCTGGACCACAAATTGGGAATAATTGGCTTTGGTTTTTAATATATTCAAGAGCTTTTCAACTAATTTCCTTAATACATTTTTTCAAAATATTTTTTCCTCCTTTGGTATTCTTAATGGGAAAAATGAAATAAGTTTTCCATTTAGATAACTGAATTTGGGATGTATTTAAATATATATTGAGCTAAATCACGGTGTTATTGATTTAATATGGAAACTATATACATGTGCACAAATACACATTGATGGAAAATCAAAAATATTTTCCTGGTTGTCATGGAAATTGCCTAGTAGATATGTTCCTTTCAGGGAAGCCAGAAAAATTGCAGTATACTTTTTATTGATATTTCATTCAGTACAATACCATAAAAACTTCAGTTTTTCTAGTTTAAATACAATGAGTTAGGTGACAAACTTAGATTTATCTTTCATGGGAAGTGGCTCTCTCACAAAGACCAAAGAGCATTTAAATATAATTAATAATTTAAACAGTCATATTTTAGCAGTTCTCCAGTATGATATTTCAGATTTCCTAGCAACCAGATTATAGTCTTGCTACGGAATAACCTAGACCTAAACCTTATTAAGGGGAGTATCAATTAATGAAAAAAATTAGCATCATATTTAATGCAATCCTATGCTATAGAATTCCCATGTTTTCCTTTTCAAACTTGTTCATTATTCTTATTTTCATTGCTTTCCATCTCTTTTAGTACCAAATTCAGATCATGTCCTTTTTCTGTAAAATAGAACAGATACTTTTTATAAGCAAATATAACTGTTTATAGGCTGTGCATCACTTTGGATTCAAAAGACAAAAAGTGCTTTAGAGCACATGAGGGCAGACACATATCCTCTTTCGGTAATTCTTCAATCTATCCTTCCTGCTATATCTACAGAATCCCTGGAGAGACATATAGTAATTGATTTAAGAAGTTGCCAATCAGTGTTACATGAGGGCTGATGTGGAGTCAAAGTACTTTTTTTCTCTTTAAATATAAAGCACTTTACAGCCTTGTTAGTTATAGCTTCAAATTGGAAAATAGAAATAAAAGAATGATTTTGCAATAATGATAAAAATATTGCTTAGAAAACTTTTGATTTATGACTAACATTGCTATAAACTATAAAAAGCAGTTATTTAAAATGTCTCTCAATGCTTTTTATTATTTTATAGGTAAATTTATTAATTTAATCATCCTTATAGGCTACATTTCCATTTGAAAGCTGTACTCTCCAAGTTGGGAGGATTTGGTGAAGATTTCAGCCACAATTAATAGATTTCAAACTAGATCATAATGTTTCTGACACTTGGAGCTTTGTAATACCCCAGTGTGTTAACATAATCAATGTATTAGTGTTCTGTTTAAATTTCCTCATTAAGCTATGTTATAAAGTATTAAGGTATCTCTGCTGTTTCTTTTCACGCAACTACAATCTCAGCTGTAAGCTTAACTTGACTTTCTGTAATATGTTCTAGATATCTTGTTCCACTTATAGTAAATGCTTCAGTTGCACTTCTGCTACTGAAAGAGACGTCTGGATGGAGAACATACGGAGGGCTCTCCAGCCTAACAAGGTATAGTGTAAAATGCAAGCTCAGAAAAGCATCAATTGGAAAATGCATCCTGATTAGTAGCTGGGGATATCAGTCCCTTCCTCAAACAAGTATAGCCTTCTAAGTAGATTTGTGGCATCAAATTAGCTGCCTCAGAAAGAAAACTGCTTAATAAACCTCATTTAGACTTTGTTGATCAAAAAGTATGATAGATTACATCTTTAACCTGTAAATATGTCACATTGTTATCACTGATTTTATTGTTCAGAGTACTTTGGGGAAATGATTGAAATTATTTGTGTGTATGTTTGTGTGTATCAGTGCAGATTTAGAATCTATCACATTATGAAACTGTTCCTAATTGCTGGCCATCGTTGCCAATTTCAGTGTTTAATATATTAATGCCGAACATGACCATCTACTTTCTTCCAAGTGGACTTGGGAGCACTCTACTTTCATTACTCTTATACATGATTTATAATAGGAGAGACACAGAGGAGTGCTGACCTTGTTTAACTCTCTGGAATTTCACAGTATTTGTCAATGCGAATAGTTATAATATGCTTCAGAACTTACTTCTCTAGAAACTGGGGGGAGGGTTGCCAAACAACCATTACTTCTCCAAATGGTTTTGGATTACCATCCTGTCATTTCTGATCATTGGGAGATTTTAGGTTAAAAAAACTAAAATGACCTTCCTAATATACAAGGTGCTAGGTGAGGTCATTCTGGAAGAGGCACACAGTTGCCAAAAGGCACATTAGGGTGATGGCTTCCCAATATCTCAAGAAGACTCCAAGATATTCTCCACCAATCCAAGTGAACTTTCTAAATTCTCAATTATATTATTTCCTATTCCTCTTTATCAATAGTAGGATAATCCTTTATGAATGATTGCTGCCTGAAAAAACAACTAACAGAGAATAATCTGAAACTTAATCCAGATTTAAAAATATAATATGGCTATGAAAGATAAGAATCACATAGAATAAACATTCTTTGTGATAAGTAAACCAAGTGCTTTTGTCTCCAGGATAATTGCCGACGAGATGAGAACCTGTTACGTCTTTGGATCATTGAAGCCAAAGGTTTGGCCCCGAAGAAGAAGTATTTCTGTGAAATATGTCTGGATGAAATATTAGTTGCCCGTACTACCAGTAAATCAAAATCTGACAATATTTTCTGGGGTGAACAGTTTGAGTTCTCTAGCCTTCCACCCACCTATCACATTACAGTCCACATCTATAAGGATACTGAAAAGAGAAAGAAAAACTTTAAGAATAATTATATTGGTCTGGTCAGCATTCCCATAGCTACTGTAACCGGTCGACAGTTTGTGGAAAAGTGGTACACCATCAGCACTCCCACGATCAATAAGGGGAAGTCTGGTGTGCCATCCATCCGGATCAAGTCACGGTACCAGACCATCATCGTCCTTCCTATGGAAAAATATAAAGAGTTTGCTGAATTTGTAACTAACAATTATACCGAATTATGCTCTGTTTTGGAACCAGTGATAAGTGTCAGAGACAAAGAGGAGATGGCCTGTGCTATGGTGCACATTCTTCAGAGCACTGGCAAAGCAAAGGTAAGAATATGCAGAACCACTACTCCCTTTGTTGGAGTAACCAACAGATACTCCAAAAACTACTTATGGCTGTTTTTCAAAGTTACAATGGCCTCACCACCATCTCCCTTGTGATCGCATGATCACAGTTTGGGCACTTGGCAACCAGCTCACCTTTATGGCCATTTGCAACATCCCATGGTCACATGACTGTAATTTGTGATTTTCTTTTTGCCGGTTGCCATGTTTACTTCCAGTTTTGGCCAAAAAAACATATATTGGAGAAAATTGATTTGCTTGGTGTTCATTTAATAATTGCCACATTTTTTTCCTGGTCTTGTCGCATGATGCCTCAATTTATGATTGCAGCAACTAATGACCCTAATGATAGGCTCAATTATGGTCATCAGTTAAGGGCTACCTGTATTTCTATCCTTTTTTCTAATTGTCTGCTCAGTATCTTATAGATTAATTTATAGCCCTCAGATTAGCAAGCTCAGAAAACAGACCCCCTACCAAAAGATTAGTATCTGTTTTGATTCAGTGCATATTTTGAACTGTGGGTCCAGCAGAAATAATTTTTAAGCATTTGCAGTTAGATGCAGAGCTCTTCAGATTCCACCTCCACCCCTCAACATCCTTTTTTTCCTGGTGCCACTTTTGGGGCCAGTTATGAACTTAGATTATGCATGTGTCTTTTATTTCTTTAGATATGCTGCACTTTATTTGGAAATGAGAGAACATTCCTCTTCTGGAGGGTAAAATAGAGCCCATCGTTTCAAGTTTACTCTCAGGTTTGAGTTATGTGGGCAAACCTCTGAAGGACAGTCTTAAGCAGGGCATAGTTCCTAAAAATAATCCTCAAAGAGCAGAATATACAGAGCAACATTTTACTAGAGACAATGTGAAACCATGTTTGTCTTTTTATGGCACTCGCCTTTGATTCCTAAAAGAAGATTTGTTTCTTTTTCCAGTGAGCTTGTGGTAAAATGTTTATTCTCCCAAAAGCTTTGTGAGAAAGGATAGGTTGACAGAGAGATGCCCCAAAGTTTATAGTGAAGCTAAGGGAGATTTTAGTCTAAACTTCCTTGGTGTAAAACCAATATTCTATTATGCCACACTAACACAAGTGTACCCTGTTCAATCACTTCTTCTAGATTGCAATTCGTGCTTTCAGGATAGATTGATATGGCCATGGTTAGCCCAAGAAGCAAAAGAGAAATAAATGAGAAGAAAAAGATAGTGAAAAATGTGTGTTTCTTGAATTAATGCTTAATATTCTCTGCTTATGTACAAGTTCTGAATTCTAGGCTCCCCACTTCCTCTAACATTCTGTGTTCTTCTCCCCTTCACTTCCCAAGGCACTCCTTTTTGCCAGTTTTCTCTATGTCCACAGTTTCCAGAAAATTATATTCTTTTTTTTTAAAGTATTTTATTAATTTTCTATTATTACAATTCATTAGTGCTTAATGAACAACATGTTGTCTGGGTTAATTTGTTGCTTAGTAATAAAAGTTAAGTTCTTACTCTCTATCTCGTTTTTCCAGCCATTGA
The DNA here is from genome assembly GCA_023970755.1 of Azemiops feae. Lineage (NCBI taxonomy): Eukaryota > Metazoa > Chordata > Lepidosauria > Squamata > Viperidae > Azemiops > Azemiops feae. The sequence goes on along the minus strand of JALGBA010003059.1, from coordinate 335,401 downwards.
TAAAATAAGTTCCGTGTTTGAGAATATTCTGTGTCTTCTTTTTCTTTGATTCTCAATGTAAGTCTTTCCATTTCAGCACAGTCCAGTATTTTCTTGATTATCTCTTCATCCAATGGTGTTTTTTCATTTTTCCAATGCTGTGCAAATACAATCCTCGCTACTGTTAATATATGTAATGTTAAATATATACTTTGTTTATCAAATTTTTCTGGAATTATACCTAATAAAAAAAGTTCAGGTTTAAAATCTATGTGTTTCCCTAACATCTTTTCTAAGCAAGTATGTATTTTTGTCCAAAACGTTTTTACTTTAATACATGTCCACCAGAGGTGATAATATGTACCAGGATTTTGATTACATTTCCAGCATTTACTAGACATATTTTTAAACATTTTTGCTAATCTGACAGATGGAAGATGCCATCTATAAAACATTTTATGTAAGTTTTCTTTATACGAAGTTGCCATTGTCAATTTATAGCTTCTTTCCCAAAGATTTTGCCATTTCTCTAATTCTATATTGTATCCAAAAAAATTTGCCCATATTATCATTGTTTCTTTCACTTGTTCATCTTCCATTTTCAAATTTAATAAAAAGTTATACAATTTCTTAATCAGTTTTTCATCAGAAGTCAACAACACCTGATCAAACATTGTCTGGTCTTTGTAAAAACCATATATTTTAACATCTTTATCATACCTTGATTGCATTGGCAGTCAAGGCCACCATGATAAGTCAATACCCTGATCTTCTAACTCTTGTTTAGATTTTAATTTCCCATCTGTATTCAGAATATCCTTATATGTTAGAATTTTCTCAAATTTAACTAAGTTTGGGTGAATGGATGCTTCCATAGTTGATAGAGCCATCCTGGGATTTTCGTATAGATTTTTTGTTTTATCTTTTCCCCTACAAATAATAAGGCATTTCATATGTAGTGGTTTTGGAAATATCTATGGGTTTTATTCTTTTCATACCATAAAAATGCGTGCCATCCAAGTTGCAAGTCATGTCCTCCTAAATATAACAACCTTTTGTTTCTAAGGGTTATCCATTCTTTTAACCATGTTAGAGCACATGCTTGGTAGTATAAGACCCAATCTGGTAGTCCAAATCCTCCGTTTTCTTTAGCTTCTTGTAGCATTTTCAGTTTGATTCTGGCTTTCCTTCCTTGCCAAATAAATTTCAAGATCAGTGTATTCAAATCATCAAAAAACTTTTTCTCTATTTTTATAGGTACTGTTTGAAATAAAAAAGGAATTTTGGTAAAATATTCATTTTTACAACAGCTATTCTTCCTAACATTGATAGTTGTAAGTTTTTCATTTTTCCAAATCTAATTTTGTTTGATTTAGTAATTTTATATAATTATCTTCTTTTATCATTGCACATCTTGCTGTTAAGTATATTCCAAATTTTAACTTTCTTAACTATTTGTAAGTATTTTTTCTGACAGTTGTTTTTTTTTGCTTATCTGTAAGGTTTATAACTATAATTTTGGTTTTTTCTCTGTTTATTTTCAATCCTGCTATTTCTCCAAATTCTTCTATCCTTTTCAATAATTTAAGAGTTGTTTCCAACGGTTCTTTTAAAATGAATACCAGGTCATCCGCAAATGCTTGTAGTTATAGCTTTTATCTTTTATCTCCATTCCTTTGATTTCCAGATCTTGTCTGATATTTCTGTTGAGAACTTCCAAAGTTAGTATAAGTAGCAGTGGGGCTAGTGGAAATTCTTGTCTTGTGCCTTTCTTTATATTAAAGTTCTCTGTAGAGTCCCCACTGACAATTATTTTTGCTGTTTGTTTATCATATATTAATGATCTTTATAAACTTTCTCCAAAGTCCATCAGTTTAGTTGTTGTATCATAAATTGCCAACTTACGTTGTCAAAAGCTTTTTGAGCATCTAAGAAAATTAGTGCCATTTGTTTTCCTGGGTGCATTTCATAGTATTCCAATGTATCTAAAATAATCCTTAAGTTATTTTTTATTTTGTCTTTTTGGTAAAAATCCATTTTGGTCTGGATGAATAAATTCAGTCAAAAATCTTTTCAGTCTTTCTGCTATTATTGAAGCAAAGATTTTGTAATCCATGTTTAGTAGTGATATTTTTTATCTGTGTCAAATCTGAGTCCTCTTTTGGTATTAAAGTAATATTTGCTTCTGTCCATGTGTTTGGTAATTTAGCCTCTAGTAATACCTCATTGCAAATTTCTTTTATTGGTGAGCTTAATGTATCTTGTAAACATTTATAGAACTCTGTAGGTAGCCCGTCCGGTCCTGGGGTTTTATCTTTTTTTTTTGTTTTTTATAACTTCCATCAATTCCATCATTGTAATTTTTTCATTTAGCATATTTTTAAAGTTCTTTGGAATTTTTGGTAGATTAGCTTTTTCCAGATATTGTACTATTTTTTCCCAAGAGATTTCTTCGATATCATATAATTTTTCGTAAAATTCTTTAACTATTTTTTTTATTGCATCATTTTGAAATTGTAAACCGCCCTTCTCATCTTGCAATTTATTTATCAGTTTCTTCTCTCTTTCTTTTTTCAGTTTATAAGCCAGCCATCTTCCCGGCTTATTTGCATTTTCAAAAAAGTTTTGTTTTGCCTTTTTAATTTGTTGAGCCAATTCCTCTGACTCTATTAAGTTTAGTTTATGTTTTATTGTCTCCATTTGTCTTTTCACAGCTTTCCTTTGTGGATATATCTGTAATTCTAACTCCAATTTCTTAAGATCTGGTTGGTGTCGTGGCGATACAGGCGAGGGAAAGCGGAACTCAGCTTCCCAAGGCTGTAGATAGGAATAGTAACCTCTTGGGATACAAGGTTGCTGTTTCTTCCAGGGCCAAACAGAGAAAACTGGCTGTCAGTAGATCAGGTTCAAATATTCAATTTAGCAATTGTTTTATTATTCAACATTCAACCAGTACTGGAGGCTACTTTTCCAGATAGGAAAGACTGGATGTGGGCTGTCTTTGCTAATTACTCACAATTCCTATGGAGGTTGTTGTCAACAAACTGTTAAAGAGCATAGGCACAAAACACAGATAGCAAACTCGGACAGGAGGTACCAGTCTGAGTCACTTTGAGTTTACAAAGATGAAAAAAGTATGGGCAGATCCTCTGTTGTAACACACCAAAAATGTTTTTTAAAGTTGTTTCTCCATGCAGATATAACAGGGGGTACTCTTGCAGTTGTCTCCGTTAAACATATATATCTCATGAATTCACATATGAAAAACATCAATCCCAAAGTAGAAAGGAGTAACCACCACAGAGAGAATGTAACATCTTCTTCAACCACTCCCACCCCTCTACCCCACTGTGTTTTCAAGTGGGTAAACTGTGCTTGTCTTGGCGTGGGATTAAAGTTTAGAATGTGTAAATTGGTACATGGGATCACGTAGCTTGCTAACTGCTATGTTGCACATTATCTCCTCATTTTAAATTCTTTTTATTAAGTTTATTGTTAAGTTCTCACTAATGAAAAGTAAGGTTTTTTCTGTTCTCTAATGAACTTTGTCTCATGACCTTTCCTCTGCATGGTCTTAATTATTCCATACATTGCAGCCAATAGCAACCAAAGCCCATAAGGTTCCACAATCAGATCCTGCCCTGTAGCCTATTGTCTGCTATGTGACTTATCCATGGAACACCCTTCTTCTCAGGAGTCATTCCAAAGTAGGACTAAGAAGAGCTGTTTAGTCAGTAATCTCTCATGGCTATTGGCCAAGGCTGTATCCCCTCTGGCAATCAAAGCAGAAATGCCTGCAAAGGCACAGAGCCTTGTGGCTGGATGGGAGGGGGCAATCCTATAGCAGGCTAGTTGGAGCTCTGCAGGCCACCAACCTCCTTCAGGTTCTTCCTCCCATGTAAGATAGAATATTTGCTAGAAAAACAGAATACTGTTTTTCGCCAGAGAGCACTGTTTTTCTATTAGATTTTTTTTATGTGGTTTAAGCCTGTCTCAGCAGCAGGCTGGCCCCAAGATGGAGGCTTTATTGAAGGATATGTTCTTCTTCACAAATAGAAAACAGCTCAGCTGGAGTGAATGGACTTTATATATGAGGCCTAAGTGAAGTATATCTGCATTTTGCTTATCAAAAAAGAATATTTGAGGCAAATTGTTCAATTGAATACATCTAACAGTCTCTAAATACCTTAGATTCCCTAATAGGAGGTACTGTCACTCTTTCAGCATTTTCACTTTTTTGCTAAGTCAGTCGTTTTAGCCATCCGGCATATTCTACCCAACCTCTGTCCATAGAGTACACCTATCATTATATACATCTTTTTTTCTCACCTTTTTTTCCTTTCAGGACTTCTTGACTGATCTGGTGATGTCTGAAGTGGATCGCTGTGGGGACCATGATGAGTTGATCTTTAGAGAAAATACACTTGCCACCAAATCCATTGAGGAATATCTCAAGTTGGTGGGACAGAAGTACCTGCAAGATGCACTAGGTATAGAAACATCTCTCTATGATTACATTTGTTATTTCTTATTTTAAAAGTTCATTATGAACCCATTAAGGGAGAAGAGGTGGTCCAAGTTGCTGAATCATGATTGGGTCAGAGAAATTAGTTAAAGTAGCCCAATCCAAATATTTGGATGTGGGATGAAATACAGTATCTGCTGTAGTTTCTAACAAACTTGAGAATGTTAAATTCCTTTGAGAAGCAGAACGTTTTTGTTCTGTTCGCAAGGCAGACATGAAGACGAGGCAGTTGGTGCAAAAGATGTTCTTTATTGAAGACATTTACTGAACAGAAGCAAAACAAATAATGGCAACATGCCCTTTGTATACTCCCCCTGCAAGGGGAGACTCAACCAATGAATGCAGGCTATTCTCCCGCCTCGCGCATGCGCACGAGGCTGGAGACAGCCTGTCTGGGTCCCGGGCAGACATGTGGTCTGCCCGGGTCTCTACAACCGGTCCCGGGCAAACACGTGGTCTGCCCGGGTCTCTGCAGTTGTCCTGCAGATTCCCTGAGCCTTGCTGATTGACTCAGCAAGGCCCAGGACACAACACCCCTCCCTCCTTGGCTGTCCCCACTCGTTACCAGTACCATGGCACATTTAGTCCAAACGGCAGCCTGGCTATTCCCCGTACCCAGAGTAACCTGGTCCCGTGGGATCCTAAGTCAATCCATGTTCTTTCACTATTTGACAACAATCGCCCGCAGGGATTTTACATATTCATTCAAATATTTAGGAGGACCCTTGGCCCTCTCCGATCTCCGCAGAGCCGGATTAGGTACAGATGTGATGGTATTTGGGGGAAGTGTATTGGGTGCCTGGAGTGCTTGCTCCCGGTTTGCGCACAACAAACCAGGACTTTGTCGCCCAGAAGACTCAGGGGTTCCCCCTGACTGTTGACTGGCTGGATCCGCTAAACCCAAACCAGATTTCCTTGGAGGGGTTGAGTTCCCCGAAAACCCTTGGAACTCCCCTTGGGAGCAATGTCCTTCAGGCCCAAGGCCAGCAGCAGGGGTGCCCTGAGTAGCCGATTTACGGCCATTTGCCCTAAGCCAGGGACCTCTGCCAGAGTCAGGAGCCGCCTCTATGGCAGAACTCCCTGCTTCTATGCCAGAGTCAGGATCCGCCTCCATGGCAAGACCCTCATCTGGAGCATTTGGAGACCCCCCTGCTTGGAGACACTGTGATCCACAATCGTAATTGGGGTTCCCCTCCCCCCGAGAGCGGAGTCAGGGGAGGAATGCCGGCCTGGCAGCCGCCAACGCAGCTGGTCGATGTGGCGCCTTAGGACACGCCCATCATCCAAGACCACTTCGTATGACAGAGGCCCAGAGACTTTAGAGATTACAGCAGGTACCCAGAGATGCCCCTGGTCCAAACCGGATCACCCACTTGAAGTCTCCTAGGTGCCCGCGGCTGCGACACCTGTGAAGCCACCCGGTCTGGGTGGAGCCTGTCCAGCTTTGTAATCAGTCTGCGACCCCAGCGAAATTCAGCTGGGCTCTTTCCAGTAGCTGTACATGGTGTGGTGCGGTGTATGAGAAGAAAGTCAGCTAACCTGTGATGCCAGGGTCCTTGAGTGATTCTCTTTAATGCATCTTTCGTGGTGCGCACCATGCGTTCAGCCTGACCGTTGGTGGCAGGATGAAAAGGAGCAGATGTGGCATGCCGGATCATCCTCCAGAATGCCTGAAACTCAGAAGAGGTAAATTGTGGACCATTGTCTGAAACTAAAACATCAGGAAGGCCATGGGAAGCGAAGATTCCTCTGAGCACCTGGATTGTCCTGGCAGTAGTGGTGGAGGACACAGGAACAACCTCTAGCCACTTGGAATGTCTATCCACAAGGAGGAGGAAGAATTGCCCCTAAAAGGGCCCAGCATAATCTATATGGACACGTGACCAAGGAGTAAGTGTCTCCTCCCACCTATGTACTGGGGCCTGGGGCATTTCTGGCCGTGATTGCTGGCACACTTGACATCCCTGAACCTGGGCCTCGATGTCCTTATCGAGTCCAGGCCACCAAAGATGGCTGCGCGCAAGCGCCTTCATCCTCACTATTCCCAGATGTCCCTCCTAGTCCTCAATGAGGCCGGGATGACTACTCGGTTGCCCCACAGGATACACCCCTTGAATGTGGACAATTCGTGCTTCCTGCGCCAGAAACTCTGGAAAGCAGTACCAGGACATGTGTCAGGCCATCCTGACAACACGCATGTCAGCACGCGTGCAAGCGTGTGATCAGTGGCAGTTTCTGCAGCCACATCCCTAGCATTGAGGGGAGATTCTGGTAAGTCCTGAATAGACAGAATATGCACAGCAGGGGCAGGGTCTGCCTCTATTTACTTAAGAGGTAACCTGCTTAGGCCATCAGCATGGCCCATCTCAGAACCTGGTTTATGAACCAGGGTGTAGTCATACGCTGCTAAGAAGATAGACCATCTCAGCATCCTAGGAGATATAATCTGAGGAGTTTGTTTGTTGGTTGTAAACAACCCTAGCAAAGGCTTGTGGTCGGTATAGACCGTGAAATGGCGTCCATACAAGAAATCATGAAATTTCTTGATGCCTGAGATTATTGCCAAGGCTTCCCTGTCAATCTGTGCGTAATTACGCTCTGCAGATGAGAGGGTCCTAGAATAATAGGCCACAGGGACCTGAGTTCCATCTTCCTTGAGATGACTTAGCACTGCTCCTACCCCATAAGGGGAAGCATCACATGCGATGCACACAGACAACTGCTCATTGAAGTGAGCCAGTACAGCACTGGAGGAAAGCAAAGCCTTGACTTTTGTAAAGGCCTCCTCATGGACTTTTGTCCATGTCCAGGGAGCCTGTTTGTCTAAGAGCCTGTGTAGCGGCTCAGCCACAGCAGCCTTGTGGGGCAGAAAAGAATGGTAAAAATTCAAGAGGCCCAGAAAAGCCTGAAGTTCTGTTTTTGACTGGGGACTCGGGGCCAGTTGGATGGCCTGGAATTTGGACTCTGCAGGGCGGATGCCATCTGCATCAATGTGGAACCTCAAGAACTCGGTGGATGTCACACCTATTTTACATTTGTCCTGCTGTAGTTTCAGCCCAGCTTGGCGGAAACGCAGCAAGACAGCCCTCAGCCTTTCAGCCAAGTTTCCTGATGATTCTCCTGCAATGAGGATGTCATCAAAATAGGGGCAGACCCCGGGAATCCCTCTGAGCGTTCGCTCCATCACCCCTTGAAAGATGCCAGGGGCTACATTAACCCCAAACTGCAGCCTCTTTACTTTGAACGCACCTCTGTGCGTGACTATGGTTTGTGCCTCAGCAGTTGCCTCATCAACAGGTAACTGTTGATAGGCTTGGGCCAAATCAAGCTTGGCAAAGTACTTCCCTCCTTTCAGTGAGGCCAGAATGTGGCTCACCACGGGCGCAGGATATGCATGCTGCTGTAAAGCCTTATTCAAAGTGCATTTATAGTCCGCACAGATACGGACTTCCCCATTGGATTTTAGGGGCGTTACTATGGGGGTTTCCCATGGACTAGAGTCCACATGTTCCAGAATGCCTTGCTGGAGCAACTTGTCCAACTCGGCATCAATTTTGCTCTTTAAGGCAAAAGGCACCCTCCTTGGCTTGACCCTTATGGGTGTAATGCCTGGATCCAATTTTAATGCAATGGGAGGCCCCTTGTACGATCCAAGTTCTGAGCTGAACACATCTGCAAACTCCTTACATACTCCGGTAAGGCTAGCTGTTTGCAGCTGGTTCAGACCAGTCACTTGGATCCCAAGTGCCTCGAACAAATCGAGTCCTATAAGACTCATTCTATCACCCCCAACAACTATTACATCCAGTAATCCATTGAAGCCTTTTCGCTGCACTCTGAACGTGGCTTCTCCCTTCATGCTTACTCGCGTGTTCTGGAAATCAGTGAGAACAAAATTGGAGGGCCTGAGCCTAACTCTTGAGCCACTCCGGAAGCAAATCTTGTTGAAAGTGTCCACTGAAATAATAGAAAGAGCGGACCCTGTGTCCAGCTCCATAGCCAGGGGAACTCCCTGCAGCTTCACATCTATGCACAGCTTTTTCTTAAAGGGCCTATGCGTTCCTGTCTTGAACACCCCCCTGCGGGATGCGCAAAAACCCACCCTGTTTTGGCTGGGGACCTTGGTACCTTTCAGAGGCAATTCAGGGGACCTGTTCTTTGGACGACTCATGCAGGCCAATGCTATATGGCCTTGCCTTCCGCACGCTCAACAAACAGCAGATCGGAATCGACAGTCGGCCCTCCTGTGGCGACCCCCACAGCCGAAACAGCGAAGGGATGCAGGCGGTGGCCCTCTACGATCTGGCAGTCGTCTCTCCGCCGATGGCTGGATCTTGTCCACCTCTTCCTCCTCGGAGTCTTCTCCAGAGGCCTCACGCGCGGCCTGGTGGATCGGGACGGCCGCTGGATGACTCTTCGTAGACCACAAGGCCTTCACTGCGCCTCCGGCTGCTTCCTCTGCTGCGATTTCTCGTAAGGCATCTTGAAAGGTGATGTCCGTCTTTGCAAACAGCTTCTGCTGTACTTTGCGGCTTCGCAACCCGCACACAAGTCTATCTCGGAGCCTTTCCTCCAAATGTTGAAACACACATGGGCATGCGGCTTGCCTCAAGGCCGTGACGAAATCCACAGCTGATTCGCCGGGCTGCTGGTCCCTTTGCTCGAACTGATGCCTCCAAGCTATAATCGAGAGCTTGGGCTCGAAGTGTTCTCGCAGCATCTTCTTCAAATCGGCGTACGTGATTGATTCCAATGGTGCTGGGGCGACAAGATTCTCAGCTATTTCAAAAGTCTCTTGCCCACAGACGCACAGCAAGGTAGCCGCTTTCAGGCCGTCTTCCTGGACTTTATTTACTCTGAAATAGTTTTCAACGCGAGCTGCATACGAGCTCCAGCGTTCCGGATGCGAGATGTCGAATTCGCCGAGACGGCCCAGCTTGGACATCTTCTTTCTCGATGGCCTCGCCCATGTCTCTCACCGTAAGGAATTGAGAAGGGGTCCGACGAAGCCAAGCCGGCGGCTGCTCCTCCTGGACGCCTATGCGTCTCTTCACTTCCCGGCCTAGGTGAGTAGGCCTACTTCTGTTTCTTCGGGATTCCCAACGGCGAATCCCACCTTCGTCGTCAATGTTCTGTTCGCAAGGCAGACATGAAGACGAGGCAGTTGGTGCAAAAGATGTTCTTTATTGAAGACATTTACTGAACAGAAGCAAAACAAATAATGGCAACATGCCCTTTTTATACTCCCCCTGCAAGGGGAGACTCAACCAATGAATGCAGGCTATTCTCCCGCCTCGCGCATGCGCACGAGGCTGGAGACAGCCTGTCTGGGTCCCGGGCAGACATGTGGTCTGCCCGGGTCTCTACAACCGGTCCCGGGCAAACACGTGGTCTGCCCGGGTCTCTGCAGTTGTCCTGCAGATTCCCTGAGCCTTGCTGATTGACTCAGCAAGGCCCAGGACACAACAGTTTTCATTATTCACATTATTCAGCTATGCAATATATGTGGCTTTTAATGTAGATAAGAGTACCTTAATCTGTGTTCTATTCCTAATGTGTCTTCCTATTCTACTATTTTAATTCTAAGCCCCTTTATTATTCCTTTTTAGTACTGTTGAAAACTATAATAAATCCCTTTAACTCAAGCTCATGAGAAATAACTTGGGTGAAGCCTAATCTATAGAGAATAGATTAGGAGTAATTAATGTAGGCATCACATGCTTTCCTTGCCCTTCTCTTAATTGGATTCCTAGTGCTCATCTGTAAATTCTATATCCTGATATCCCATAGCCCTTCTAAATAAGTAATTCTCCGTTTTATCCCAAATTGTGGACAAATACACCTCGCCGCACAGCAGTACTCGGGCTATCAACGCAGGCTTGCAAATTGTCAACCCAGCATCCTAACCATGTGAGCACCCCCCCCCTTTTTTTTTGTAAAATTTTTATTATTTTTTCCCATACAATTAAATTGTACTTATTCAACAATGTGTTGTCTGAGTTTATCATTCACTAATACAAATTTAATTCCTAATCCTTTATTCTTTTCTCCAGCCATTGATAAAACAAGTCCCAAATCTTTCTTCTTTTTCTTTCAACCTCATAGTAAGTCTGTCCATTTCTGCACAATCTAATATTTTTTTAATTATTTCTTCTTCTGATGGTAATTCTTCCTTTTTCCAATATTGTGCAAATATGATTCTTGCTGCTGTTATCACATGTAAAATCAAATATATACTTTGTTTATCAATCTTTTCTGGCATAATACCTAATAAAAAAAGTTCACGTTTAAAATCTACATGTTTTCCCAACATCTTTTCTAGCCAAGTATATATTGCTTCAACACATGTCCACCATACATGATAATAAGTACCTGACTTATGTTTACATTTCCTCTGTTAATGCCATCATTGTTATTTTTTCATTTAACATGATTTTAAAGTTTTCTGAAATTTTTGGTAAATTATTCTTTTCCAGATATTGAATCGTTTTCTCCCGTGAAATTTGATCTATATCATACAGTTTCTCATAGTATTCTTTAATTATCTTTTTATTTCTTCATTTTTAATTTGTAAAGAGCCTTTTTCATCTATTAAATTATTTATCAGTTTTTTCTCCTTCTGTTTTCTAAGTTTATAGGCTAACCATCTTCCGGGTTTGTTTGCATTTTCAAAAAAAAATTGTTTTGCCCTTTTAACTTGCTGTGCCAATTTTTCTGATTCCATTAAATTTAATTTATGTTTTATTATTTCCATTTGTTTTTTCAATATTTTCTTTTGTAAATTTATTTGTAGTTCTAATTCTAGTTAGAACTAGAATTAGAATTTTACATTAGAATATCTGAAAAGTGAATGGTTCTGGTAAAATTTCACACTGATGAATATATAGATGTCGGTTTTCTTGTCTTTGATTTTTTTTTTTGAATTTCCATTTTCTTCTCATATTTTGTCAGCCTATAATAGAAACGTAGATTTTAAAAGGAGTGGGAAAATAATATGTGAAAGAGAGATGAGACAATCTGTTGGGTGAAGGAGTGATTACTTTTTTTTCTAGGAAGATTTATTTGTAATTATGAATAATGTTTGCACTTCTCCAGTCCTCTGATATGACAAATCCTGTACTCCAGGATTTCCCAAAAATTAAAACAAGGTTCCAAATTGATATCCACAATTTGTTTAGCTAGGTGCTCCCTAACTGTAATGTACTGAGCTTGTGTTAAGACAGCAGGTGCAGGGCGGGAACCAGGCAAAGCTAGCGGCCACGTGGCTGCTACAGAGACTGGATGTCTGGAGACCCGGGCATGCTTGCTATTTTAGCGCGGGAGAAACCCCGTCCAATGATTGGTTAAGGTTACCCAGAGCTCCTTGTATAAAAGGGCGGAGCCAGTTTCGTTTTCTGTTCTGTTCTGTTTCTGTGTGCAATGAATAAACCTTGTTGTTGTATTACCTCGTCTCTTCAATGTCTACCACCCTAAGGACAGAACTATTGGCGACAAAGGTGGGATCCTGCTGCCACCTTAACGAAGGGCCCGAATCACCGTGAAGGAAGGCCCGACCACGCTGAGAGACGGCGTTCCTACTTCAGCTCACTCACCTGCCAGTACGCAAACACTGGGGGAGAGTGCTGCGAGGAACTGCCCGGGAAACCCTCTAACAGAGTGGCAGCACGTGGTAGAGGAGAGACCCTATAATGGCAAAACTGGGTCGGCTCGCGGAATTCGATGTTGCTCACCCGGAGAGGTGGACCTCGTACGTCGCCCGGGCTAAGAATTACTTCCGAGTAAACAGGATCGTAGAAGACGAGTTGAAGGCCGCAACGCTGCTCTGTGTGTGCGGCCAAGCCGTCTTCGACATTGCGGAGAACCTAGTGTCCCCAGTGCCATTGGAGACCGTGACATACAGAGAGCTAAAAAAGATGCTCAAGGAGCACTTCGAGCCGAAGCTGTTGGTCATTGCATGGCGACACGCTTTCGAGCAGCGGGACCAGCGTCCAGGAGAGTCGTTCACAGAATTCATTGCTGCCCTCTGACAGACAGTGAGGCCATGTGAATTCAAGGACTTAGAGGAACGGTTACGAGACCGTTTAGTTTGCGGACTAAGGAGCAGAGATCTTCAGCAGAAGATCTTCGCGAAGGAGACCATCTCATTCTAAGACATGTTGTGAGAGGTCACCGCAGAAGAAGCAGCTGGTGGAGCTGTAAGGGCCTTGTGGCTCTCAAAGAACCCGCAGCTATCGCAAACCATCCACCACGAGGACGTCGAACCAGAGGAAGAGGCCGAGTCAGACCAGGAAGTTGACCTGGTGCGACAAAACACTGGCGAAAGGACTTCCTAGACTTCTTGAGAAGGCAGATCCCTTCCCTAGGTGCATGGGGTGCGGGGGACGGCACAAACGAGCCGACTGCCGGTTCCGAACAGCCAATTGACGAGCATGTGGCAAGCAAGGCCACATCGCTGCTGTTTGTTTAGGTCGTGGAAAAGAAATTTCCAAGAAAGAGTTGCCTCAGAAAGGTACCGGGGTACCCAGCCAAAACAGGGTGGGGTTCTGGGTACCGGGGTACCCAGCCAAAACAGGCGCGGCATCCATAGAACCGGGGGGACATAGGCCCTTAAAGAAAAAGTTGCAACTCGAAGTCAGATTGCAAGAAGTTCCATTGAGGATGGAACTGGACACGGGGTCCTCCCTGTCCATCATTTCCCAGAGCACTCTTAACAGGATTTGTGGCCGAAGTGACCAACGGGTGAAGCTTAGGCCATCGAATTTAATATTGACCGATTTTCAGAATTCCCCGGTCAGAGTTAAGGGGGAGGCCACTCTAAGGGTGCAATTCTGGAAATTCATGGGAATGTTGAACATCGTTGTGGTCGATGGGAACAGGACAAGCCTAAACGGGCTTGATTGGTTCGAGGCCCTGGGAATTCAGGTAACGGGGCTGAACAGTTTAAAAATGGCCAGCCTGGACCAAGTCTGCAAAGAATTCGCAGACGTGTTCACCACTGAGTTAGGGGAATATAAGGGGGCCCCAATTGCCTTGAAGTTAGATCCTTCTGTCGTACCGATTAGGATCAAGCCTTGTCGGGTGCCATTCGCTCTCAAGCACAAAATTAATGCGGAATTGGACAAACTTTTGCAGCAAGGCATATTAGAGCCTGTGGACAGCAGTCCATGGGAAACCCCGATAGTGACGCCAATGGAGAAGTCAGAATCTGTGCTGACTATAAATGCACGCTGAATAAAGCTCTGCAGCAACACTCCTATCCCGTGCCAGTAGTCAGCCTATTCTGGCATCTCTACAAGGGGGTTGCATTTTTGCAAAACTTGATTTGGCCCAGGCCTACCAACAGCTGCCGGTGGATGCCACCACGGCAGAGGCACAAACCATTGTGACCCATTGGGGGGCTTTCAAGGTGTGAAGGCTACAGTTTGGCATTAACGTAGCGCCAGGTATTTTCCAGAGTGTCATGGAGCGAACGCTCAGAGACCTTCCGGGCGTATGCCCGTACTTCGATGATGTCCTCATCGCAGGGGAATCAATGGAAAATTTGGCTGAGAGACTCAGGGCCGTGTTGCTGCGGTTTCGCAAAGCGGGCCTGAAACTCAGGAAAGACAAGTGTAAGATTGGGGTCACGTCCACAGAGTTTTTGGGGTTTCGCATAGACGCAGAAGGCATACATCCTGCTCAGTCCAAGCTGGAAGCGATCCAGCAGGCACCCAGTCCCAAAACAAAAGCAGAACTTCAAGCATTCTTGGGACTGCTAAATTTCTATCATGCCTTCCTTCCCCACAAGGCAGCCGTGGCGGAGCCATTACACCGGCTCCTGAACAAACAGGCTCTATGGGCGTGGACACATGTCCACGAGAAGAGTTTTGCTGCAGTTAAAGCATTACTTTCTTCAAATGCGGTGTTGGCTCATTTTAATGAGTGACTCCCTGTTAGCATAGCGTGCGACGCTTCCCCTTACGGGATTGGAGCTGTTTTAAGTCACCTTAAAACAGACGGGACTCAGGTCCCTATAGCGTATTATTCCAGAACTCTGTCTGCTGAGGAGCGTAATTACGCACAGATAGATCGAGAAGCATTGGTAATTGTAGCGGGCATCAAGAAGTTCCATGACTTCTTGTATGGTCGCTGTTTTACGGTCTTTACAGACCACAAGCCACTTCTGGGGTTGTTCACAACGGACAAGCAGACACCCCATATAATCTCTCCTAGAATGTTGAGATGGTCAATATTTCTCTCTGCGTATGATTTTTGCATGATTCACAAGCTGGGCAAAGAGATGGGCCATGCAGACGGCCTCAGTAGATTGCCCTTAAGGAACATAGAGCCTGATCCTGCACCGGCAAACCACATCCTGTCTATTCAGGATTTGCCTGAGTCCCCTCTCCACGCAGGGGATGTAGCTGCTGAGACAGCTGCCGACAACACGTTGACACGTGTGTTGAACTGGGTGCTATCGGGATGGCCGGACACATGTCCTGGCACGGAATTTCAGAGGTTTTGGAAGCGAAAGTTGGAGCTATCCACCTTCAAGGGGTGTATACTGTGGGGCAGTCGGGTAGTCATCCCGACCTCACTGAGGACTAGAGTCCTTGCCTCTCTGCACGAGGGACATCCGGGGATAGTCTGCATGAAGGCGCTTGCGCGCAGTTACCTGTGGTGGCCAGGGCTCGATAAAGAGATCGAAGCCCAGGTCCAAGGGTGCCACATTTGCCAGCAGTCCAGGCCAGAAATGCCCCAAGCTCCCATCCATAGGTGGGAAACAACACATGATCCTTGGTCGAGGATCCATATTGACTACGCTGGCCCCTTTCAGGGGCAACTCTTTCTTATTGTCGTGGACAGTCACTCTAAGTGGCTGGAAGTAGTTCCAGTGTCCGCTGCAACTTCCATGATCACCATCAGGGTTCTTCGCGGCATTTTTGCGACTCATGGACTTCCGGACGTAATTGTCTCCGACAACTTTGTTGTCTCCAACAACAGTCTTTTCTGCGGGCAAACTTAATCCACCACGCTACGTCGGCGCCATTCCACCCGGCGTCAAATGGTCAAGCGGAACGCATGGTGTGAACTACGAAAGATTCTTTGAAAAGAATCACGCACGGCAACTGGCATCACCGGTTGGCTGACTTTCTCCTTTGCCACCGCACCACTCCATGCACTGCTACGGGCAAGAGCCGCGCCGAGCTCCGTTGGGGTCGCCGGCTTATCACTAAGCTAGATAGGTTACACCCGGACCAGGTTGCATCGCAGGTGTCCCAACCACGGGCACCGAGGCGGCTGAACTTGGGCGGTCTGGTTTGGGCCCGCAACTATGGCCCTGGCAACTTGTGGGTGGTAGCTGTGGTTTGTAGGGTCACCGGCCCCCTTTCCTATGAAGTGGCATTGGAGGACGGTCGTGTGCTGCGGCGGCATATTGACCAGCTTCGCTGGAGGTTGCCAAGCCACTCTTCCGCTCCTGGCTCTGCTCTCGGGGGGGGGAGGAAGCTCCTGAGATTGATCGGGACGGTCAACAAAGCACTGACTATGGCTCATCACAACTAGCGAAAGAGGGGTTTGCCATCGAGGCGGCTCCTGACTCGGGCATTACACCCATGGGACATTGCACGAGATCAGCTTTTCAAGCCTCTCCAAGGGGGGGTTTCTCCCCTACGGGATATTGCTCCCAACCATCTGCTCATGCAGACCAGGGGAATACCACCCCTCAGGGGAATACCACCCCTCAGGGGAATACCACCCCTTTGGGGAACGCCACCCCTCTGGGGAATTCCACCCCAAATCGGTATGCAGAGCTGGACCAGCAGGCCAGCCTGCAGGCCCCAATCCCGACCGTTTTAAGCGGGTCCCCAAGTCCTGGTCTGCCGAGCCCGGTGAGCAAGCTTGCAGACCAGGCAACCGCGGCACTTCCGCGGAGATCGGAGAGGGTCCGAGGGCCCCCAAAATTCCTAAGGGAATACGTGAGGGTTCTGTCGGCGCTAGCTTAGAATCCAGAGTTCTTGCTAGCCGAGCATTCAGGCGTGCTCAAAAGAACAACCTTGCTTTTTTTCAAAAGCTGCACTGAGCAGATGACACGTCCTAAGAGGTCGCAGGCCGGGGCCAAGGTTAGTGGGAGTGATTGGATAGCCTTCACATGGAGGCGACATTACTAAAGCAAAAAAGGTGCATTATGCTTCTAACCCAGGGGGGAGGGGTGTAATGTACTGAGCTTGTGTTAAGATAGCAGGTGCAGGGCACATGGCTGCTACGGAGACTGGATGTCTGGAGACCCGGGCATGCTTGCTATTTTAGCGCGGGAGAAACCCTGTGCAATGATTGGTTAAGGTTACCCAGAGCTCCTTGTATAAAAGGGTGGAGCCAGTTTCGTTTTCTGTTCTGTTCTGTTTCTGTGTGCAATGAATAAACCTTGTTGTTGTATTACCTCGTCTCTTCAATGTCTACCACCCTAAGGACAGAACACTAACCATATCTTTACATGCCTTAGGAGGCCATTCCCTCCTATCATCAGTTCTCCCACTGTGTCCATTAGAGCACAGCCCCCACATAGAGAGAAGGCTGAAGCAAAATCAGAGATGAGGAACTCTGTCTTCTGCCATTACCTATTAATTATCCCATTATCATCTTCTAGCAGCAGAGCCATCCCCCATTATTTGAACATTGTCAATACTAGGGACAGGTGTGCTATCCTACATTCAGACATAGTTATTTGACTTCACTTCGAATCAAAGAAGGAAAAAAATTGTTTGTGGAGATTTATGGAATATTAATGTCCTGACATAAATTGTTGTACGGAATAGGCCATATAATTGTTTGTTCTATCAAAATTATCTAGAAACCTTTTTAATAATTTTTTTTTGTGCCTTCTTATTATTATCCGATTGTTAGGTGAATTTATCAAGGCATTATATGAGTCGGATGAGAACTGTGAAGTGGATCCCAGCAAAAGTCCACCTAATGAATTAGCTGATCACCAGGAAAATCTCAAAATGTGTTGTGAACTAGCCTTCTGCAAAATTGTCAATACCTACTGGTGAGTGGATGAAGGATTATTTCTTGTCATTTACAGGAATTACTTGCCAAAACAATGCTAGAAAAACCAATTCAATTTTGGGAAAAAATTTAAGTATGAAGAGATATTTAGCAAAATGAAAGGCTGGTGGTTCAATGAGTCTCAAAGGCCTCAAGGGAGGTATCCCCAGACACCGCATTGCCTATCTGAAGGCAATTAAAAGTCATGATGCTATCTTCGATCTTCCCTTTCACTAGGAATGTAATATTTTAATTGGGAAAAGTGAAGGATTCCATAGGCAAACTCAGCCAGCAGCTGTGCGTCTTCAAATCCACTTAATAGGAATTAGACAAAGAGTGGTATGTGTTTCTTATGTCATTTTTTACACAATGCTGTATACTCAAGAGGAAATGAGACTATGCAATTGATTTCATAAATACAAAGAAACGTGCATCTATTCATATTTTACCTGTTCTGACTTCTTGTAGAACAAAATACAGAATCTAAGGCAAATCGGAAGATGTATCTAGAAGTACTTAATGCTTTTCATTCTGTAGAAATTCTGTAGAAATTATAAGGGTCTGAGTAGCAAAAACTAGGCTACAATTATGAAACATTTGCCATTAGACAGTGACAACACTGATGAACTGGAGTTGGACCTGTCCTAGCCCAATAGCCCAGTCCCATCCACAGTGTATCAGCTTATTAGGAATGAAATTCGTGTCAGAGGAAGCATTAGTTCCCAAGCTCGTGAAAGTGGTTATTAGTATTTATTGATAATTCTACCCTAGGTTTTTTTTCAAGTGTAGACAACAAATATAATATTGGAATTTCATAGCAAGAGAAGCAACTTCACTTGTTTATCCCAATGAGAATTTGCCAAATATTGTTATTTTTTCAGTGTCTTTCCTCGGGAGCTGAAGGAGGTATTTGCATCATGGAAGCAGCAGTGCCTCAAACGGGGAAGGCAGGATATCAGCGAACGCCTGATCAGTGCCTCACTTTTCCTCCGATTCCTTTGCCCAGCCATCATGTCTCCAAGTCTCTTCAACCTCATGCAGGAATACCCTGATGATAGTACCTCTCGTGCACTCACACTAATTGCAAAGGTTATCCAAAACTTAGCAAATTTTACAAGGCAAGTAATTTTTCATTATTTGTAGTGATTATTAAGGGATTTGCTGTTATTTTATCATTGTGACGTGTGTTATTTCATAGGAATGATTTGGCAACAGCTGTAACATACAGCTGTTTTGCCTTATCTCTGTTCGTAGTATATGGAGACTTGTACATGTGCTGAAATTCCATGTTCAGAAATGTACATTTGAAAGTTACATTTCTCTGTTTCAGATCAAAAAGCGATAAAAACATTATAAACAGAAGTTCCCACTTAAATAATAGAATGTAGGATAGTGGAGCATAGAAGGCTTGGATCCCATCAGCCCAACTATTTTCTCTGGAAGATTGGTAGATGTGTTGCATCCCAGGCCAGTGTTTAGGGAAGAGGAAGCAACCTGTCCTTATTAGCCCCAGATACTGGTTAGCTTTCACTTGTGGCATTCATAATCCTACTACATCACTTTCTCCAATTAGAAGCAAACCGCATATATATTTATTTGCTATTGTGTGTTAGTGATATTGCAGAAGTAACTGCAGTATGACCCTCCATCTGGATGCGACTAATACAGCCCCCATGGGTACTGAGGGAAGATCTTTTTACTCCAAAGATTTATAAACAAATATTTTCCTCAAGACAGCAGTAAAAGATGACATACTAAATTCATCCCTTTGTCTTTACTGTTGTCTACTACCTTTACTGCCTCCAGCTGATGCAGTTTCTAATTTCAAGACTGTGATTTGACATTATGTGTAATTTGGATTTCACTTGCTACTATTACAGATTGGGGCCAAAGAAGATAATTAAGATAATGGTATTATTAACAGATAGACTCGTGTGCGGCTTTTCATTTTCAGTTCTAATTTTCAACAAATAAACTTTGTGAAGCCAAGAAACCTCTAAGGATATTTGGGGGGGGCAAAGAAGGGGAATATATGCCAGGTGCAAGGACTGCTCTCTCACACTAACTTTGTCTCTCTATAATGACTATGTGCAACATTATTTAACTAGGTATTACATGTAGAAATTGCCACTCAGTCACAGAAATATTGTTTTGTGTCTGGGAATATCTGAAGCAACATTGTAGGATCACCATTTCCCTTGGAAACTTCCTGCCAAACTGCTGACCTTCTTTCTCCCCTCCCTGTTTTCCTCTCTCCCCAACTCAGATTTGGGAACAAAGAAGAATATATTACCTTTATGAATGCCTTTCTAGAGCATGAATGGGCAAATATGAAATCCTTCTTGGCAGAAATTTCTAATGAGGACACCATTTCTAATAAGCCAGGATTTGGAGGATACATAGATCTGGGAAAGGAGTTTGCTGTCTTGCATTCATTGCTGTGGGAAGTTGTCTGGGAACTGGACAAGGTAAATTAGTTTGAAGGCTGGGAAGGGCTTGCTAGGCACAACTTTTCCACAAACTGTTCCTGGGTAATGATTAAAGTTAACTTTAACTTTTTTTTTTAAAGTAAGGGGTTATAACATCATCCATTTCTTTAAAAGAGTGTAGACCTAGCAGTCTAGGAATCAGTAGAAATCAGTAGAAAGACAGTAGTGAAATTTAATTGGCACTGAACTTTCATCACTTTCGGCTTGGGTTAAGTTGCATTTTTAAAAAATCCTAAGTTCTAAAGCAAATGAAAGCACTTTTCCCATCATATCCATCATTTATATTGCTTTAGAACAATTTTGTTTTGAAGAAAATTATGTTTGATTATCTTCTCCTAAAATAAAAGCCATACTCTTAATAGTTTGGAGAGAGCCAGTTTGATGTAGTGGTTAAGGCACCAGGCTAGGAACTGGGAGATAGTAAGTTCTAGTCCTAGTCTAATCCTAGTCTAGTCCTAGTCCAGTCTACTCTAGTCTAGTCCTGCCTTAGACACAAAGCCAACTGGATGACCTTGGGCCAAACACATTCTCTCATTCCTAGGAAGGAGGCAGTGGCAAATCACTTCTGAAAACTTACTAAGAAAATTGCAGGATGCAGTCCAGGCAGTAGCCAAGAGTCAACCGTATACATACATACATACATACATACATACATACATACATATATACCGGACATTCCTATATGTGCTGCTTCCTTTCTTGAGAATCATCAGTGGTGACCAGGCAAGGAGTTACTATCATCTATGGAGGGATCACTTGAGATCCAATCCAGGAAGTTATGGAGTACTTTTTGTCCAGTAGAGTTGTGATTATAAACAAATTATATGATTAATGTTCATTCCTGTTAGTAGTTATAAGTCAAAATACGATTTAAATACCTTTGTATATGTCTTTGCACTTCCTTGTGGTTTCTTTCAGTGCTCTTGCCAAATTGCTGGTCTCAGACTATAGCAGCATGCATTTAATTGACCACAATCTCTCCCCCACAGACGAACATTTGCTTCCAACAAAAATCCCTTTTTAGTTTTCTGGATTACACTTTAATTTAGTAGTGATTTTAGTATTACTCCATCCCACCCTGTGCCCTCTACTCTGGGCTTTGATTGCAGTTTGCTTTGCAGGATAGAAATGCATTAGGTTTATGAGCATTAACGTTTTATTTTGGAGGCTCAATTTTTAATTTCTATTTCCTTTTCTTTCCTCAATGTCTGCTGCACCCTCTTTCATCACCACCATCCATTGGGTCATCGTGGTCCTGCTGCTCCATAACAATGCATTGTTTTTTCACACCCACATATAATTGCCCATCTTGTTTTCTTACAACTTCCACTCATCCATCCACATTCATCATTGTTTAATTAAAAAAAAAACAACCTGAAATGAATGCTACATTGCTTATTGATGAATCAGGGTGAAAATTCCTTCCTACAGGCCACAGTGGAAAAATTGGGTCCTTTGCCAGACATTCTCGCTGACATCGCAAGGGATACAACACACTCTCTGCCCATCCAGCAACAGCTGAGACGTTATCCAGATCATAATTCAAGCCCCAATGTCAGTCTCTCTTCTGGGCTGCAAAAAATATTTGAAGACCCATCTGACAGGTATGCATTGTCTGGCTATTGTTCACATTATGTGGAAGAAAGAGAGACACATAATTTTGTTCAGCTTGATAGGAAAAATAAGTAAAATTTAGAGTAATGCCCTAATTACAAGAGTGGGGCTTTGCTGAAAGCAATAGTTTAGTTATGATAGTGCTTTATTCTCCTAATTGGATAATTGCTTTATTCAGCCCAGTATTTTTAATCCTACATGTGCTTCTCCAAGTCACAAGGTTTATCCAGATTTGCTACCTGAGATCCTTTGGCAATAATAGGATGAGTTCTTCTACTGTATGTACAAACATGTACTAGTATCAATGTGAACTACAGCCTATCCCAGTGGTGGTGAACCTTTTAGAGACCAAGTGCCCAAACTGCAACCCAAAACCCACTTATGTATCGCCGGGTGCCGGGTGGGAATGGCTCGCTGGGTGGGTGTGGCCCACTGGGTGGGCGTGGCTATGGTGGGCATAGCAGATTGGGTGGGCATGGCCAGCTCGATGTTGCTCCTGGGGAGGGATGCCTGTGGGGGCCGGGCAGGGTTGGGGGAGATCCAGGGGGTCTCTGGAGGATGGGGCAGTGGGCAGGAAGGCGTCTTGCTCAGCTGATGGCTTGGGGGGAAGGGGGCAGCTACACCCCCTCCCAAATGCTGCCATCTTCCCCCCCTCCAGGCTGGGGCTGGTCAGATTCCCCCCATGGGCAACGCTGTGCCCGTCCCCGGCCAGCCCTCCTCCTCCCATCCTCCTCCTCCTGTGGGCAAACTGTGGCTTACTAAGCCGGGCGGCGCCTCTCCCCGCATGCGCCCTCAGGTGCAGGAGCCGGGCAGTCGCGGCTCTCGCTCCCCTCTGGCCTCCATCTGCCCGAGCTCAACATGCCTGGCTGGCTGGCAACGGGCTGGAGAGTGCGGGAGTGAGGGGTGGGCGCTCCCGATGTCTGCAGGGGAAGAAGCGGCATGGAGACTCCACGCCCAGCCCAGCCCCTGCACGGCACGGCACGGAAAGCGAGGCAGCAGCCCCACATGCGTCCAACCCAACCCTCGCAGAGTGCTGTTCTCCTGCTTCCCCCCCGCCGCATGGATCGCGCTGCTGCCGCCGCTTGGAAAAGGCCTCTGCCGCCCGGAACAGGCCGTTGGGACGCCGCAAAAAGGCCTCTGCCGCCCAGAACGGCCATGGGGGGCGCGCAAAATCACTCTGCAGGCATAGATCTGGGCGGCAGAGGCCTTTTCCAGGCCTCCGGAGCCCTGTTCAGGCCGCTGGGGCACCGCAAAAATCGCTCCGGAGGCTTACTTGGACTCACGCTGGCAGCTGCCTCCACCATCCAGCCCTGATCTGCCCAGCTCTTGCAGCTGCTCCCTGACTCCCAGTGCAGAGAGAAAGAGAGAGAGAGTGCAGGCGCACGTGGAGAGGCGGAGGGGAGCAGCTTGGCCCCTCCTCCCTCTGGGGCGATGTGCATGTGCCCACAGGGACGGCTCTGTGTGCCGCCTGTGGCACGCGTGCCATAGGTTCGCCACCACTGGCCTATCCTTTAAACTCAGAAACCGTATAAGAGAGAGTGTGTCTGTGTGTGTGTAAAGAGGAATAACATTCCAAATATGGTACCTATGACCTACAGTCTGAAGAGGAACAGTCCAAAATTCCACTGCCACAATTTAAGAGTTCCTGCAAATTGCCAATAGTTTAGTCACAGTTTAATTAATTAAACAGACATTGTTTAATCAGATATTGTACTGATAATGTAATAAGAGGAGCACTAGGAAGCAGTTAACTTGTATGCAGAGATGGTGCTCTGCTGACAAGTAAAGAATTTTTTTTCTTGTATTAAAAGTATTTAACATGGTATAATAGATAAGAATATTCTTGCTACTTCATCACAGTAATCCTTAACAACAAAAATAGGCTGATTATATCTTCTTTCATGGATCAGACTTCATACTATTGTGCTTACTGTATTGGAGTTCTTATTTCACATCAAAGATGTTGCCTCATTTTCTCTAGATTTTTTTAATGCATGTTATGAATATTTATTGCTATGACAAATAAGGCCTCCCTGTTCACCATAAAAAGGACACATTATGACAAATTTGGGTTTTTATCTTACTTTATGTCAGGAATCCCCAACCCCTGGGCCACCTCCGGGCCTTGAGTCATTCGGAAGCGGCACACGCACATCCCCACTTACGTGAACAGCGGCCGAACGTGTTTGTGTGTGCTCCATTCGCGCAAGTGGTGAATGTGCGTGCCCTCCGCTCACACAAATGGAGCTGCATGCACACATGCTTGCCCGCTGCTTGTGTGGAACCATCCCCTCTCTTCCCCCCGGCCTACGATTGAGTAATGCAGGCATGTTGGGCAGACAGAACTTCTTTTGAATAATTACGGTTTTACCTTTTATGTGCTTTATACTTTTTATCCGTACAAAAAAGATATACATCTGAAAGGAGTAATTTCTCCCCATTAGGGCCTTTTTACTTTATGCTTATGGTTGGAGCTGTTAATGGAAATACAAAACAAAAATAAGAGCAGTAGAATATAGTTTTTATGATTCACCTGCAGCAACCGGAAAGACTGATGCAGGCTAAAATTATTAAGATTAGAATACTAAAAAAAATGCATAGATTAGGCATTGCATTAAATGTTCGTTTTCAGAACAATGTTGCTCACTTAAGCAACCACCAACTTACCTCTTTCAACAATCATTGCTTCTGACTGGGAACCGAGATGACTTTTGGTTCCATTCCCATACATAAATGACACCACTGCCCACCTGGGCTATTCCACTTGGGTGACTCATAATATGGAAATTTATGTGGAACCCGAGAAATTGTTTAAGTAGAAATATGTGTGTGTGCATGCAAATAAGCAGATATAATGTTATGACCGTGATTGTTTGGATTCTTTCTCAGTGAGCTCAAGTCAAAGTCTGCCCCTCCAGCAAATGAAGAGAATTTCAAAGGCAAATTGCTCTTGATGCAGCAGACGTCATCCCGGAGTGTGACTTATTCTGATCAAGGGGATGAGACCAATCTGCCCAATGTCCGAAGCATATCGCTGATGAATCTCCAGGATCCCAATGTCACACAGTGTGAATCTGGATCCATGATGCACGAGGCCCCAGTACGTTTATCTGGCAGTCAGATTTCAGTCGTCCAGGTGGCAAGTATCAAGCAGCTCCACAGAACACCACAGACCGCCCCCCAAGTCAGGAGACCTCTTCACTCAGCATTAAACCAGCCAGGCATTCTTCAGGCTCTTTTTTTCCAGAATCCAGTTTATCATCTCAATAATTCTCCTCAGCCAATGCCTAAAGTGTCCATGGAATCAAGCCTGGATAACCTGAGTGTCACCAGTTCCCGAAGCCAGAATAGTGAAGACCTTAAACTTAGTGTACCCAGCAATAGCAGCATGGAGGATTATGCCAAACGCAGCACCCAGAATGAAGATTTTTCTGGGCAGGGCACCATGCTGGACAAACAAGCTTTGCCAGCTCGTCAGAGTTACACTGTGCAGGTCCAAATCCACAAAACAGACCAAGCAGGACCCAGTGCAATGATCAGGTCACCCCACTCTCTTCCCCACAGTGCCTCTCTTCGAAGCACAGGCAGCATGTCTGTAGCATCTGCCACGATGGCAATGGAACCTCTTCAGGAGGGAAATCAATCCCGGCAGCAGTCTTCCTCCTCCCGAGAGAGCCCAGTTCCCAAAGTGCGAGCCATTCAGCGGCAGCAAACACAACAGGTAAGATAATCTGCTTTTAGACTGGACTGCCATCTGTCAGAGATGGTATAGGGTCTCCTGTTTGGGCAGGGGGGTGGACTGGATGACCTATAAGATCCCTTCCAACTCAGTTATTTTAATTCTAATTCTAGGGAAAAAATTCTAAATAGGAGACTACTGTTTCTTTCTTTAGGATACATATTTTGTGAGACATATGATCTGTAGTATTTTTGTGGTATGTTGGATAGGAGCAATAGGAAACTGCAACTGGCTCCTTTGGGATCATGAACAAGAGAGTTTGTGATGTAGACAGACAGACTTCTTCATACATGATGCCATTAGCCATGGTTTTGTTACCCACAGTAGAATCTTTCCCATTTCCATATTTTATTACTTGCATGAAATGGCAGGCAACCTTTCATAATCATAAATAATAATAAATAAATAATCATTTTTCATAGCCTTGGTATTTGTGGCACTAACATTGGGATGGTACCCAGAGAGTGACAAAGACCATTTGTAGTTTGGTATGCCTCTTCAGCCTCCACACTCTCTGTTCCTTGGACAGCAGCTGTTCAGTGGCACATGAATGGAGTTGTGTCTCCAGCAACAAGCAAAATAATCATACTATCTCATTCTTGGGCTTGATATTTGGCACATTTTCAAAAAAGATTGAAGGCATATGATATTTGGTGTACCTGTTTTATTTACACTTGTGTGTGTGCATAAATGTGCTTATATAAGAGGAAAAAATAAGTTTATCAACTGGAAATACAGCATATAAAAGAATATAAGAGAATAGAGAAATGTTTTTGATATGATAAACACAGGCTTCAGAAATAGAGAAAGGAGGAAATGATATCATCTGTTTACTAGTTTACCACCATAATTACTGATTATGACATATATAATGTTTTTTGAATGATCAAAGTCATTTTTAACAATTAAAATGGTTTCTTTTGATCCTCTCAGCCTTTCTAGGCAGTCACTTCTAATGCTAAGAAAAAATAATTTTGAATGGATGGAAAATAATGTTGGTTTGTATTTTATTTATATTCATTTATTCATTCATTCATCATCTTTATATTAAAGTGGGACTCTGGGTGGCATTAACTACAAAAGGTTAATAATGTAAAAACCAATCAATAGTTTAAAAAATTTATTACAGGTAGTCCTCGACTTATAACCACATTTCAGCCCCGAATTTTAATTGTACTTGTTGGGTCAGAAGTCATGTGACTGGACCTGATTTTACATCTGTTTTTACAACTGTTGATAAATGAGTCACTAGTGTTGTTAAATGAATCATGTGGTCATTAAGTGAAACATGTGGTTTTAAGTCCGAATCCAGCTTATCCACTGTGCACGAAACAACAAAAAGTCACAAAATGTGATAATGTGACCATGGAATGCTGCAATCAGTTGTAAATATGAGCCAATTGCTACTTGAAATGTGATCACTTGACTGCGGGGAAGGTGCAGTAGTTGTAACTTCAAGGATTATTCATAAGTCAAGAACTACCTGTACAGGCTAGGAGAGAACGACAGATATTAACAATAATGGAGCCACCTCAACAACCTACAGTTCCCTTGGGGCTCCCAAGCCCGATGACATAGCCAAGTCTGGAGGGATTTGTGAAAAATGAACAGAAGTTCAGTTGAAGCCTGTTGTTCCCCATCCTGACCCTCACAGCCTCCAGGTGCCACAATAAGACATCAAAGCATTGTTGTTTAAAATTATAAATTATCGCAGCCTTTTTCTTATTTTCTTCTTGTGATAACACAGAAGCATAAGCATCTGACAGTGGTTTGTTAAAAGAACTGTGATTTAATATACAATATGAAACAACAATAATCAGGGAGCATGCAGAATACAAGATAGTCAGTTATATTCAAACAGTTGAAGTGAGCAAGCAGGTTCCAACTGCTATTCTTCTCAGACAGAGTCTCTTAAAGGGATACTACCCCCAAATACTCTGCTGACTCATTCTCTATATATCACTTCTGCTGGTCAGCTACTAAATCATAATTACCTTGACAAGCATCACTTAATTCACCAGAGGCAGAGATGTATAATGGGTATCATCAGCATATTGATGACACTTCCAGCCCATGGCAATAGATGAGCTCACCCAGCAGCTTCATATAGAGATTGAATCGGCGAGGAGAAAGCACCAAACACTGCGGCATCCCACATAGTAGGAGCCAAGGGCTGGATCTCCTCTCCCCAGTCCCTACTGACTGGTATCGATCCTGGAGAAGGAGACGAACCAGCACAATACAAAGCTGCCCACCCCAAACCCCAGAGTAGCTCAGAAGGTTATTATGGTGGATGGCATTGAAGGCTACTCAAAGGTCAAGCAGAGCAAGGATGGTTGCACAACCCCCATCCCATTTCCTCCAGAGATGCAACCAATGCTGTTTCTGTCCCTTATCAGGCCTGAATCCTGCCTGATTATATAACTGGTTATTGGTAAGTCACTGGGTACCTTAGGCTGATTTTGGCCAAGAAATTGGCCATGAAAATCGCACTGATGGATTTTGCATAAGATACCATGAAAATCCAGGCACTCATCTTCTAATCCACAAATCTCCTAAAAACATGTGTGCATAGATGTAAGACTATGCTTACATAGTCCTTGTTGGTTAAAAAAGCGTTTTCATATGATTACCCTCCAGGGAGAAGCATTTGTGCCTTTGGGGTATATTCCTGGAAATGCCAGCAAATAAACAAACTCTTACTTGAAGAAAGTAGAGACTTGTGCAGCTGAGTTCTTGGTTCCTGGGTGGAAAGAAGCAAAATAGCTTCTAGCTGTGATTGATGCCTTTGTGTGACCCCATGTAAATCCAGAGGAACTCTCCTTTTGCAATTTAACCACTCATCTCAATTGATGGGCTGCCTTCTATTTCCTTATTGAAAGCGGAGTAGTCTTGCTTCAAACAGCTGTGGTGGTGTTTGTGATGTTATTAGATCCTTTGGCATCCCTTGATGCTGCTCCTATGCCTTGAGCCAGTGCAGTTGTTCTCTCTGTCAAAGCCTCGGGCTTCTGAGGGTGCCAATTTTTCCTCCCCTGACTCCAGTGGGTTGAATCTACTTGTTCATTCCATTCTTGCAAAAACTCTTTGGTATGTTTTAAGCACAAGAGATATTTCCATGAATACTGGCATATATTTTTAAATTACAATTAAAATTTCTAATTAGAATTAGAAAAATAGAAACAATATATTTCTGTAGGTGAATATATGAATGTATGACTTTCCATCAAGCTTAAACGTTGTCCTTGATTCCTTTGCATTTGCTTACATTTTTCACTTTGAAAGATGTGGTTAAAATAGCTTTTTTTTTCCCGAAGAACTTTTTTATTTTTCCCAACTCTCCCCCATACATATCAACAAATATACCGCGTTATTTATCACGTGTTAACATACATTCTTTTTACATTCTTATCTATCAGATACTCTTAATTAAAATAAAATAAATACATACACATAAATTTGGGCGTTGCTCGCCCATTTCCCCTTTCACTGTATCCACACTCCTACTCTTTCTTCTCTACCTTCTTTCTCCCTTTCTTCTCTTCCTTCCCTTCTTCCCTCTTCTCCTCTCCTCTCCTCTCCTCTTTCCTCATCTTCTCCTCCAACCTTCCTACTTCCTTCCCCCCTCCTTTACTCTCTTCTCTCTCTCCTCTCCTTTCTTCCCTCTCATCCCTCTTCAGGTACAATTCAGGGGTAATGTCCGAGCAGCTCCTCTCTCTAAATTTCCCTATCTATGTTATCTATAATAAGATTAATTTTCTATTACGTTAATACTTCTATTTATCTGACCTTCTCGGTATTGCTTCTATAAGTATTTATACGACCTCCGGTTATTCAATACTGTGTCACCTGGGTCTCCCTCCTTATCTCCTCCTTTTTCTTCCATCTAAATTGGTGTTAACTATCTTTTAACCACATTCTCTTTTCACCCAATCATAAAAAATTCCCCAAATTTCATAATACTCTGACTCTGTCTTATCTTTAATTATCATTGTTAATCTATTCATTTCTGCACATTCCAGTATTTTCCCAATCATCTCTCCCTCTGGGGGGGCTTTCAGTGCTTTCCAATTTTGTGCAAACACAATCCTGGCTACCGTAATTATATGAATAATCAAATATGTTTTCTCTTTATTATATTTTCCTGGTAAAATACCCAACAGGAATATTTCTGGTCTTAGTTCTATACGTTGTTGTATCATCTTTTCTATCCATGTTCTAATTATATTCCAATAAGTTTTAGCTTCTACACATGTCCACCACATATGATAAAAAGAACCTGGTATTTAATGACATTTCCAACATTTCATAGATCTGTCCTTAAACATTTTAGCTAATCTTTCTGGAGACATGTGCCATCTATAGAACATTTTGTACATATTTTCTTTATACGCAGTCGCCATTGTCAGTTTATAGCAGGGGTGTCAAACTCAATTTCATTGAGGGCCACATCAGCATTGCGATTGCCCTCGGGGGGGCTGGGGGTGTGTGGCCAGGGTAAGTGCAGCCTACTGGGTGGGCGTGGATGGAGTGGGTGTGGCCTACTGGGTGGGCATGGCCAGCTCTACATCGTTCGCGTCAAGGGTGCCTGTGGGGGCCTGGGCAGGAGTGGGACAGATCTGAGGGTCTCTGGCAGAAGGGGGTGGGACCAGGGCAAGTGCCAAGGCGTGGTCCACTGGAGGAGCCTCACTGTTCCTCTCAGGCCATGCGGGGGGGAGGTTGGATGGTGGTGAGGTCTGCCCGGAGCCCTGGGCAGCAGAGGTCAAACGCCCAGCCTGGCCCTCGAGCATCCACGACACCAAGCCCAGCCCCACTTCCCCAAGGGGGCGCCCAGCTGCACTTACCTCCTCATCAAGGCTGCTGCTGCTGTGCTTGCTCTCCTTAGCAGGTTGCTCATGATGGGTATGAGGGCAAAGTCAGAGGGAGGCCCATTCCCTCTCCATGGGAGGAGACCCAGCTTTGTATCCAAAGCTTCCTTAGCAATAGGATGGGAGACCTCCAGGATAGGCCAGGAGGAGGGGGCAAAGGGGATGGTGAAAGGGCAGCAGGGCAGGAAGGCAGGACTTCCCTCAGACCCTCCCTCCCTCTCCTTCTTTCCTTCCTTCCTTCCTAAGTACAGAGTAGTGGGAAAATATTTGAGATGAGGGAGGGAGAAAAACAGGCAAGAAACGCAGCTGGGGAGGTGTCACCCTTCGTGAGGAATAAAGAAATGCAGCATCGCCTGGAAGTGGCCAGCACATGGCCCTCACCTACTTCACATATCTGGCTTGGTGGGCTCTGTGGGAGGGGATGCCATGAGCAGCATGAGAGTCAATGTTTCCTGCGCAATTCCACCCAGCCCCCAGCCTGCCCGATCTCAGCAGGCAGCGGGGTGCTCTCCTCACAGCGCCGAGAGGCTGAGCCAGGCGGCGCAAATCCAAAAACAAGCACGAGGCTGCTCAGCCCCCAGATTGCCCCGTTTCTGCAGGCAGCAAGGCGCTTTCCTCACAGCGCCAAGAGGCTGAACCGGGCGGCGCAAATCCACAAAGGAACGAGATGCTGCCCAGCCCCCAGCTTGCCCGGTTTCAGCAGGCAGCGGGGCACTCCTCACAGCGCTGAGAGGTTGAGCCAGGCGGTACGAAGCTCGCCAGCTTTGCACCTTGCTGCCTGCTGAAACTGGGCAGGCTGGGGGCTAGGCAGTATTGTACTTCTTATCAGATTCGCGCCACCCGGCTCAGCTCTTGGCGCTGTGAGGAGAGCGCCCCGTTGCCTGCCGAAACCGGGCAGGCTGGGAGCTGGGCGGCATTGTGCTTCTTTTTGGATTCACGCCACCCGGCTCAGCCTCTCGGCGCTGTGAGGAGAGCGCCCCACTGCCTGCTGAAACTCCTCCCCCTGAGCCCATCAAGCCAGATATGTGAAGTAGGCGAGGGCCATTTGCTGGCCACTTCCAAGTGATGGTGCATTTCTTCATTCCTCACAAAGGGTGACACCTCCCCAGCATGCACACAGGGGCGGGGCCGACGCAGCAGGGGCTGGTTCTTTGCTGTTTCCAGATGGCCTTGTGGAGCTAAGACTGAATGCGTTTCAGCATAAATGGCCACCACAAAATTGTACATTGGCTCCCAGCCGGTCTGGGCCAGGGCCAAGGCAGAGGGGGCCGTTCACTCACTGTTTCCAGGATGGCTTCATGGGCCACATGAAACCACTTCCTGGGCCGCATCTGGCCCGCGGGCCTTGTGTTTGACATGTCTGGTTTATAGTTTCTTTCCCATAGTTGCTGCCATCTATCTAATTCAATCGTATATCCAAAATTCCTTGTCCATTTTATCATTGTCTCTTTCACTTGTTCCTCCTCTAACTCCATATGTACTAGGTAACTGTACATTTTTTTAATCCATTTTTCTTCCGTTCCTGTGAGTATTTCATCTAACTCTGTTGTCCCCAAGTTAAAACCATCTATTTTAACATCTTTTTCATATCTAGATTGTATTTGCGTTCTCATGTACCAATCCATTTTTATTCCTTGTTCCTCTAATTGTTGTTTGGTTTTCAACTTCCCCATATCTGCTAGTAAGTCTTTATACCTTATAATATTTCCCATATTAAGCATATTAGGGTGTATTAGGGCTTCCATAGTTGAGAGCCAATTTGGAATCTTCAAATAATGCTTTCTCTTTATTTTCTCCCAGACCACAAATAAAGAATTCCTTATATGGTGTCTCTGGAAATAGCTATGTATTCTATTTTTCCTATACCATATGAAAGCATGCCATCCCAACTGCAAGTCATGTCCCTCTAATGTCAATAATCTCGTATTCCTCAGTAAGATCCATTCCCTCATCCATGATAATGCTGCAGCCTGATAATACAATTCCCAATTAGGTAGACCAAACCCACTTCTGAGTCTTGTATCTTGTAACATTTTTAGATTAATCCATGCCTTTTTCCCCTGCCAAATATACTTCAAGATTATTTTATTAAGCCCCTCAAAATATTTCTTATCTAATCTTATTGGTACTGTTGAAAACAAAAACAATAATCGTGGTAATATATTCATTTTGATTATCGCAATCCTTCCCATTAATGATAGTTGTACATTTTTTGATTTATCCAAATCTACTTCGATTTGTCTTTTCAATTTGTGATAGTTATCCTCTTTAATTGTTGTACATCTTGCTATCAGGTGGATCCCTAGATATTTTACCTTCTTTACAATCTGTATATCTAATTTTCCCATCAATTCTTTTTTTTGTTTTTCGGTAATATTTTTCACTAACATTTTTGTTTTATCTTTATTAATCTTCAACCCCGCTACCTCACCATATTTTTCTATTTGTTCTATTAATACAGGTCCTGTCTCTAATGGTTCCTCCAAGATAAATACTAAATCGTCTGCGAATGCTTGTAGCTTATATTCTTCCCTCTTAATTTTCATGCCTTTTATGTCATTATTCTGTTTTATACTTCTGTTTAATACTTATAGTGTCAAGACAAACAATAGTGGAGATCGAGGACATCCCTATCTTGTTCCCTTCATAATATTAATCTTCTCAGTCATATCTCCATTTATCATTATTTTGGCTGATTGCTTATTATAAATTGTTTTGATTACATTTATAAATTTCTCCCCAAAATCCATAGTCTGTAATTGGCTTATCATGAATTGCCAGTTCACATTGTCAAATGCCTTCTGTGCGTCCAGGAACATCAATGCCATCTGTTTCTCGGGGTGTGTTTCATAGTATTCTAATGTGTTCAATACAATTCGCATATTGTCTCTAATCTGTCTTTTGGGTAAAAAACCATTTTGATCCGATTGTATAAATTCATTTAAAAACTTTTTAAGTCTTTCCGCCATTATTGATGCAAATATTTTGTAGTCCACATTCAGTAGGGAAATCAGCCTGTAGTTCTTTATTTTCTGCATTTCCGTTTCTTCCTTTGGTATCAGGGTAATAAGTGCTTCGGACCACGAATCTGGTATCTTAGCTTCAAAAAGAAGTTCATTATAAAGTTCCAACATTACATTGCCTAGTGCTTCCTGCAATGTCTTGTATAGCAGGGCTTTTCAACCTGTGGTACGCAGCCCTGCCTAGCCAAGTGTAATGGAGGAGGGAAAGAGCCAGCGCAGGCAAGGACTTACTGTGAGAGTCCTCTGGAGCTTGGCTGGGGCGAGGCAAAGGCCCCAGGCTCACTTCTGCTCACCCTCCCCGATGAGAAAGGAGGAGGAGGGGGGCGGAGACAGGAGAGGCTATAAAAGGAGGCAGTTTGGGCAGGAGAGGGAGAGAGAGAAAAAGAAGCAGCCTTGGGAGGAGGTGGAGTCAGCTCTAGCTGCACTGAAGGGGAAGGAGGAGGGTGGGGGGAGAGGAGAGGAGAGATCATCAAGCAGGCCAGCCGGCCATGAGCCGATCTACAACTGCTGTGGCAGCCACCTGTGCTGGCAGCAACAAACAGGCAAGAAATACAGCAGGGGAGGGGTTGCCCTCCATGAGGAATGAAGAAAGGTAGCATCAGCTGGAAGTGAGACAGAAGGAGGGAGGGAGATGGAGAGTGGAAGGATTCTTATGTGCTTTTGTGACTTTGAAGTTCTGGGATTTGTGCAATGTGGGCTTTGTGTTCTTAAGGAGTGTTTGGCAATTTCTATTTGGCTGATGGCTCATGTCTTGTGTTAGCTTCTATTGCTCTACTATTGTTAGCTGTACGTTTTGCTGCAAGGGATTTTGAAGTATTTTTCTCCTGAATGGATTTTGCCTGTAGCATTCCTTTACTTATGAATGGAGCCATTTGGGGAGGCTGCCTTAGCCGGCAGCCAGTACTTATTTACATTTTTTTTCTTCCTTAAGTGCTGGCTGCGCTCCTTAACTTTCCTTTCTAGCCAGTAGCTAATTCTTAAAGGGGAATGTGCCTTTTTAAGCTAGTTCACTCAGCAGCTTGTCTTTTCTGTCTCTGGAGGCTTTTCCTTGTTTGATGAATATATGGAAGAGAGAAAATATGGGGGGGGGGTTCAAATTCTTCCTTCAGAAGGAGGTGGGCATGAGAAAGAGGGAGGCAGGGAAGGAGGGATGGAGGGAAGTCCCGCCTTAGCACTTAGCCACCAGCAGCCCTGCCATTGACTTTGCTTGTCAAAAGGTTGCAAAAGGGGATCACATGACCCTGGGACACTGTGACCATCATAAGTATGAATCAATTGCCAAGCATCCAAATATAAATCACATGACCCTGGGCATGCTTCAATGGTCATAAGTGTGAAAAATGGTCGTAAGTCATTTCAGTGCAAATGCAACTTTGCACAGGTGGGGGGTTTTTTTGGTCATCAAGTTTTTGACACCTTGCTAGGTGGTACCCGAATATTACCATATCCTAAAAGTGGTACAGTTGGTGAAAAGGTTGAAAAGCCCTGTTGTATAGCTCTGCTGGTAATCCATCCGGTCCTGGTGTTTTACCATTTTTTTGTCTTTTAATTGCTTCTGTTAATTCCACCATTGTTATTTCCCCTTCTAATAACTTTTTAATAACTTTTTAAATGTCAGTCGATTGTCCATCTCCTCTACTCTCTTATCTGTTGATTCAATTTTTCCTTCCGCTTGTTGCAATCTTTGTTCGTTTTTCCCCATCAGTTCTTTGACCTCTTTTAGTTCCTCTTCTAGTTTGCCTATCCCTTCCTTGAAGTCTATATGTAGTGCCTGTATCATATTTTTCAATTCCATGTTAAATTTATCTTGCTGTGTTGTAGAGTCCGGTGTTTTCTGCACCACCAGACTCTGTAATGTTGAGGCAGCTGTTGTTAAGTGTGTTGTAATCTTCATCTTCTCCAATGATTTATAATCCAAATATCAATGAAATATTATAATCCCAATATGTTCCAAGAAGAAGAGAAAAGAAACCTTCAAGCCTGCTACATCTCCAAATTCCTCTATTTTCTGCAGAAGTATAGTAACTGTTTCCAATGGTTCCTCTATAATAAAGACTAAATCATCCGCGAAAGCCTGTAATTTATATTTTTGTTCTTTTATTTCCAATCCTTTAATTTCCGTATCTTGTCTAATGTCTCTAGCCAACACTTCCAGTGTAAGAATAAATAACAGGGGGGATAATGGACATCCCTGTCTTGTGCCTTTTTTGATATCAAAGCCCTCTGTATATTTTCCGTTTAAAAATATCTTTGCTGTTTGTTTATTATATATTGCTTGAATCGCATTTATAAAGTTTTTACCAAAGTCCATTTCCATCAACTGTTGAAACATAAATTGCCAATTTAAATTGTCAAAGGCTTTTTGTGCATCAAGAAATATAAGTGCCATCTGTTTCCCTGGCTGATGTTCATAATATTCTAAAATATTTAAAATAATCCTTAAATTGTTCTTTATCTGTCTTTTAGGCAAAAAACCATTTTGATCTGTATGAATAAATTCAGTCAGGAATTTCTTCAATCTTTCTGCCATTATTGAAGTGAAAATTTTGTAATCCACATTTAATAGCGATATTGGTCTATAATTTTTGATTTGTGTAAGATCAGTATCTTCTTTAGGTATCAAGGTAATATTAGCTTCAGTCCATGAATTTGGTATTTTTGTCTCTAAAAAGATTTCATTGTACAATTCTTTCAAAATCGGGCTTACTGTGTCTTGTAAAACTACATAAACTTCTGCAGGGAGCCCATCAGGCCCCGGAGTTTTATCCTTCTTTTGTCTTTTTATTGCCTCTGTGATCTCCATCATTGTTATCTTCTCATTTAAAATATATCGCATATTCTCTGGCACCTTTGGAAGATCAGCTCTAACTAACTAATCTTTTATTGCTTCTTCAGAGACCACCTCTGCCTTATACAATGTCTCATAATAATCTTTAACAATTTTTTCCATCGCATCATATATCTCGCCTTTTGAGTCTTGTAATTTACTTATCATTCTCTTTTCTCTTTCTTTCTTCAATCTATATGAAAGCCATCTTCCCGGTTTATTAGCATTTTCAAAAAAAATTTGTTTGGATCGTTTAATCTGTTGTGCCATCATCTCCATCTCGGATAAATTTAATTTATGTTTTATCAATTCCATTTGTGTTTTTAGTTCCTTCTTTTGTGGGTCAATTCGTAATTCCAATTCCAATTTTTTAATTTCTTCTTTCAGCTTCAACTGTACTTGCTTCTTTTCTTTGTTCTTTTTGGCAGTATACGTTATAGCCAAACCTCTAAAATATGCTTTCGCCGTATCCCATACATTTTGAAGAGAGGTTTCTTCTTTCTTATTTATTTTAAGAAAAAAATCCATTTCTTTTGTTGCTAATTGTAAAAATTCTTTCTCTTTCAATATAGCTTTATTTAATGACCACCTTAATTGTTTCTTGGTTCCTTTCCAAGTCATTTTAAGTGGATTATGATCTGCCCAAATATTAGGTTCTATTTCGACCTCATGTATTATAGTCTTCAAATTTTGAGATATCCATATCATATCAATTCTTGACCATGATTTATGGCGATTCGAATAAAATGTATATTGTAACTTTTCCGGATTCATCTCTCTCCAAACATCTTGTAAAAACAATTCCTCTTTCATTTTTAAAAAGGTCTTCGGTAGAACGTTTCCTCCTTTTTTCCCTTGTTTGGAACTTTTATAATCTTGTATTGCATCAGCTACTACATTAAAATCTCCTAATAAGCAAAGATTTTGGTAATTTAAGTCCACTAATTTGTCATGTAATTGTTGATAAAACTGGTCTTGCTTCTCATTGGGTGCATATATTGCCACCATCAATATTTGTTTTTGATTCCATGTAATTTCTACTATTAATAGTCTCCCCTCTTCATCAGCGTAAATTTGTTTTGGGTTCAACTTTTCTTTTATATACAAAGCTATACCTCTTTTCTTTTGAATTGCCAAAGAAGCATAAAGTTTACCCAATTTAGATTGTTCTAAAATTCTAAGATGTTGTCTCTTAATATGTGTCTCTTGAATGCAAATTATATCCTTTTTTAGTTTTTGTAGTCTAGTAAATATTGTTCTCCTTTTTGAAGGAGAGTTCAGACCATTTATGTTTATTGAAAAAACTCCAATCTCCTCCATAACTTCAATTATTTCTAGCCCTCAATCTTCTAGGTGAGGTTATCTGTCTCTGATCTTTTGGTCTTACATCTTCCTCTGTTTGTGTCTTTTTAGGTTCATCCTCTTCCATCTGTTTAGATGTTCCAGCCACGTTCATTTCCTCTTGTTTCTTAGACTCCGCTTCACCTCTTTCCAAGAAATCTCTGTGATTATTAAAAAATTCCTCCTCTTGAAGTGGGGTGTTCAATCTATATCTTTTCATGTCCCAAAAAATTAACACTCCTTCTGGAATCAACCATCTGAAGTTGATTCCTTTATTAAACAATTTCTTTGTTAAAAATTGATATTCTCTTCGGGCTTCTCTTATCCTTCTAGGAATTTGCTTAAGAACTACAAGTTCTTTTTCTTTATATTTCAGCGGTTGATCTCTTATTGCTCTCAGGATGTCATCTCTTACTGATCTTTTAACAAATCTTACATGTATTTCCCTAGGAACTCTATTTTTTCTAGCATAGCTTGAGTTAACTCTAAAAGCCTGATCTATCTCTTTTTTCATTTGATCCTTTTCTATTCCGAGCAGCTCCGCCAATAGCTCACTCATCAGCTCCAACAAATTCTCATCTTTCTCTTCTATGACATTTTGAAATCTTAAAAAATATGATGACCGTTCCATCTCCGCCACGGCAAAGCTGTCTTCCAATTCTGCATTTACTTGCGCCAATCTCTGATTCTCTCCTTGGAGGTATTCTAATTTCTGATCCACTTCCACCGACTTATCTTCTATTTTTTGCATCCTTTGTTGGTTATCTATAATTGCCTGTTGGAAGGTTTCCATTTTTTGATCCATTTTTTGATCCATTTTAACAAGATCATTTTTCAAATCCTCAAATTTTTTGTCTGACTCTTTTTTATTTTTATCCGACTCCATTTTCATATCCATTTTCATCTCTGCAATTGCTTGTAATATCGCTTGAATATCTTTAGAGTGGGGTTCCAGCTTTTCTTGTTGTAAAAATGTAGTGATTGATTTTTGGGGGACTGGGCTCGCCGATGATGAAGCAGGAGCAGAAGTTGCCTTTTTAATCCCCTTCCCCAAATTTGAAGTCGCCATCTTTGGGTTATTCTGCTATTTTATAATCCACCAGATGGCCCAATAGCCAATTGTAATTGTAATCCACCAGAAGGCCCGATGGCCAATTGTAATCCCTTATCCTCCTATTGTTAGGAGAGGAAACCAAACATATTTAAAAAAAAAAGAAAAATAAAAAAGAGTAGTTCCAAAGCACAGAAAAAAATAAAAAATAAAAAATATGCAGGATAACAGGAAGCCCCCCTGATCTTAAAGAAAAAAGAAAAAAAGAAATAAAAAAAATTACCCAAAGGCAAAACCCAAAAAACCCAAAAAACCAAAGCAGAATAAAAATAAAAGGTGGAAAAGCAATCCCAAATTGATAAAAGTAATGAAGAAGGAGAGCCAAAAAAAAAATCCAACACACAAAAAAAACCCTGAAAAAAAAAGGGTATGGTAAAATTTGTCCAATTTATAATCCAACTGGTCCCATTCTTAATGTTTAATTCTTCTTAAAATACACGTTATACAGCCATGGACCAAAAGGGAAAGAGAAAGTAAAAAAAAACCAGAGTCTCTTTAGATAACTTGTGGCAAGAGATAAGAGTGTCTGGGCATTCAGCCAAAACTTTCTCTAAACAAACAGCAGCTGCCGAGAACAAAGGGGGAAAAAAAACTAGCAACAAATAACTTTCCCAGGCTTTGGCCAGGGAAGGAAAAAATTTTTTTTAAAAAAAGGCAAAATAGGGAGTTATTCAGAATAAATGAAGGAAAAATACTAAAAAAACCCACAAAATTAAAACAAGAATGGCTTTCCCAATGAAAATATTACTTTTCTTTTAAAAGGCAAATATATTTCCTCGACTTTAGACTTCTAAAGAGTTTAAAGTAAATCAAATTTGTTCTTCTTTTTGTTGTAGTAGCTTAAACCGCCGCTTGTACGGGAGAGGAGGGGGAAGAAAAGAAACCCCCCCTCCTTCCTCCCTTCAGGCTTCCTAGTTTAATTGAAGACAGACTTTTGAAAAGGCATTT
Organism: Azemiops feae; assembly: GCA_023970755.1. NCBI lineage: Eukaryota > Metazoa > Chordata > Lepidosauria > Squamata > Viperidae > Azemiops > Azemiops feae. The sequence goes on along the minus strand of JALGBA010003059.1, from coordinate 295,914 downwards.
AAGATCAAAGTCTACATTGCCTTTAAAGGAAGCAAAGTCTCACCCGGACCGACTGCTTGCTGTCAAACTCCGCTGTTTCTTCGTCTCCGCAAAACAGCTGTTAATGGCTGAACACATAAATGCGGTCAGCCTTTCTTCTGTCGGTTCCAGGGGCTGCTTTGAGTTCTGTGGGCCGGATACCGCCAGCCTGCGTTCTTCAAAGATTCCCCCTTCAGTGGCCACCTCTCCGGGGTGGCATTTGGCCCAAAAGGACCCACCAACAGACGAATATCGGACCTAAGGGGCGGACGATCGCCTCCCTAGGTCTGGCTCCAGCAAATTCCGGAAATCATCTCCTAATAAATAAAGAAAAGACTAAAGTATTAACAAAAAACCTAACAGACAAACAGAGATCTCAACTTGCAGAAAGATCAAATCTTCAAATGGCTAAAAAAGTTAAATACTTAGGAATCTATTTAACATCAAAATATACAACAATAAAAGAAGATAACTATGAAAAACTAATGAAACAAATAAAAGTAGATTTGGAAAAGTGGAAAAATCTTCAATTGACATTGTTAGGCAGAATAGCGACTGTGAAGATGAACATCTTACCAAAAATACTTTTTCTATTTCAAACGATCCCTGTTAAATTGGGTAAGAAATTTTTTGATGATTTAAATTCAACAATATTGAGATTTATATGGCAATGGAAGAAAGCACGAATTAAAACTAAACTACTACAAGAAACAAAAGATAGAGGGGGCTTTGGATTTCCGGACTGGAGACTTTATTACCAAGCGTCTATGTTACTTTGGCTCAAAGAATGGATTATGCTGAGAAATAAACGACTTCTTTATTTGGAGGGACATGACTTACAAATGGGTTGGCATGCGTTCTTATGGTATGAGAAAAACAAAGTACATAAATATTTTCAAAGACATGCCATAAGGAATGTGTTGCTCTCAGAGTGGGAGAAAATTAAACATAAAATATATATGAAAATACCAGAGTGGCTTTCAACGATGGAAGCATTTGCTTATCCAAATTTAATCAACTATGACAAACTTGTTACTTATAAAGACATTTTAGATAAGGATGGAAAACTTAAAGACACTCTACCAACAAGGCATTGACTTAACATGGTGGTCCTATCTGCAAATTCAAACAAGATATGAAAAAGATGTAAAAGTAATGGACTTTTATAAAGAACAGACAGTATTTGACAAAACACTTTTGAAAACAGATGAAAATTTGATTAAGAAACTTTATAAATTTCTATTAAATTGGAAGATGGAAGAAGAACAAGTAAAAGAAACAATGATAGTGTGGGCAAAAAATTTTGGATATTCCATAGACTTGGAAGACTGGGGAAAGCTTTGGGAGAGAAATATTAAACTTACTAAAGCAGCTTCATATAAAGAAAATTTATATAAAATGTTTTATAGATGGCATATGACACCAGTTAGATTAGCGAAAATGTTTAAAAATGTATCGAATATTTGTTGGAAATGTAAAGAAAAACCAGGTACTTATTATCATATTTGGTGGATGTGTCCTAAAGCTAAGAAATTTTGGTTTAAAATTCATAAATGGTTAGAAAAGATGACTAAAATACAAATAGAATATAAACCAGAATTATTTTTGCTAGGAATATTAGGATTTAACTATGGTAAAGAGAATGAATACTTAATATTACATGTACTGACAGCAGCGAGAATTGTATTTGCTCAATTTTGGAAAAATGAAAATTTACCACACGATCAGATTATAATTATGAAAATCTTAGAATGTGCAGAAATGGACAGATTGACGTTGGAGATTAAGGAGAAAGAGGATTCAGTATATTTTAGGACATGGGAAAAATTTTATCAATGGTTAGCATTACGTTAGAGCTAAATTATATTTAACTAGTAAGCTTTTATTTTATGACTATTTTTAGTACTAATGATTACAATTGTTTAGTATTGTATTAATTACTGTTATTCAATACGTGTACCCGGACGAGAGTCTGCTTGTGTAAGCGTTGGATTTTTTATGTGGGGGTAACCCCACTACTGTTCCTATCCCTACCCTTATTCCCATCCCTATCCCAATTCCATCCCCTAACCCCATCCTCTACCCATATTATCCCTATCCCTCCCATACCCATATAAAATTTAATAAAATATATTAAAAAAAAAAAAGAAGAAGAAGAGAAAAGAAACGAAAATGAGAAAAATATCCCACATCAAAAATCCAAAGGCAGGAAAAAATACAGGCTACACTTCTTTGTTTCAGGCTCTTCATGCCTTAATCCCCCCCAAAAAAGGAGATCGAAAATAAAGCCTCTGTGAAACAATCCACCATTCACCAAAACAAGAAACAGTCTCTGTGATAAATGCAATGAATGTCTAACTTCTTATCAGTAAGTCAAGCAGATGTTATTCAAGGTCACTTAGTCTTCTCCTTAGCACTGCAGCTTCCAAAGTACTCCCAGTCAAATACAAGAAGAAAAAATACAAAGAAAAAGAGGCAGCTCACTTAAAAAAAGAACAATCTACACCTTCAGCAGTCGTTTACTCTCAAATCAGTTCCATCAATCCAATTGTTTTCAGCAGGCTTTTCAAATTCCACACTGTTTTTACATTGATTTATTGATTTATTGCCTTCTTTTGCCTTCTGCTTTTTTCACCGCTACAGTTCCGGAAGAGGAGCAGCTTAAAAGTCCGCTCCCCCCCCCTTTCTCCACAGCTTCAAATTCTTCTTATTTCCCCCCGCAATTTCCAGCATTTAAAAGAGAAAGTTTTTTCCCTTTTACAGTCTCTTAATCAGCTCACCCAGGCGATCCTCCAATTTTGCTTCCTGATTCTTCCAAGCGACCGCCCGGCTTGTGACGGCTTGCAATGGCCGTCTGACAGCTGCTGGTCTGGGAAGCTTCCGTCAGCTCTCCAGGAGATTGCGATCCCTCCTGTGCCGCCAAACTATGCTTCCCTTCTTCACCGTCCCTACAGGACGGCTCTGGTCTATCTGGAACCCAGGCAGACCTCCCCAAACAGCTGAAAAGCGACGATCCTTCGGGAGCCCCCAAGGATGCGTCGCACCGCCGCGACGTTCACTCGTTAAAATATCTTTCATTGTCTCATGTAAAAATGTCTATTCATGAGCAAAATATGAGTAAAGATAAATACTGTGGTCAGAGATCACAGTGCCTTTGTAGAAGTGTATAAAAGTAGCATGTGTTCAATATCTGTACCACATATATTCCTATTTCTAACATCAAAAATAATAATACAACTCCTGCCACATAACACAACAGATGTAACAATTGTTGATAAGAAAGACAAAAGTGTCTGGATGATGAACATTGCACCTGGAGACAGCAGAATAGCAGAAAAAGAACTGGAGAAAATCTCAAAAATACAAAGACTACTAAATAGAATAACTATGGTAAAAGAAAGCAATGATAGTATCAATAGGCACCTTTGGTGCAATCCAAAACAGTCCTAAAACACTTGAACGCCATTGACTTTGACAAACAATTGCAAAAGGCAGCTTTACTTGTAACAGCTTCTATCCTGCGACAGTACCTTTAGCACCATCAAACAAGATCTGCCTTATCCCAGGTCCTTGGGAAGAACTCAATAGATGGATTAAGTGTCAAATTCCAGTCTAAATATCTGGCTGACTGTGTGTCCAACAACAACAATAATAAATATTCAAAACTATCCTAGTGATTGAAGGGTAAATTAATCAAGGGATGATACATAAACAATAGACAATGGTCTATTTTTCCCCCAGTGCAGATTGAATCCTTAGAATTTGTTTTTGAAAGTCATCTTGGAAAAGGAAAAAGGACGTTTCAGATTTGGCTGAATCCCAAATCAATTCTGTGGTTCTGGGGCAAAATAGGATAACCTTCAACCTGACTATAGCTGAGTCTGAATATTGTTGATACTTTACAGGCAGAAAAGCAGGACATCTGCAAAATGTATTGATCCATATATATTTTTCCATGCATGGAATATGGCAATGTATTTATTGTGATTCCTCACCAGCCAGTGGATCCGGCAGCTGAGTCTGAGGAATCAGATGAGGAGGAGGGGCCTGGAGTGACATTAGAGTCAGAGGAGGGCTCTGAGGAGCTCCAAGACTTACAGTTGGATGAGGAACCTGGCCCCTTTACTCGCGCTCAGGCTGAGACACAGCTGTGCTGGGAGCCTGAGTTGGACAGTGATGAAGAACAGTTGGGACAAATCCTGAATGCATGAATGCGCAGGAAAGAGAATGCAATGGGGTGGCTCCAAAGGCAAAGGAGAAGGCATTAGGAAGCCACGCATTGGCTGAATTATAAAAGGGAAGGTGTGGGAGGTGCTGGTTGCCAATGGCAACCATTCATGTTGAGGATCAAGTTTCTGTGGACTGTGTTTGTTTGCCTTGGACATTGACTCAGGTCTGTGAGAATAAAAGGGGTTGGTTTTTTCTTGCGGTTCCTGCCTGTTTCTTGGAAGAGGGGTTTCTCCTTGTGAGCATAACAAGGACTCACGTAGGCTGGGACAGAACAGTATTCATGAGAGCAAGATTGTCTATACCCTATATTGTTTTTATTATGAATAGAAATAGCCAAATTTGCAGAAGTGGAGCAAATGGTTCCCCCTATAATCTCATATGGATCACTTAGTATCAGCTGTTCTCTTTCCTAATAGCAAGGAAGCTGATACTGCATATTTTCTGTTTTTTCTGCAGGAGATAAGAACAGTCACTGGTTGTACTCACTTTTATGTAGGGTTCCAATGAATAACATACCATCAATGGTGATGCTGTCTAGGAGCTGTGTTCTTCTGTGTACATCTCATCCAACTATAACTGTCTTTCCTTGCTTCTTCTATACAGTGGTCCTATTACAGAGGACCAGTACTTGCCTAAAGCAAAGAGAGATCTACTTTGTCCGCCAAAGAGAGCTTGGCTATCACTGTCAAACTTAAAGCAACTTTTGAACTGTAGTGAAGCTACGTGTCATGGTTCCGAAAGATGAAACTCTTCAAAGAACTTTGAGGCATTGTTTACCTTAAAGAATCTTCATTCGAGCAGCATAGCTTCCACACTACATAGTCGAAGCCAAAATCTGACTTCCCCTCCCTTCAGCACATAGATTAAAGCACAATTCCCTCCTACAATTAACAGTCATAAATCACATTCTCCAATTAGTTTAAAATGCTTGCTTTCTTCCCAGTTTTTTTATCCCGCCATGCCTTATCATCTCTTATTACAATATTGTATGTCTAACTAACTCCCATCACATTCCTCCCCCTCCCCCAGTATCATCTAATTCTAAGAGTAAAGCATGATAAAGAAAAAGGCTGCATCTCCATATGTTGTCAAAGCAAGAACATCCAATGTTAGCAGCGTTGACACTACAATTCCTTATTCCCTTCAGTACTTGTGAACATCTTAATATGACCACATAAAGAAATCGTATTTATACAGCTTTCTCTCTCTTCGTGTTTAAATATTCTAAAACTTTCTTCTTCTAAGATGCTGAAGTTGCTATAAATTGATAGACATGTATTTCAACAACTGAAGAATATTCTTAGAGGCAGCTACATCCAAGTTAGTGAAATTGGTTCAAGACAGAGTGGATATATGGAACAGAGCCTGCCAAACCCTTCCACTGTGGCCTGGCCAGGTGCAGCCCATGAAATTCTAAGCTTGTAATAAAACTTAGAGTGTCAGCGCTGACTTATCAAAATAGTTGCAAGCAACCTAGAACAAATATAAAGATATTAGAAAACCAATTCTGGAATTTAAATGCATTTGAGATCCATATCACTTGTCAGTACCCCCACAGTTTAAATTTATAGGAAACACTGCAAATTTAAAATATAAATATGGACGCCAGTATTTAGATAGTTTAATTCTTTTTAAAAGTGGCAAGTTATTAAGCCTTTAAGAAGATAGAAATAAGTTTATTTTTAATAGTGTATCTAACACCCACATATAGAACATTTTTATTACTTTCTTTTGAATCACAGCAAAGTCATTCCACTCCAAAGGGACTTCTTGGGATACTTATTTTGTATCCAAAATGAGTAATCATTTTCCTGAAAGAAAAGGGAAATTTTAATAGTTAACTGGTGTTCTTACATATCTATGTCCATAGAAATGATTTGCACTTTTCTTACTGATATTCAAGGAAATGTGATTGATGCTCCCCATATATATTTTCACTTTCAAGTTACCAGAAGGGGTTGACATAACATGGAGAAATTACTCCCAAGCAATGGTCAAAGTAAGTTTCGGCACCAGGTTGTCTTCTCGACAGTGAACAAGAAGGCTCTCTTTTGTTCTACCTGCAGGTGCAGTCACCTGTAGATTCTGCCACTATGTCACCTGTGGAAAGGACAGCTGCTTGGGTCTTAAACAACGGACAGTATGAACAAGTGGAGGAAGAGGCAGAGCAAAATCCAGATGAAGCCAATCATACAGAAAAGGTAACAGTTATCTAGGTTCTACCTTCTAGCCACATCTACAAGAAGTCACTGGAAAATATAACGTGCAGAGATCATCAGTATAAAGTTGCACAGCTCTTTTGTTTGATTATCAAACATTTGGATGTTGCTGTTTTTCCTTTGTCAGGGCCTGGAAGCTAGGCCAGATAATTGGGGGCTGGAAGTTGTGTTCAGATAAATCAGGAATCTTTAAGATGGCTACTTTCAAAACCATTGAGCTGATTTTCCTATTCTTTGGGATTCAGTTTCCTTTTTAAAATGTTTATATTCAGAGAGTTATTTTTAATTCAAGCTCTTGTAACAGCAGAATATTTTGTGGCTGCTTCTCTTGCTTTTCCTGCTGGACCCCTTCTTGGATACTCAGAGTACTAGAAAACTAATCCATGTTGTCACATCCTTCAAGATTTCCTGGTCTATTGTCCTTGGAAGTCAACTCAGAAGCTCCAGCTAAGAAAAGAGGCTGCACAGTCTAGTGAAAATGAATGAGGCTGTCCAAACATGTTTCTTCATACTGGCCATGGTTGCCAGTATGTTTCTAGATTCAGTTCAGTGCTTTCACATGCTAATGAAGTCTTTCACAACTAGAGTCCAACATGCTTAGGGGAAGCTGGTAGTACTCCTGTATCAGTATAGCAGCTGTTTGCAACACCAGTTCCGTATATGAAAAAAGTTACATGCTTCTAAAACGAAATTATTTTTAAATAATTTATTTAGGGCTTTCGGTTCTTTCTCATGTTACTGGCTTCAATTGTTTGTTTTTGTTGATGCTTCTAATTTAGGAAGAAATGAAAGAATTCAAAGCTTCTAGTAATGACTTTTTATTATTTCTCTTATGCTACCTTGAGCCCTGGAAACTGGCTTAAGAATTACTAAATAATGAAAACTTTTACCTCCCTTCCTCCCGTCTTCAGTATCAGCAAGAGATTGTCAAGCTCAAGGATCGCCTGAAGGCATCAAGTCGCAGGTTGGAGGAGTATGAGCAGCGTCTCCTAGTGCAGGAACAACAAATGCAGAAACTCATTTTAGAGCACAGATCAATGATGGAAGACAGCAAGGAGCGGCTGCGAAAGCAGCAGGAGGAGAAGGATAGCCAGATGAAGAGCATCATCAGCAGGTTAGGGAGGGAGGAGCTGAAGGGAGAAGGTTCTATCTACTTCCGACAGTGGCATCCTTTGTGAAATGTGACCGTTGCTTGCTAAATGGAAATCTTTACCTTGCATATAGCATAGGTTGCTCATAGTCCAAATTCATACTGTTATTTGATGTTGTTAGACCCCATTATGTGAATAGGCAACCTGAGTTCAAAGGCTATATAGTTTATATTCAGTTTCACTGCGATGCAATTTAGGCCAAGTGATTTTAGACATACAAACTGTGAATTCTGGAAACTGAAACCCCAATTTATGGAGATGATGATATTTGGGCTGGTGCAGGCATCCCGATTTCCTTGTAGCACCCACTCAAAACAATTTGGAGCTTATTCATTGAAATGCTTGTTCAAGGAATAAAACAGCAGATGGCAATCTTTTCATCTTTAGCATCTTCACTAAGCCAATGTTTTGTCTTGTTTTCTTTTGTGATGCTCCAGATATCCAAATTCTTGCCTTTCTTTTAGATTAATGGCTGTGGAAGAGGAACTAAAGAAAGACCATGCAGAAATGCAAGCGACCATTGATGCTAAGCAGAAAATAATTGAAGCACAGGTAAGGACCAATGTTTTACTTACCTATATAGTTACTACTCCTTTGCCATTCCTTATCTTTTCATTGTTTCTTATTCTGAAATTAAGGCTCCGAGTCATGTTTTCAGAGTCAGCATCTTTGTGGTTCAAGAGGAAAGAGAAAAGGGATGACTTTTCTCTTAGCCCAGAACATAATGGATCAAAGTTATCATCCAGATATTCAAAGCTTCATGTACTCAAAGCCATGGTTGCAGAATTCTGTCCGATACACAATGCTTTGAATTATAGCTTTTAGTTGCACTTATTGTAAAATAAAACAGGATGAAATAGGACTTAAAACAGAAAATAATTTTAATCTCTTCTTTATGCTACCCTTATGAGACCTGTACATGAAAAATATCCTTTGCCTATAGAATCATTTTGTACTTTAAAACTGATCAATGTTAGGTTCAGCATTAGCCACATTTTCCTAAATATACCAAGATGAAAGAGCTAGAAAATGCTCTAAGCTGCTTTTGTAAATTTTCCATGGCTTTGTTGTTGTTATTACTGTTCCTTCAAGTCAATGTTGACTCCTGAAGACTACCTGAACAACTCCCTGCAGTTTTCTTGGCAAGATTTTAGAAGTAGTTTGCCATTGCCTGCTTTGTAGGGATAAGAGAGAGTGCCTGTCCCAAGTCACCCAGCTTTGTGCCTAAAGTGGGACTAGAACTCATAGATTCCCAGTTTCTAGCCTGATGCCTTAATTACCATACCAAACTGTCTGTCTCCATGGCATTCCATCCATTTAAATGTACTGATATTACTTTGGTTGTAACTCATGTTTATAAGTAAGTGTTTGCTTAGTGTCCTGTGATGAATATAAATGTTCTCCTGGTGAATTATTCAGAAGCAGGGTTTTTTCACTTTTAGCCCAATTTTATCAAGAGAAGAAATATTTTCTGAAGATTTTGTTTGAAAAGCTGATTTTAAATATGGAATAATGCCACAGGATTTACAATATGGACTTCTGGAGATTGAATAAAGATAGTGGCTAAGTGGAAAGCAAATTTCCCTAGCTCACTGAATTGATAGAAACACAAATTCTGTTCTTTAGTTATTTATGAATGATGTTCTATATGGTTGCTGAGAACTAAGCCCACCTGGGTTATCTTCAAGCTGTTTGATTCATTCAGAGCAGCATAGAATCTGGCTGAGTGCTTTGTGATAGACTATTCCAACAAGAGAAGAAAAGACAAAAACTCCAAACAAAATTCCCACTGGCTGTGTGAGAATTCTGCTGCCCTTGCTTGATCCCACAGAGAAGCTTTGTGGAATCAGAAACTGCAGAGAGACTGATTTCCCGCCCTGTGCTTAGAATGCCCTCTTTCCATCCACTCATCAGCAAATCCTTTTTTTTCTGTCAGTCTGTTTTTGCCTGTTGAAGGTATGGTAGTCTGTATATCACTACTGCTTCCCCCCCACCTTAATTAACAGACCTGTACTGTGGGAGCTACATCCGTTTGTAATGGCAATTGACATCATCTCTGTGTTAAATTACACTTCTTAAAAGGGGGGTGAGATAATTCAAATGGGCAAGTATGTCCAATTAGATCTCTAGCAGAGTACTGTTCTGGCCTGCCCTAGTGCACTTAATATTTCCTCAATCCTACCCTTATGCATTCCAGTTTCTGCTGCTCTCTGAATTTGTTTGTGAATTTCATAATCCATAAGAATTTCATTCTAAAGAACTTAATAAATTTATGTTTTGCAACTTTTAAAATATAATAATATAAATATAAAAATAAAAATAAAAATAAAAATAAAAATAAAAATAAAAATAAATAAATAAAAATAAAAATAAAAATAAAAATAAAAATAATAAAAATAAAAATAATAAAAATAAAAATAAAAATAAATAAATAAAAATAAAAATAATAAAAATAAAAATAAAAATAAAAATAAATAAAAATAAAAATAAATAAAAAATAAAAAATAAAAAATAAAAATAAAAAAAAAGTAAAAAAAAAGTTGGAAGTGACCTTGGAGGTCATCTAGTCCAATCCCCTGCTCAGGCAGGAAACCCTATACCATTTCAGACAAATGGCTGTCCAGTCTCTTCTTAAAAACTTCCAGTGTTGGAGTATTCACAGCTTCTGGAGGCAATTTTATGATATTATGGGAAAATTATTTCTGAGAAGAAACTGATTGCTTTAGGGAGATGGAGAGTGAGATCCAATCGGACAAAGCATTGGACTTCATAAAAAATGAGTTGACTATAGGCAATTTTAATTACAGTATCACTTTGCTCTCATGACTGTACAGTTGCCTCTTTTCACAAACACATTCCATATATTTACACCTGTTAGATGTTAGCCTTTCCAAACCCGAGTGCCTTTCAGATGCATGTCTAAATCTTCTGTGTAGCTGACAAAACTTCTTCTGACAACCACATTTCACATTGTTTCTGACTATGTCCACAGTGGGAAAATGGGTAACAAGCACCTTACTCCTTCACAGGACACTGGTTTTATGACAGCCCTCGGGGAGACCCAAACCAGTACTGAGATTATTGCATATTCTCGAACTGTGCCAAGATATAATGGCCATATATGCTTATTCTTAAGTAATAGATTATTCCATTCTGGGTGTGCATGAATGCTCAACTAAATAGGGTTGGATTGTTGTTCGGGGCATCATGTGAATATTGGACTTGTAAATAAATTAAATAGTGATACATATGAGCCCAATATGGAATAGATAATAGGTTGCTTATATTTTGCCAGATGTTAAACCTGCCACATGACTATTAATAATGGTAGGCCATCCAAAACTTGTCTGGGATGCCTTCATTGTTCATAACCTTTATGCATGAAACTTCTCTAGTTTCCACTTACAACTCAGGGTAAAACGCAGCATGCAGCATTTCTCAAAAATTTAGGTCTCAGATTTTGAATGACAGCCTACTTAGGAGAAATTGCTCCATGATTTATCATATGGTAAAAATATGTAGTATATAGTTACTATGTTATTAGACCTCTTTCCTATGATTTCTGTGGTGTTTTTGTAACTGAACAAAACTGCCCTCAATAGTGTCTCTCTTCAGTCCCAGAGGCCTTTTATCAGTAGATCTAATGAGATTAAAATCTTCCCTTTCAAGAAGTGATTTGTTCATTATTTCTGCATGTGTTTTTCATACTTTTTTGTTGTTTGTTCTTCTTCTTCACATTCTTCCCATGCACAACGTTTGACATTCTGTCAAAAAGTATTTGCTCCCTTTCAGATTTTTGAAATTTCCTATGTCTTTGCCATTGCTGTCTGAGCATCATGTGGATCCTACTGATATTAAAATGTTAAGGTCCTGCAAAATCCCAGGGAATGATTATGACAGGATCTGAAATAAAGAACAGGTCATACTGAAAATTCCTCAATATTACTGAGCTGAAGCAGTTTGCCCTGAAGGAATGAGCTAAAATTTCTTCTGCATCCTCACACTGTTGGAATCTGATTGCCATATTTGTCAGTGTAGTTCTCTCAAGCTGACTTCAGGTCGGTGTCTTTGGAGATCCCAGTTGTATATACACCCAGACTCTGGAATAATCTGCCCTTTCACTACCGTTTCCTGCTTTCCTTTGTGTAAGAGCCAATCCTAAACTTCTGTTGTCTTCTGGGTTCTGCCTCAGTATTTCTGTGTGATCCATGTGTACATGTACAATTGGCAACTCCCACAGAACAGATTCTGGAGAGCTGAAAGAGGTAAGCCTGTTGCATTTGGCTGATGGGCGAGAAACTCTTAGAAGTAATGAGACATTGATTTTACCTTCACTGTTTCAAATCCAGTGAAACTCTGTTGCTTGCTGTGAACATAGACAAATGTGATCTCTTTTGGTTTTGTTTTCTGTTGCTCCTGCAGGAGAAAAGGATCCTCTCCCTGGATTCAGCCAATACAAGATTGATGAGTGCCCTAACTCAAGTGAAGGAACACTATGACATGCAGGCCCGGAGCAGTGTCTCTCCTACTAATCCGCCCAGACTTTCTATCACAGAAAGTGGAGAATTTAGGAACAGCAGCTGCTAACTTCAAGTTGTCCCACCAAACGAATTGCCATCTTTAATTTCCCTTGCCCACTCCAAGCCTGGTTGACCAACTCCCTTGCTGTTTTCCAAAATTACCTGCTTAAAAGCAGAAAAAATCAGGGAAAACTGGACTGCTTGCCACCACCATATAATGACCTGCACTAACGACCTGCTTGGGCTTCCTTTCAACATTGCAGCTGGTAATCACATTTCCACATTTCAATTTACTAGTTTTTCAACTTGCCTCTCTAAACTAAATCTCGATCATGGCAGCAACATGTCATGTGCTTCAGGGTACATAAGGCAGAATAGGCATCAATAGTTGCCTGACTAGATGAACACAGAAAAGACTGCTTAATATGTCAGGGATCAAAAAAGTTGAAAAACTGAAAAACAGATATTGTTTGAAAATCAAAAGTTTAAAAAACAAGAAATGTGTAAAAATGTAACAAAAATATTTAAAAGGTAAACATGTTAAACTTAAGTTTTGAACACTTTGTTAAATATGTTATTTGGGGGAATGATAGACATGTTGCTGACCCCTGTTCACTGCTATTTAGGTTTTATTTTTTGTTTGTTTCCTCTAATTCCTTCTGTAAAGAGGTTTTTTGGCAATTTAGATTGTTTTTAAATTTAGATGTTATTAATTTTAATCAGCTGTTTACACAGACCAAGAGCAAGGAGTTTTATCTGAAATGCATTACGTCCCCCTACTTTCCATTTCAGCAATGAAACTGACATTTGATAGCAGGTGAGACAGGAATACTATTTAAGAGTCTTTACCGAAAACATTTCACCCCGGTGGGGCAAGACAACTGCAACATGCAACTCATCCATTATCTCCCTAGCATTTCCTAGTTGTCAGGAATGACTATATACAGGTAGTCCTCAAGTTATGAATGTAATGAAGCCTGCCCATTCCATTCGTAACTTGAGGATTCGTAGGAGTGAATCTCCTACCTTGAACGTGATTCACTCCTAGCTTTTGCCTACGCATTCGCTAATTTAATGCGTGGGCGAATGCGCGGCTTGTTAAGTGAACATAAGGTATCTCAGGGTGGGGAAGGCCAGGGGGGGGCCCTAGTGCTTCCGACCACCCAAAGCCTCCCCCAACCCACTGAAATAACTCATGTTCCCTCCCCTGGGGGCCCACAATTGTTCCCCCCCAATCTGCCGCGCCTGGTCACTTACCTTGTGAAGATCTGTCTCCTCTCCAGCTTCTGTTTCTTTCTCTGCTCCGGGCAAGAGCAGAGGGAGGCCTCTGCGGCCCAGAATGGATCTCCAGAAGGACGTGGCCGCCTCCCTGACCTCTGTTCTGGACCTCAGAGGCCTGGAGGAGCCTCCGAGGCCAAGAATGGGCCTTCGGAGCCCCTCTGAAGTGTCCCCCGGCATCCTTTCCAGGCAGCAGCAGCCCAGAAAAGGTCTCCAATGCCTGGAAATGACACCGGGGGACGCTTCAGTGGGGCTCTGAAGGCCCGATCTGGGTGTCAAGAGGCTTTTCTGGGCCACTACCGCCTGGAAAGGATGCCGGGGGATGCTTCAGCAGGACTCTGGAGGCCCATTCTGGGCCTCGGAGGCCTCCTCCAGGCTTCTGAGGCCCAATGTGAAGGCCTGGGCGGCGGCCACGTGCTTCCAGAGGTCCTGGAAGGCCTCCTCCAAGCCTCCAAGCCCCAGAATGGAGGCCAGGGGAGGCTTTTGCATACCTCCAGAGGTCCGTTCTCCCCCAGCTTCCGTTCTGTTCTCTGTTGCAGAGAACAGAGGCCTAAACTACCATGAGATTATGTGAGATCAGTAGCATGAGATCTTGCGCCACTGATCTTGCGTGATCTTGCGTTACTTTAGGCCTCCATTCTTTGCGAATGCAATGAAGGAAGCAGCGAAACAGCCAAGAAAGCGAAGGATCTTCGCAAGGTGAGTATCCATAGGCCTAGTGCCTAGGGAGACACGGGAAGGAGGGAATAGCCAGGGTGAATGTTGCAGTGCCACTGCGGTCGATTGTAAAGGCGAACCACTGCCGTGGTGCGGCAACATTCATAATTTCAGGACTTTTTCGTAAACACTAGGGGGCACTTATCGCGTAACTTCAAACATTCCCTAAGGGAATGCTTGTAACTTAGGGATTACCTGTACACATTTCTTATTGAGGGCTGTTTTCTTCGTCTCCTGCATTTGTAATTGTGTTGACAGCTGTTAAAATCTTGGCTGTGGAGAGTGAACCCTATCCATTCCTTCTCACAGCCCATACTTTCCTCTTGGTGATCTGGTTCTCCATTCCCATATTAACCTGGGTACCTATTTGGTATGGCAGGCATCCTTCTTACATTAACTCTCTTTTTCAGTCAGGGTTCTTCTCTTCTCCCGCAGGGCAAAATTGGAAGTTCTACTTCCTTTCTCACTGTAATGTTTTGGCACTGCCAAAAGACTATGCAAACACACTTTTTCATTTCATTCCAGGTGAAATTAAATGCACAATACAAGAGGGTTCACCAGGCAAGAAAAGTCCAGAGGTCACAAGGCACAATCCAAGTCAAGGCAGTGTCAATCCAAAGCAAGGCAGGAATCACAATGACCAGAAAACACAAAGCTAGGAAATGAACACATTGTTCCCAGCATTGCCTCCATCTGTCTGCTGTGCTAAACAGCCAGCTTCTGGTGCAGCCCATCAAACAGGGCAAAGCTGTCTCCTCACAAGTAATCTGGCTGACCTTCTCTGCTTCTGCCTTTTCTCTGCCCTACGTGTTCTTGGATGAGGTGTAGAAGGCAGTTCCTCTTCCTCATCACTGACTGGTTGTAGCTGCGTGCTGTCCCTACCTGGAGCCTCAGGGCTGTCCTCCTACAGCTGTGCTTCAGCCAAATTCCTCTCAGACGGCTACTTATAGCCATTGATCAACTCCTCTCCAGACATGCCTGGAACTGGTTCATCCTCCTCTGAACTGACATCTGGAGATTCTGCTCTTCATGTGGGAAACCAGCTATATTTTTCAGGGAAGCCCAAGCAGGTCTATTCAGTGCATGGTGGTGATAGCAGGCTGAAAGAGACACCAAATCCCAGGATGGCTGAATTTCATGGTCCTCTGAAAGAAGTAGAATTATTCTGGAACAACTGATGGTTGAAGGGAAGAGGTCTATGCATTTGTATCAACCCGCCACTGAAATGAGAAAGAGTTGGGTTAGGGAAATGAGTTCCATTTGGCTGTCTCCTAGTCATGAAAAAGAAAATGTTGCCATTTCAGAAATGCAAGCTTGTGGGCAGCTTTGTAATAATCTGGGTTGCGATTGTAATGCCTCCTTTTCAAATTTAGTTTGGTGTTGGTAAAATGATATTTATAGAGATGGGGCAAGAAGGGTATCTTGGTGAGAGCTTTTATGAATTTTGTAAGTACAATACGCTTTCTTCAGGGCCTTAATGAAAATTATCTTACCAGACATTTATTTTCAATGTTAGCTTTCAATAATTTATTTCTATCTGGATCTTAATTTTATGACTCCACCCCCACCCCCACCCCCCAAACCACAGTTCTGTATTTTTCTGCCCATAGTGTTGGATTCCTCAGGTCCCCAGGATCTACTTCTGCATTTCATTGTCTGGGTTTGTTCTAAAGAAGATTTATTTTTGTTCTGTGAATATTTTTCAACAGGTTCTTGTATATGTACAGATAGAGATACATTTGAGGTCTTTTATTGATATTCCTATAAAGAATTAAAAAATAAAGTTTAACTTTAAACAGTTTTGACTCGGTCTTTCTCTGCACTAATAAAAGTTTGAACTATTACAGAACTGTTGAATATTCCCAACCTCGACAATGAACTTGTAACAGGGCTCATACTCTTGTGCCCAAGCTTCAGCCAGGGGAGGGAGGGAGGGAGGGAGGGAAGAAGGAAGGAAGGAAGGAAGGAAGGAAGGAAGGAAGGAAGGAAGGAAGGAAGGAAGGAAGGAAGGAAGGAAGGAAGGAAGGAAGATCATGCAAATCGTAGTTAGGAAATTGAAAATTGCACAGGAACTACTGAAAAGCAGTATCTTGGAAGATGTGAGAGAATGCAGAGATCAAGAGTTTCTAATTTTCAAGCTGCTGAAAGCATTCCCAAGACATTTGTGGACTCTCCACATGTGAAAGTTTCTCAGAGAAAAAAGAATACACTTTCTCAGATAAGGCAGCACATGAGCCCATATGTGACAAAATTTGCATTGCATTCTTTGATGTTATGATAGATGAAATGATCATTCAATTAAAAGATTAAAATAGTGGAAATTAGGAACATCCTGTATATGAATTTGTATATGATATTCATTAGCGGAAATGAGTAATGAAAACAAAAGAAACAAAACTCTATTTTCCCACATTGTAGGAGATAGATTCTGCCAAATAGGTATTTGTACAATCAATCTCAAGCAAAATCCACAGCTTTGGTATACTTTCAGTTGGTAGAGCCTACTTCCAACATTCAAGGTAAATATCCAAAAGGCTGTGATACTTGCATTTTTCTGTCAACATCTCTATTTCTCACAAGTAGCAGTTGTTTGCTACTGTTAATAGATTAGAGATGCCTCATTTTTTCAAAGAACAATCTCTTGCTTTCGTGGTCACCTCTTCATCCTGCCAAGTAAAAATATGTGCACCAGCGTGCCTTTCCTATTGCCTCAAATAGTTGTTGGGAGAAACATCTGCAAGATTTTTCTGTGGTTTGAATTCCTCCTGCCCCCCCCCCCCCGGGCTCTATTCTGTGCCAGGCTCATTCAATTCTGATAATTTCAAATAAGAGATATCCATTCAATAATCTACATAACATACTACCGGTAGTTTCCCATTGTACAACAGTGTGTTGGTGAAATATCAAATTCTGTAACGGTAGGATGACATTTTGTGGCAACTAAGCTGATATATACTGGTGCTCATCTTTTATACATTGTTGTTGTTGTTTTTTTTAATTCTGCTTCAGGCACCTGGCTGGCAGAATTCCAAAGATTTCCTCTTAAAAACACAACAAAAGTCAAAGATTGGCCAACCCTAAAAGAGTTCCATGTATCCCTAAGGTCAATAGGACAACAGTGTTGACTCTGCCCTACCCAATGGCATGGCCAAATCCAAGTTTCTCTCCACTTCTGATGCCTGTGTCAGAAAACTACAAAAGATGAGAGGGTCTGTTCCAATATTGTTCAATTGTGTTATTTATTCCTGCACTTAAGATTTATAATTAACAATTTTCCTAAATGTTCAGAATTTCACATATATAATCCTGCAGTTTTTGCTACAAGTGTAGTTCCAAAAGCGGTTAAATCTGAAAGTAGAATATACTTGTCTCAGAAATTAAGCCATGCAGATTTCATATTGTGGGCATATTACAAATAAACTGCAAAAGGCACATACATATGTTTCCATTTCTGTTTGGCTTTATAAATCCCAGTCCACCACAGAACGGGAGGAATTCAATACAATTTCATTCTGCTTTTTTTCTTGAATGTTTGCTTAGGTTAGAGCAACAATATGTTCTTGAAAAGAAATGTCTAATATGCATCACAAAAGCATAGTGATTTGATTTGCATTTCACACTAAAGCATGGGGTAGTTTGGTTCTACTTTAGTGTGTGATTCCAGACAACGTAATTTCTAAATACTAGTGGTTTTGTTGTTATTGTTTTGGATTTTTTTTTTTTTTTGGCTAATCACAGTGGGTGAAGTCTGCATTTGTCATCTCTGTCATGGTTCCGACCGACAGAGACAAATAAAGCAGAACTCCAAGGCTTGAAAATTCCTCAAAAGAACATGTTTATTAGTTACAAAGTATCGGCACAATCCAAAGTGAAACCAAGTCTGAAATTCCCACTAACAATTTCCCAGTTACAAAGTATAATATCCCACCGACAAAACTATGCCATCACTATGTTCCCCAATACATTCATTTGGTGGGCTTTCTTATACAATGCTCAGTCCCTGATCGCGGGAGCAGTAGATGACCTTGGTTCCCATGGGACAGAAGATTATTTTGACTAGCGAAGCGCCTGGGCAAGCCCCTCTCCCTCTGTTCTATGTGGCAACCTAGAATGAAGAGAAAGATAGCTGCAGCCAGGCTCATTGTAGAGTTGACAGTCACCCCCCCTTAAAAGGAAAGAATCTCCTGTAGGGGAAACAAAAAGTACATTAGATATATTCTCGAGGCTTGTGAGGATGTTTGATGCAAAATTTCTGTATTAACCGTTCTGCTTTCACATCTGTACATTTCACCCATGTAGCTTCTGACAGTGGATAGCCTTTCCACTGAACGAGGTATTGTAACTTCCCCTTGTACAACCTAGAATCAAGACTTTGTTTTATCTCCTAATGTGTTTCCCCCTCTACCACTATTGGACGGTTTCTTTGGAATAGGTCTTAAAGAGGACTCAGAAACAGATTTCAACAGACTACAATGGAACACAGGGTGGACTTTCCCCAAAAGCCATGGAAGTTTTAACTTAACAGCCTGCTCCTTGTAAACTTTAGCGGCTTGGGTTAAGGCTTTTTTTACATTCACCCAAACACTTTGAAAGGAGGACACCCACTGATCCAAAGTTTGGGAGGCAGGTGGCTCCTGGGAGTACTCAGGCATAGGCACAAAATCACTCCCGGTATCTTAAATGGTGTAAGAGCATTGCTACTGTGCACAGTATTGTTATTGGCTATTTCAGCAAAAGGCAGATCAGCCCAATTAGTCTGCTGGCAATTAACATAGCATCTGAGGTACTGCTCCACCATTGAGTTCGCTTGTTCAGCCGCCCTATTAGTACTCAGATAAAAAGCTGATGAGAGCCCCTGAGTAGACCCAATAAGCTTGACGAATTCCCTCCAGAACTTCGCAGTGAATTGAACCCCTCTGTCCAAAATAATCTGCTTAGGAGCTCCGTGGAGCCAATAGATGTGCTTCAAAAACATCTTGGTCAATTTCTGAGTAGAGGGAAGCCCTGAACAAGTGATGAAATGAGCTTGTTTGGAAAACAGATCAATCACAGTCCATATTACAATATTTCCCTTGCTCTGGGAAGGGAAATATTGGCTGGGAAGGGTTAGCTACCTGCTGCAGGAGCCCTGGAGGCTTTCCAGGACATTTCTTCATAGCAGCGCAGGTAACACAGCTTTTCACATAACTCTCAATGCCTTTTTTCATGCCTGGCCACCAGAACTGCCTTTGTACCAAATGTAATGTTTTCAGGAACCCAAAGTGACCGGCCTGCTTTGCATCATGACTGAGCTGAAGGGCTTTGATCCTGAGGACACTCGGGAGGTATAGCTCAGAACAGGGGTGTCAAAATTGCAACGTCACATGATGTGTCACGACGTATCGTGATTTTTCCCCATTGCCGGCAATGGGGTGGGCACGGTTTCAGCATGACGCATCCGGCCTGTGGGCTGGCAGTTTGACACCCCTGGCTTAGAACCCTTCCAGGCTAGCCCTCCCCGAAGGGTTAATAGAGATTTATTGTCCTTGAACCAGGTGTCAGTCTCTAATTGCTCTTTAAGTCTTTTCAGTAAACAGTCATCAGGACTGGTGGATTGCTTTTGCAATTGAGCTCTAGTGGTTATTTGAGACGAAGATTGCGGTAGAGGAATGATAGAATTAATGATTTCCTCTCGGTGGCATTTGAACAGAGGCATTCTTAGACAAAGTGTCAGCCAAAAAGTCTTACCCCCTGGAAGATACTTTAAGGTGAAACTGAAACAGTTGAAGTATTGAGCCCACCAGACTTGTTTTGGGAATAATTTACGGGGGGTTTTCAGAGCTTCCAAATTTTTGTGATCAGTCCACACTTCAAAATGTATCTCCCCCCCCTTCCAAGAAGTGGCGCCATGTTACTAGTGCCCATCGTACCGTAAAAGCCTCCTTCTCCCAAACGGCCCATCTCCTCTCTGTGTCAGTCAGCTTTCGGGAAGTGTAAGTGCAGGGTTGCAATTCCCCCGTGATTTTTTTTGTAAGAGGACAGCACCCACAGCCACGTCACTCACATCGGCTTGAATGATGAATTGCTTTTCAGGGTCAAGATGTTTGAGAACAGGTTCAGCTGCAAAGAGTCTTTTTAATTTCTTGAATGCATCTTGGCATTCTGGGGACCATGGCAATGGCTGACAAAGTCGGGGTTTTCCCCCCCTTTCCCCATTTTCAGTAAGTTGGTTATCGGCATGGCTATCTTTGCGAAAGAGGGGATAAATTGGCGGTAAAAGTTAGCAAAGTGCAGAAAGCTTTGAAGCTGTTTACGGGTGTGAGGGGGTTGCCATTCCAATACAGCTTTTACTTTTGCAGGATTCATTTCTATTCCCTCATTTGAAATTCGATACCCTAGATAGTCAAGGCGTGTCTGGTGAAACTCAAATTTAGATAGCTTTGCATACAGTTTAGCCCTCAGTAGTTTCCTCAGCACTTTGCAGACCAATTTAATATGCTCTTCCATAGTCTCAGTGTAAATGAGAATGTCATCAAGATAAAATAAAATCCCTTTATACAAATGATCATGGAGCACTTGGTTGATTAACTGCATAAATATAGCAGGGACTCCTTGTAGTCCAAAAAGCATCACTTTGAATTGGAAGCTTCCCAGGGGGCAATTGAAGGCAGTTTTCCATTCGTCCCCCTCCTTAATCCAGACTCGGTAATAAGCCTCTCTTAAATCCAACTTTGTAAAAACTCCCTTTTGCCAGGTGAGCCAACATGTCCTTCATTAAGGGAAGGGGGTACATGTTCTCTATGCTGACAGCGTTTGACCCTTTAAAATCAACGCATAATCTCAGCGACCCATCTTTTTTTTCTTTGAACAATACAGGAGTTGCTATACATGATTTTGCTGGTTGGATAAAACCCTGAGCTAGGTTCTTATCAATGTACTCTCTTAACTCCTTCATCTTTCTGGGCGTCATAGAGTACATTTTTGGCTTTGGGAGCTTGGCCCCAGGTAAGATTTCAATGGCGCATCTGTAACCCGGTGGGGGGAGAGGACGTCACACTCTTTCTCACTAAATGCCTCGGCTAAATCACGGTATTCAGTTGGGACAAGCTGGATTCCTGGCAGCTTTTCTACAACAGTCTTTAATGTCTCAAGGTGCTCCTCCTGAACCTCATTTATGGTATGGCCCTTTATATCACTGTGGTGGCAGGTGGGAGGGGGCCTGTCCCCAATCTTAACATCTTCACTCCATTCTCCCACCAGATGTTTGGGCGCCATTTGTCAAGCCACCCCAGACCCAAAATCACAGCCTCAGATATTTTTGGGACCACTACAAAACGGATGATTTCCAGTGCTGACCCATTTCCAATTGCACTGGTTCTGTCAGGTGCGTGGCAGGTGCTCCTCCGATGAGGGATCCGTCAGCTTGTTCTAATCTCATGGCTAGGGGTAACAGCCTTGCTCGAATCCCCAGCTTGAATACTGTGGGCAGATTAATTAGGCACTTGGTGCAACCTGAGTCTATTAAAACATTTAAGTCCATTTGGGCCCTGGTTTTGGGTACTATTATCTTGGTGGGAATGGCAAAAGGTGGGATGGGCTGACTTACCATCGGATCCTCCTCGCCTTCCTTATCACCGTCATAGGGCGCCGGCATCTGCTGTGGCTCGGACTGGGCTTTCGTCTCGAGCTTGGTAGGAAGGGAAGCCTCGACGACCAGGTCTTGATGTCCCAGTTTGACTTCTCTCTTCCTCCTCTGGGGGCTTTTCGTGGCTTTGCGGTGGCAACCAGTGTGCTTCTGGGTTGGGGGTTGGCAGCCTGGCACTCTACAACTCATTGTAGAGTTGACAATCTCTTCATTTTTTACACCTGACCAGTTTCAGACTTCTTCGTTATTATCAGATAGTCTGCATCATCAGTTCTGCACAGAATTGATTCCAAACACAATCACAGAATGTTGAGGCTAGGGAATGGCAAGTACAGAATAAAATATCTGAGAATCATACCTGAATGTAGACTAAAATCTGGTTTAGCACTGGAAAATTACAGCACGTCACTGGTAGAAGGATTTCTGTCAGCTGCAAGGCTGTGGCCAATGTCAACAAATCATAATAGATAAACACTTCATTCCAGAAATAGCAATAGCACTTAGATTTATATACCACTTCACAGTGCTTTACAGCCCTTTCTAAGCCATTTACAGAGTCAGCATATTGCCCCCAACAATCTGGGTCCTCATTTTACCAACCTCGGAAGGATGGAAGGCTGAGTCAACCTTGAGCCATTCAGAATCAAATTCCTGGAGTGAGCAGTGAGTTAGCCTTCAATACTGCATTCTAACCACTGCACCATCACCACATAATTGATATTGAACCAAACTGGCAAGGGGTGGAGGCAGATGGATGAACTAAATTCTTGCTCTGGGTTTTCCCTACCCCACTAGTATTTTATATATAAGCTGCCACATTTATCTGACACACAAAATCTACTATCTGATATACCTTGTACCAAAGTAATGCAAAATTATCAAAACATAGGGGGGAAAATAAAATTTTGATGAAGCATCTTTTTATATAATTTTTAAAAAGGAAAATAAAACTAATGCAAACTAATATAAAGTAAAAAAAGAGAAGAAAAAGTAAGAAATCAAAAAGAAAGCTAAAAATGCAAGAAATTGAAAAAAGTATAATGAAAATAAAAAAGAAAAAAGATACAAAGTATATCAGAATAGAGTTGGAAGGGACCTTAGAGGTCTTTTAGTCCAGCCTACTGCTCAAGCAGGAGACCCTATATCATTTCAGACAAGTGACTGTCCAGTCTCTTCTTAAAAACCTAGAGTGATGAAGCGCCCACAATGTCTGAAGGCAAGCTGTTCCACTGGTTAATTATCCACACCGTTAGGAAGGTTCTACTTAATTCCAGGTACTAAGGCTTTATAAAGTGGTACTAATACTTCATGTGATTTTGATTCTATGCCCCTGTTTATACAACCAAGGATTGTATTAGCATTTTTGGTTGCTGCCGCACACTACTGACTCATGTTTAAGTGATCGTCCACTGGGACTCTAAGGTTCCTCTCACAGTTACTGTTTTTGAGCCAGGTTTTGCCTAATCTCTACTTGTACCTTTGGTTTTTCCTGTCCAGGTGTAAAACCTTGCTTTTCTCCACATTAAAATTCATTTTATTGGATAGGGCCCATTGTTCAAGTCTGTCAAGATCTTTTTGGATTCTGAGCTTGTCTTCTGTAGTATTGGAATTCCTGCCAGCTTAGTGTCATCTGCAAATTTAATGAGATCCCCTTCTATTCCCTCATCTAAGTCATTTATGAAAATATTGAAGAGTACTGGGCCTAAGACAGAACCTTGTGGTACCCCACTGTTTCCTTCCTTCCCGGTAGATGTAGTACCATTAAGGACTACTCATTGAGTACGGTTTGTCAGCCAGTTATAATCCATCTGGTGGTGATGCTGTCTATCCCACATTTTTCTAGCTTACCAAGAAGTAGGTTGTGGTCTACTTTATCAAATGCCTTGCTGAAAATATACTATGTCCACAGCATTTCCCTGGTCTACTAATTTAGTCACTTTGTCAAAGAATGAAATAAGATTACTTTGGCATGATCTGTTTTTAACAAACCCGTGCTGGCTACTAGTTATAACTTTATTTGTTTCTAGATGTTCACAGATCTGGTTTTTTAATTAATTTTTCCAGTATCTTCCCAAGTATTGATGTCAGGCTGATTGGTCTGTAGTTTCCTGGGTCTGTTTTTTTTCCTTTTTTGAAGATGGGAACCACATCAACTCTTTTCCAATCCTCTGGTAGTTCCCCAGTGCTCCAAGATTTTTTAAAGATATGATACAATGGTTCTGAGATAACAGCTGCCAGCTCCTTCAGAACTCTGAGATATAATCTGTCAGGTCCTGGTGATTTTATTCATCAAGCTCACACAGATGTTCTCTTACCATTTTCTTGCTTATTTTTATTTTTATTTCTAGTCTGTCTTTTACAGTTATGTTTTTGGTAGGTTGGTCTATAGCAGAGGTGCCCAAAAGGTTGGTCTATAGCAGAGGTCCCCAACCTTTTGGGCACCAGGGACCGGTGCCATGGAGAAAGGTTTTTCCACAGACCAGAAGGAGTATGGTTTTGAATACTGCCTGCATCCTGAGGATGAAGCTTTGCTTGTTTGTGCGGTCTGCTTGCTGGCATGCTGCGGACCGATGCTGGTCCACAGACCGGGGATTGGGGACCCCTGGTCTATAGTTTCTTTTTGTGTGAAGACTGATGCAAAGAATGAGTTAAGCAGCTCTGCTTTCTCCCTACTGCCTGTTGCTTCCTTGCCATCTTCTCTCTTTAGTGGACCGACTGTTTCCTTGACTTTTTTTTTTTTTGTTATTTATATGTTGAAAGAATTTTTTTTATTATTATCTTTGACTTTTGTTGTAAATCTTTGTTATTCTGAGCCTTTGCTTTCCTGACTTCATCTTTGCAGATTTGGGCTATCTGCTGATATTTTGCCTTAATTATGTGTCCCTCTTTCCATTTTTTTGTACTTATTCTTTTTGTCTTTGTTTATCAGAGAGATCTTTGTGCAACCATGCTGGTTGCTTCTTGGATTTCTTGTTTTTCTTTTTTAGTGGTATTGTGTTGGACTGGGCTTTTATGATTGTATTTTTCAGTGTTTCTCGTGCTTCTTGAGTTGTTTTCCCCGTTAGGAATTTTATCCATGAAATTTTGCTTAGGCTCTCTCTGAGTTTGTTAAAATCAGCTCTTTTAAAGTTTAGGACACTGGTTGGATTATATTCTATTGCTTGTGTTTGCATTATATTGGATTCCTGTATGACATGGTCACTCTCGCCCAAGGTTCCAGCAATTTCAACTCCCTCTATCACTTCTTCTCTATTAGTAAGAATTAGGTCTAGTATAGCTTTTCCTCTAGTTCCCTCCTCTATCTTTTGGGTGACAAAGTTGTCAGTTAAGTTGGTTAGGAATCTGTTCGATCTCCCACTTTCTGCAGAGTTTGCCTCCCAGTTGATATCGGGGTAGTTAAAATCTCCCATTACTATTGTGGTATGTTTCCTACATACATTTGTTAATTGATTAGCAAAGAGTTCTGAAACTTCTGCTTGGTTGGGTGGCTTGTAGTATACTCCTATAGTAATGTTATTCTTTTTTCCTTTTATATTGACCCATATGGATTCTTGGTTTTGTGTATTTCTGTAGAGATATAGTTATCTTTTATGTATAATGTAACTCCATCTCCTCTTTTGTTGGGTCTGTTTCTTTTAACTAGTTTATATCCTTCCATCGGAACATTAGTGTTCTGTTCGCAACACAGACATGAAGACGAGGCAGTTGATGCAAAAAGATGTTCTTTATTTGGTACTTGCACTGAACAGAAGCAAAGGAGAAAATGGCAACATGCCCTTTTATACTTCCCCTGCAAGGGGAGGCTCAACCAAGGAATGCAGGCTATTCTTCCGCCTCGCGCATGCGCACGAGGCTGGAGACAGCCTGTCTGGGTCCCGGGCAACTTATGGGCTGCCTGGGTCTACACAACCGGTCCCGGGCAAGCACGTGGTCTGCCCGGGTCTCTGCAGTTACCCTGAAGGTTGCCTGTGCCTTGCTGATTGACTCAGCAAGGCTCAGGACACAACACCCCTCCCCCCTAGGCTGGGACAATGCCGTCCCGGCCTATATCAGTACCATGTAACATTTAGTCCAAATGTCACCCTGGCTATTCCCCATACCCCTTCGTAACCTGGTTCCCTGGGGATTCAAATTAATCCACAGTCTTTCAGTTTTTGACAACAATCGGCCTCTAGGGACCGCACATACTCCTGCAAGTATTTAGGCGGGGCCTTAATCCGCCCCGATCTTCGCGGATCCAAGGTAGGGCCAGGTGTGATGACATGTGGGGGAATTAAATTAGGTGCCTGGAGTGCTGGCTCCCGGTCAGTGCACAACAACCCAGGACTTTGTCGCCCAGAAGACTCAGGGGTTCCCCCAAACTGCCGACTGGCTGGGTCCGCTAAACCCAAACCAGATTTCCTTGGTGGGGTCGAGTTCCCCGAGTTCCTTGGTGGGGTGGAGTTCCCCGAAAACCCTTGGAACTCCCCTTGGGAGCAATGTCCTTCGGGCCCAAGGCCAGCAGCAGGGGTGCCCTGAGTAGCCGATTTATGGCCATTTGCCCTAAGCCAGGGACCTCTGCCCAAGTCAGGAGCCGCCTCCATGGCAGAACTCCCTGCTTCTATGCCAGAGTCAGGATCTGCCTCCATGGCAAGACCCTTATCTGGGACATTTGGAGACCCCTCTGCTTGGAGAGACTGTGATCCACAATCGTAATTGGGGTCCCCCTCCCCCTCGAGAGCGGAGTCAGGGGAGTAATGCCGGCCCGGCAGCCGCCAACTGTGGCACCAGAGGACACGCCCATCATCCAAGACCACTTCGTATGACAGAGGCCCAGAGACCTTAGAGATGACAGCAGGTACCCAGAGATGCCCCTGCCCATAGTTCCTGGTCCAAACCGGATCACCCACTTGAAGTCTCCTAGGTGCCCACGGCTGTGACACCTGTGAAGCCACCCGGTCTGGGTGAAGCCTGTCCAGCTTTGTGATGAGTCTGCGACCCCAGCGGAGTTCAGCTGGGCTCTTTCCAGTGGCTGTGCATGGTGTGGTGCGGTGTGTGAGAAGAAAATCAGCTAACCTGTGATGCCAGGGTCCTTGAGTGATTCTCTTTAATGCGTCTTTAGTGGTGCGCACCATGCGTTCAGCCTGACCGTTGGTGGCAGGATGAAAAGGAGGAGATGTGGTGTGCCGGATCATGTTGGCTTGTAGAAATGCCTGAAACTCAGAAGAGGTAAATTGTGGACCATTGTCTGAAACTAAAACATCAGGAAGGCCATGTGAAGCGAACATTCCTCTGAGCACCTGGATGGTCCTGGCAGTAGTAGTGGAGGGCACAGGAACGACCTCTAGCCATTTGGAATGGCTATCCACAAGGAGGAGGAAGAATTGCCCCTGAAAGGGCCCAGCATAATCAATATGAACACGTGACCAAGGAGTGAGTGTCTCCTCCCACCTATGTACAGGGGCCTGGGGCATTTCTGGCCGTGATTGCTGGCACACCTGACATCCCTGAACCTGGGCCTCGATGTCCTTATCGAGTCCAGGCCACCAAAGATGGCTGCGCGCAAGCGCCTTCATCCTCACTATTCCTGGATGTCCCTCATGAAGAGAGAGCAATACTCTAGTCCTCAATGAGGCCAGGATGACTACTCTGTTGCCCCACAGGATACACCCTTTAAATGTGGAAAATTCGTGCTTCCTGCGCCAGAAACTCTGGAATTCAGCATCAGGACACGTGTCAGGCCATCCTGACAACACACATGTCAGCACGCGTGCAAGCATGTGATCAGTGGCAGTTTCTGCAGCCACATCCCTAGCATTGAGGGGAGATTCTGGTAAGTCCTGAATGGACAGAATATGTACAGCTGGGGCAGGGTCTGCCTCTATTTACTTAAGAGGTAACCTGCTTAGGCCATCTGCATGCCCCATCTCAGTAGCTGGTTTGTGAACCAGTGTGTAATCATACGCTGCTAAGAAGATAGACCATCTCAGCATTCTAGGAGATATTATCTGGGGAGTTTGTTTGTTGGTTGTGAACAACCCTAGCAAAGGCTTGTGGTCAGTATAGACTGTGAAATGGCGTCCATACAAGAAATCATGAAATTTCTTTATGCCTGAGATTATTGCCAAGGCCTCCCTGTCAATCTGTGCGTAATTTCGCTCTGCAGATGAGAGGGTCCTAGAATAATAGGCCACAGGGACCTGTGTTCCATCTTCCTTGAGATGGCTTAGCACTGCTCCTACCCCATAAGGGGAAACATCACATGCGATGCACACTGGCAATTGCTCATTGAAGTGAGCCAGTACAGCATTTGAGGATAATAAGGCTTTGACCTTTGAGAAGGCTTCCTCATGGACTTTTGTCCATGCCCACGGAGCCTGTTTGTCTAAGAGCCTGTGAAGCAGCTCAGCCACAGCAGCCTTGTGGGGCAGAAAAGAATGGTAAAAATTCAAGAGGCCCAAAAAAGCCTGAAGCTCAGTTTTTGACTGGGGACAAGGGGCCATTTGGATGGCCTTGAATTTGGATTCCGCGGGGTGGATGCCATCTGCATCGATGTGGAACCCCAAGAACTCGATGGATGACACACCGATCTGACACTTGTCCCGCTGAAGCTTCAGCCCAGCTTGGCGGAACCTCAACAAGACAGCCCTCAGCCTTTCGGCTAAGTTTCCTGATGATTCTCCTGCAATGAGGATGTCATCAAAATAGGGGCAGACTCTGTCAATTCCTCGGAGCGTTCGCTCCATCACCCCTTGGAAAATGCCAGGGGCTACATTGACCCCAAACTGCAGCCTCTTTACTTTGAACGCACCTCTGTGCGTGACTATGGTCTGGGCTTCAGCAGTTGCCTCATCAACAGGCAACTGTTGATATGCTTGAGCCAAATCAAGCTTAGCAAAGTACTTTCCTCCTTTCAGTGAGGCCAGAATGTGGCTCACTACGGGCACAGGATAAGCATGCTGCTGCAGGGCCTTATTCAGCGTGTACTTATAGTCCGCGCAGATGCGGACTTCCCCATTGGATTTTAAGGGAGTTACTATGGGGGTTTCCCATGGACTCAAGTCCACAGGTTCCAGAATGCCTTGTTGGAGCAACTTGTCCAACTCGGCATCGATCTTGCTCCTTAAGGCAAAAGGCACCCTCCTTGGCTTGACCCTTATGGGTGTAATGCCTGGATCCAATTTCAATGCAATGGGAGGCCCCTTGTACGATCCAAGTTCCGAGCTGAACACATCTGCAAACTCCTTACAGACGCCCGTAAGGCTAGCGGTTTGCAGCTGGTTCAGACCTGTCACTTGGATCCCAAGTGCCTCGAACCAGTCGAGTCCAATGAGACCCGTTCTGTCACCCCCAACAACTACTACATCCAATGAACCCTTGAAACCTTTCCGCTGCACTCTGAGCGTGGCTTCCCCTTTTACGCTTACTCGCGTGTTTTGGAAATCAGTAAGGACAAGGTTAGAAGGCCTGAGCTTTACTCTTGAGCCACTCCGAAAACAAATCTTATTGAACGTTTCCATTGAAATAATAGACAACGCGGAGCCTGTATCCAGCTCCATAGTCAGGGGAACTCCCTGCAATTTTACGTCAATGCGGAGCTTTTTCTTAAGGGGCCTATGCGTTCCTGTCTTGAACACCCCCCTCCTAGACGCGCAAAAACCCACCCTGTTTTGGCTGGGGACCTTGGTACCTTTCAGAGGCAATTCTGGGGACCTGTTCTTTGGACGGCCCATACAGGCCGATGCTATGTGGCCTTGCCTTCTGCACGCTCGACAGACGGCAGATCGAAATCGGCAGTCGGCCCTCCTGTGGCGACTCCCACAGCCGAAACATCGAAGGGATGCAGGCGGTGGCCCTCTCCATCGATGGCTGGATCTTGTCCACCTCTTCCTCCTTGGAGTCTTCTCCCGAGGCCTCACGGGCGGCCTCCTGGTGGATCGGGACGGTCACTGAATGACTCTTCGTAGACCGCAAGGCCTTCACGGGGCCTCCGGCTGCTTCTTCTGCTGCGATCTCTCGGAGGGCGTCTTGGAAGGTGACGTCTGTCCTCGCAAACAGTTTCTGCTGTACTTCGCGGCTTCGCAACCCGCACACCAGTCTATCTCGGAGCCTTTCCTCCAAGTCTTGAAATGCACAAGGGTGTGCGGCCTGCCTCAAGGCTGTGACGAAATCCGCAGCTGATTCACCTGGCCGTTGGTCCCTTTGCTCGAATTGATGCCTCCACGCAATGATCGAGAGCTTGGGCTCAAAGTGCTCTCGCAGCATCTTTTTCAAATCGGCATATGCGACTGATTCTAATGGTGCCGGTGCGACAAGATTCTCCGCTATTTCAAATGTCTCTTGCCCGCACACACAAAGTAGGGTAGCCGCTTTCAGGCCGTCTTCCTGGATTTTGTTTACTCTAAAGTAATTTTCAATGCGAGCCGCATACGAGCTCCAGCGTTCAGCATGCACGATGTCAAATTCGCCCAGACGGCCCAGCTTGGACATCTTCAACTAGATGGCCTCGTCCACGCCTCTCGCCATCAGGAATTGAGAAGGGGTCCGATGAAGCCAAGCCCGCCTCCAGCGTATGTATGCTGGCCAGCGGCTGCTCCTCCTGACTCAGCAAGGCTCAGGACACAACAATTAGGTTCCAATCTTCTTTACAACAATCATAAGTACAATTATAAATTTACCTTTTACTCTAGTTACAAAGTAACTTTCTTCTTTCTATAATCTGTCCTGTCTAATCATCAAAACCATAAATTGTAAGTTCATTATTTCTTTTTATGCAAAATGTCCACAAGAGGGCTTGGGGTAACAATAAACACAGATGCTGTCTTTTCTCTGATCAAATAACAGAACTCAGCCATCTTGGCAAGTTCCATCACCTTCATCATTTATTTCTCTATTACGAGTAGTACCAAATCTTTCCATTTTTTGTGCATAGAATAATTTTGCTGCAGTTATTATATATAAAAAATTGCACGATTTTTTAAACTTTTTGTGCATCAATTCCAAATGAAAACTGCTGATCTCAATTATATATTAATCTTCAAAATGTCAAATGATAAAATGTTCCTTCTTGTTCATATTTCTAACATAAATTTGATATTCTTTTATACATTCTAGCCAATTTCTCTGGTTATGTATACCAATGGTACATCATTTTATAAAAAAAAATCTTTTAAGATTAACATAGTGTAAATTTTAGTCCTTTCAATCATATATTTTCCCCTTTGCTCCCTCTGTATATTACAACCAAAAATTTTAGCTCACTTTAACATAAATTCATTCACTTGTTCTCTTTCAACTTTCAATAAAAGTTTATACATTTTAGCAATTATATGCTCACTATTTGTACACAATTCTATTTCAAATTCAGTCTTACAATGTTCAAAATCATACTCTTATCTACTATAAAACTAATACCTATATAAGGTAATCATTAACAACTACCCATGTTTTCCTCCAAAAGAGGCACTAGGTCTTTTTTTCGGGGGGTGTCTTTTATAGTCACCTCCGGCACCTACAGCCCCGCCCACCAGGTCCACTTCTTCTAGGGCCGAAGGAGCAGCTTCATTCTGCAGCTGCATTCCGGCCTGCATTTTGCAGTCAGGCCTTTCTGGAAGGCCTATGCAACCAAGTACCGAGCTATGGATTTACCGAGCTATGGATTGAATCCATAGCTCGGTTCTTGGCTGCAGAGGCATGTGACTGAGAAATGCAGGTCTGGCTGCACAAAATGCCGCAAAAGAAGTGGGGCGAGGAGAGGCCTGGCTGCAAGGTAAGTGGGTGCAGGGTGCATAGGGCAGATACACACACCCCACCCCTGCCCTAGCTTGATTTTTAGGTGTGTGCCTTGTCCCAAAACTAGGGCTTATTTTGGGGATAGGGCTTATATTAGGCCCACCCCCAAAAATCAAGCTAGGGCTTATTTTTGGGGTAGACCTTATTTTTGGGAAAATAGGGTATACCCTTCTATCACTAGTTACTTTCTTGATTTTACTTTCCGCTTGAAAAAAAACATCTACTATATACAGGGCTTTTTTTCTCATAGAACGCTCAGAACGGAGTTCCGGCACCTTTTTTGGATGGAACCTTGTAGGGTAGGCAAGGTGGGTTGTATGACATGTGTGAGTTCCGGCACCTTTTTTTTTTTACAAAAAAAGCACTGACTATATATCAGAATAAGTTAGCCATTGTGTTTGTCTTATTATTTTTCAACTATAAAATGCTTTGTGTGCTGAGAGTATCCTTGAATTTTCAAGCACAACCTGGGTTTGTATCTATTCCTTATTGTCAATATGACATATACGATATGGTTTTTAAAATCCACATTAAGCTTGACTTTGTCATACCATAAATATCCATGTCACTTAAATCTCAGGTTCCTTGGAATTCCAAAAACTTTCTATTTCTCAGCAGCAACTACTGTTTCAACCAAGCCAAACAACAAGCTGCAAAATGCAATTTCAAATCAGGGAGAACCAATCATCCTCTTTCTTTTGCATCTTGTAACATCTTATATATAACTCATGTTTTTTTTCTCCTGCCACATAATTGTAGACATATCGTTCTGCCACTGATGCAATGGCACATCAATTATCAAAACAGGTATTGTCTGAAACAGAAACATCATTCTAGGCAAAATATTCATTTTTATCAAGAAATGCTTCTCTGCAATATTCAGGTCTATGTGAACTTCTATTTCCACATTTTTTGCTAACATCTTAATAAAATGTTAGATATGTGTTGGGTACTTTGGAATATTTGTAGCAACATAATGAAAAACAAGCAGCATTGATTTTCTTAGATGTAGACAAGGCCTTTGGCAATTTTAACTGGGATTTCTTGTTCAAGATTTTGGAAGATAAGAATTTTGGAGAGTGCTTTATAAAAATGGGTAAGATCAATTTATACTTCACAAAAGTACAAATAATTATTAATGGAGATCTAACAAAACCAAATAAGATTAAAAAAGGGATGCCCACTGTTTCGTTTGGTTTTTGAAATACTGAATAGAGATATAAGACAAGCTAGGAGGGTTATGGACAAAAGGAGAAGGGGACAGCAGAGAATAAGATGGTTAGATAATGCCGTCAATGCAGTGGGCATGAGTTTGGGCAGACTCAGGGAGACAGTGGAGGCCAAGAGGGCCTGGCATGCTATGGTCCATTAAAGAATCTTTTATTCGAGAAACAAAGTATCGGCACTACATAGTTGAAACCAGAAACTAAATTCCCCTCCCCTGGATACAAAGTAACAAAGTGCAATTCCCTCCTCCAATAAACAGTCATAAATCACATTCCCCAATTAGCTTGAAGAGCGGGCTTTCTCCCCAGCTCTCCAGCCCACCAAAACACTATCAGCTCTGGGCCCAATGTCCTTGGATTCCCACGACTAAGTTATTATTGTTATGACTAGCTGGACTCTCATCCCTATTCCCCCTCCCAGCAGCAACTAATTCTAAAAGCAATAGAGAAAATGGCTGCATTTCCATCTGTTGTCAAAGCAAGAACATCCGATGTTAGCAGCGTTGACACAGAACTGTGATCTTATACATACAAGAAATCACCTTAAAAAGCTTACTTAAAGCTATAATATCTTCTGCCTAATAATGAAAAACAGTGACAAGCAGTGGAGGAGGCTCTTGTATACACTGCCACCAATAGATGTCCAGATATAGGTATTGCCATATTGATATGCCATATTGATATGGTATATTGCCATATTGATATCTATGCAGACATGTAAGTAAACCTTGCCAAAGAGACTGGAATGCAGTTAAAAGAGACAAGCAACACCTCAAACAAACTAGAGACATGAGCTTACAATATCCAAATATCTACAAGTGGCTATTTGTTCCACTTAGGAAACATCCCAGTTTCCTGATTTAGCAAAGAGCAAAGCTCACTGCGATTACTTTTACCACTGGTGGTACATTGGCACCTGGCAGGTGGTATGCGGCCCTGCCCAGCCTAGCCAAGTGTACCAGGGGAGGGAACGAGCCAAAGTGGTGCAGCTCAGGACTTGCCGTTGAGAAAATCCTCAGGAGCTGCAGGCTGGGGCGAGACAAAGGCCCCAGGATCGGCACTTCCGGCACACCCAGAAGAGAAAGGAGGAGGGTGCCAGAGACAGGAGAGGCTATAAAAGGAGGAAGTTTTGGCAGGAGAGGGAGAGGGAAAAAAAAGAGATGCTGGAGAAAGAGTCAGAAGAGGAAAAGGCTTTTGTCCGAGAAGCAGTGAGAGAGAGAGAGGAAAGGCTTTTGGAGGGACGTGTTCGTGAGTATGGGAAGGATTTGGAGGGATGTGTGCGTGAGAATGGGAAGGATTTGGAGGGATGTGTGCGTGAGAATGGGAAGGATTTGGAGGGACATGTGAATGAGGATTGGAAGGATTTGGAGGGGCATGTGCGTGAGAATGGGAAGGATTTTGGAGGGATATGTGAATGAGAATGGAAAGGATTTGGAGGGACGTGTGCGTGAGAATGGGAAGGATTTTGGAGGGACATGTGAATGAGAATGGGAAGGATTTTGGAGGGACATGTGAGGGAGAATGGGAATGATTTGGAGGGACATGTGAATGAGAATGGGAAGGATTTTGGAGGGACGTGTGAGGGAGAATGGGAAGGATTTTGGAGGGACGTGTGCGTGAGAATGGGAAGGAGTTTGGAGGGACGTGTGCATGAGAATGGGAAGGAGTTTGGAGGAACATGTGCGTGAGAATGGGAAGGATTTGGAGGGACGTGTGAGAGAAGGGAAGGATTTGGAGAGACGTGTGAGCGAGAATGGGAAGGATTTGGAGGGATGTGTGAGAGAATGGGAAGGATTTTGGAGGGACGTGTGAGTGAGAAAGAGAGAGAGAGAAAAGGCTTTTTGTAAGAGAAGCAGTGAGGAGAAAGGGAGAAAAGAAAGAAGGAGATGGGAATGAGAAGGAGGGAGGCAGGGAAGGAAGGAGGGAGGGAGGGAGGGAGGGAGGAAGGAGATTGGAATGAGAGAGAGGAAGGGTCTGAGGGAAGTCCTGTCTTAGCACTTGGCCAACAGCAGCCCTTCTGCCTTTTCACCATCGCCTTTCCCCCTCCTCCTGGCCTATCCTGGTAGTCTCCCATCCTATCGCTAAGGAGAGGGAGTGGGCCTCTTGCACCCATCATGAGCAACCTGGCCAAGGACAGTGAGCACAGCAGCAGCAGCCTCAAGGAGGTAAGCACAGCTGGATGCCCCCTCGGGGAAGTGGGGGTGGACTGGGTTGGGCTGTGGGGTCCTGGTGCCTCGGGAGCTCGAGAGCTGGGCTGGGCGCTTGCCCTCCGCTGTCCAGGGCTCTGGGCAGCCCATACCACTGTCCGGGAGTCCCCCACACGGCCCAAGAGGGACAGCAAGGCTCCTCCGGTGGACCATGCCCCAACACCCACCCCAGTCCTATGTCCCTCCACCGGAGACCCCGGATCCCCTCCACTAGCGCCCCCCAACCTGAGAGATGTTGAGCTGGCCACCCCCCCGACAATAACCACAATGCTGATGTGGCCCTCAATGAAATCAAGTTTGACACCCTGATATAAAAGGAGGGGGGAGAGGACATAAAAGGAGGAGAGGGAAAGGAGAGGATATAAACGGAGGAGGGAGAGAGGAGAGGATATAAAAGGAGAAGGGGTGAGAAATTTGTTAAATGAGTTTTGCTTCATTTTACGACTTTTCTTGCCACATTTGTTAAGTGAATCATTGCAGTTGTTAAATTAGTAACACGGTTGTTAGGTGAATCTGGTTTCCCCATTGACTTTGCTTGTCAAAAGATTGCAAAAGGGGATCACATGACCCTGGGACAATGTGACCATCATAAATATGAATCAGTTGCCAAGCATCCAAATGTAAATCACATGACCCTGGGGATGCTGCAATGGGCATAAGTGTGAAAAATGGTCATAAGTCACTTTTTTCAGTGCCGTTGTAACTTCAAACAGTCACTAAGCGAACTGTTGTAAGTTGAGGACTACCTGTACTTTATCGTTTTTTTCCTTTTTTTTTTGGTCATCAAGTTTTTGACATCTTGCTAGGCGACTGGTGGTACTTGAATATTGCCATATCCTAAAAGTGGTACAATTGGTGTAAAGGTTGAAAAGCCCTGTTCTAGTCCATCCCCCTGCTCAGGCAGCAAGCCCTATACCATTTCAGACTAATGGTTGTCCAGTCTCTTCTTAAAAACTTCCAGTGTTGGAGCATTCACAACTTCTGGACACAAGTTGTTCCACTGATTTAATTGTTCTGTCAGGAAATTTCTCCTTAGTTCTAGGTTGCTTCTCTCCTTGATTAGTTTCCATCCATTGCTTCTTGTCCTGCCTTCAGGTGCTTTGGAGAATAGATTGACTCCCTCTTCTTTGTGGCAACCCCTATTTCAGTGATGGCGAACCTTTTAGAGACCGATTGCCCAAATTGCAACCCAAAACCAACTTATTTATCACCGGGTGCCAGGTGGGCATGGCCTACTGGGTGGGAGTGGCTGCAGTGGTCACAGCAGACTGGGTGGGCATGGCTGGGGTGGGCATGGCCACCTTGATGTTGCTCATGGGGAGGGATGCCTGTGGGGCCTGGGCAGGGTTGGGGGAGATCCAGGGGGTCTCTGGCAGGTGGGGTGGTGGGCAGGAGGCTCGTTCTGTGGGGTGAGGCGAGGCGAGGTGAGGGGCAGGGCGGCGGTTAGGGTTAGGCCACCGCTGCTTTCCCCTCAGGATGGAGCACCCCGCTGCTGCTTCACCCAGTGGCGAAGGTGGAGTTTGGGAGGTAACGGCAGGGCGAAGCCCAGGTGTGACCAAGTAGCAGCAGCAAAGCTCGTCCTCCCCACTCAAGTGGCCACCAGCAGCTCCTCGGCTCCATCCGAGTTGAAGAAAGTGGAGGCACAGCAGTGGGATTGCTCTCAATAAGGCGGGTGCTGTTGTGAGTCTGTGCCAGCCAGTGGACCCGTCAGCTGAGTCCGGAGAATCAGAGGAGGAGGAGGAGGGGTTTGGAGAGCCATCAGAGTCGGAGGAAGGCTCTGATGAGTTACAGGATTCACAATCTGATGAAGAGCCTGGCCCCTCCAATCGTGCTCAGGATGAGACTCAGC
Organism: Azemiops feae; assembly: GCA_023970755.1. NCBI lineage: Eukaryota > Metazoa > Chordata > Lepidosauria > Squamata > Viperidae > Azemiops > Azemiops feae. The sequence continues at coordinate 259,104 of JALGBA010003059.1, read as the reverse complement.
TGTGTGGGGAAGATGAGTCAGACTCTGAGGACTCAGCTGGAAGACATTATAGACGCTCGCAAACGAAGGCAGCTAACTAGAGCAAGTCAGAGGGAGGCAATATGGCAACTCCAAGGGAGGACGAGAAAGCATTGAGAAGCCATGCCTTGGGGCTGCTTAATAAAAAGGGAAGGTGTGGCCAAATGGGCTGTTTCCCTTTGTGCTGGGTGGGGCTGCTGCTCTGGGCGGTGGCGGCCTAATGGACCTGCGCGAGCTGCTGGCAGCAGCAGCGCGTGCCCACAGAAATGGCTCTGCGTGCTGCCTGTGGCATAGGTTTGCCACCATGGCCCTATTTCCTATTCCTTACTTTCCCAGTATTAGCCAATGTAAAGTGAAACTCAAACTCTGGCCATTCCAATTCACAAATTATATTTCCTACAAAACTCTGCTCAGTCCTATTTGGCTAGAGTCCAAACTTAGAGAAATGGTCAGCACTTTCCTACATCACAATAGTCTCTTTATCTGCATGAGCCATAAGGAGAGGAGAGGAAACAAGGAGACAGGACTCCATGATAAATACTATGGAGTCATGCCCAACAATTGGTCTGACAACTGTCATCAGTAGCTGTATTTTCCATCCCTCTCCTTCTGATATTTTTTGCTCTTGCTATTCCTTCCCTTTGTTTTAGATCTAGACTGGGTTGACAGTTTTTTCTTTCCCATCAAGAAAAAATGTAGCTAAGGATGAATTTTGTTATCAAAAACAAAGGAATTTTTCTCAATATGTAGAATAGTGGATTAAGTCTGGATCCAACCCCTCAACTCATGATATGTTTCCCACAAGCAAAGTCAAGGGGGAAGCCAGCAGGAAGTTGGAAGTTGCTCCCGCTCCCACTGCTTTTTTGCCTGTCTCTGGTCATTCTGTTTATCTGTTTAGGTAAGTAAATATTGACTAAGTTTATTATACCAAATAGCAATGAACCTGAAAGCAAGATCCTGGAGTATTATATTGAAAGATGAGAAGGTGCTTTGCAAATAATTTCAGACTCCCACTGCTCATATGACAGCATTCAATACATACTTTTCTTTCCCTTGGGAAACAGTGGCTGGCATCAAAGCTCCAAATGATGAAAAACAAGAAACTGACAACAATGCATTACAATGTATATTGAATAACGAGCCAAGTGAATAAGTTTAATAAGTCTAAAATTCTGTCATTTCCAACCTCCAATCACTGGGGCTGCTCTTCTCAGTGAGACAAACTAGTTTGGATCTTCTATCCCTTTATTGTAAGAAAACAAACAGAGACAAGAAGGAAGGCTGGGGAGCTCTGGTCAAGGGTAGATATCTGAGTCTGATGAAAGGGGTCTCTTCTTGCTATTCCCTCAGATTCAGATCAAGACAATTGTGAGACATTATAGGAATAGTTCTGGGGTGATAATAGAGCTGGGTGTTATGGTTCTGAAGGAAGAGGCTTTTCAAAGAAACTTGAGGCATTGTTTTCCTTTAAGAATCTTTTTAATGGCAACATAGCTTCGGCACATACATGAACGAAGCCAAAATATGAATCCTCCTACTTCATCCCACGGTATCTGAGCACATTCCCCTCCCTCATTTGACAGTCATTAATCACATTCTCCAATTAGTTTAAAGTGTGAACTTTCCCTCCCGTTCCACAACGCACTATATTTTATCTCCTCGTATTTCATCCAGCTTTGAAGATGCTCTGCTGAAATATTGTTATGGCTAACTAGTTCCCAAGCACATTCTTTCACTCCCCCCCTTCCATACTATCTAATAGTGGCTCTAAGTAATACACAGGTTAAATAGTAAATGTCTGCATCCACATATAATGTCAGGAAAAAACATTCGATGTTAGCAGCATTGACATCCGGCCCCCCTTACAAAAACGACAGATCCTGTAATGTAAACAAAAGCATATGTTAATGATTAGGTTTCAGTTTGTTGGGGTGTTTCGCATGAAATCTCTTGACGAGTCTGTCAGCTTTCACCTCACTTGATTTCACCCAGGTGGCTTCAGATAATGGGTACCCCTTCCATTGTACTAAGTATTGCAATTTGCCTTTAAAAATTCTAGAATCAAGAATAAGTTTCACTTCATAATGGGTCTGCCCTGCAACTACGAGGGGCCCAGGTGCTTTCTTCAGGGGAGGTCTTAAAGTGGAGCCCCGATAAGGTTTTAACAAGCACTATGGAAGACAGGGTGAATTTTACCCCAAAGTCTAGGGAGTTTCAGTTTTACGGTGACCGGATTGATGACCTTTACGATAGGAAAAGGCCCTAAGAATTTCAGTCCTAACTTCTTGCTGGGTAATTTGAGGCGTAAATATTTGGTCGACAGGTAAACCTTTTCCCCAACTTGGAACGTTCTTTGGGGAGCCCTCTTTTTTGTCAGCTTGCTTTTTATAGGTTTCAAAAGTCTTTTTTAAAGCAGATTTTGTGTTTCTCCAAACTTCCTCCCATCCCCTCACCCATTGGTCAAGTGTCTGGGAAGCGATTGGCACTTGGGGATATTCAGGTATTGGACCAAACTCTTTGCCTGTGGCTACTCTGAAAGGTGTGTAGCTGATGCTGCTGTGCACAGAATTGTTGTACGCCACCTCTGCAAAAGGGAGGAGGTCAGTCCAGTTCGTCTGTTGATAGGATACGTAGCATCTGAGATATTGCTCCACCATTTTGTTAGCGGATTCTGCAGCTCCATTGGTGGCCGGATGAAAAACAGATGATAAGCCTTGAGATGATCCAATTAATTTAAGAAAACTCCTCCAAAACTTTGCTGTGAACTGCACCCACCTGTCTGAGATTATTCGCCTAGGGGCGCCGTGCAGTCGGTAGATATGTTTCAGGAACAATTTAGTCAGTCGTTGGGCGGATGGGAGCCCTTTGCAGGCGATGAAATGAGCCTGCTTTGAAAACAGGTCTATTACAGTCCAGATGACAGTATTTCCTCTACTTCCAGGTAGGTCTACGATAAAGTCCATAGCTATTTCTTCCCAGGGTTGGGAAGGGTCTGCCACTGGCTGCAGTAGCCCAGGGGTTTTCCCCGGGATTCTTTTCATTGTGGCACATACGATACAACTCTTCACATAGTTTTCCACATCCCGTTTGAGTCCCGGCCACCAAAATTGCCGGCGGGTGAGATGTAGAGTTTTTAGGTATCCAAAGTGTTCAGCCTGTTTTACATCATGGCTGTGTTTGAGAGCATTAAGACGGAGGGATTTGGGCAAATACAGTTTCCCCCCCTTGTAAGCCAAATCATCCCGGCACGTCAAGGAGGTTTGATTATCTTTGAACCATTGGTCGGTGAGGAGCTCTCATTTTATTTTCTTTGCTCCAGGGTCATCCGGATTAGGGACCCTACGAGGCGTGATTTGTGCAACAGGTTGTGTATTGGAGATAATCTCCTCATTAACTTCTTCATGTTCGCTTTTGTATTGGGGCAATCTAGATAGCGCATCAGCTAGGAAGTTTTTTTTCCCTGGTATATACTTTAGAGTAAAGTTGAAGCGGTTAAAGTACTGTGCCCACCGTACTTGCTTTGGGGACAATTTGCGGGGAGTTTTCAGTGCCTCTAGGTTTTTTGTGATCTGTCCATACTTCAAATGGCACCTTGCTCCCCTCCAGATAGTGTCGCCAGTTTAACAGCCCCCATCTAATTGCGAAGGCCTCCTTCTCCCATATTGCCCATCTCCGTTCACTTTCCGTAAATTTTTTGGAGGTGTAGGCGCAGGGTTGCAGGACTCCATTCTTATTCTTTTGAAGTAATACAGCTCCAACTGCCACATCGCTGGTGTCGGCTTGTATTACAAAGGGTTCCCCTGGGCAGGGGTGCTTTAGGATTGGTTCAGCAGCAAATAGTCTCTTTAAATTCTCAAAAGCTGTTTGACAGTTCATAGTCCATGCTAGTGGTTGGCCCGGCTGCGGCTTCCCCCCTTTTTTGCCTGTTTTGAGCAAATCTGTAAGGGGTAGGGCAATCTTGGCAAAAGAAGGGATGAATTGACGGTAGAAGTTGGCAAAACCTAGAAAGCTCTGGAGTTGTTTGCGGGTTTTGGGGGGCTGCCATTCAATTACAGTTTTCACCTTGGCTGGATCCATCTCAAGGCCCTCATTGGAAATTCTGTAGCCGAGGTAATCTAATAGGATCTGGTGAAATTCACATTTTGACAATTTGGCATAAAGCTTGGCATTCAGTAGTTTCTTTAACACTTCTCTCACCAGCTTTATGTGATCCGTCATATTCGTGCTGTATATAAGGATATCGTCAAGGTACACCAGAACCCCTTTGTACAAGTGATCATGTAGGACCTCATTAATCAACTGCATGAATACGGCTGGGGCCCCCTGTAGTCCAAATGGCATGACCTTGAATTGATAGCTCCCCATGCGGCAGTTGAAGGCAGTCTTCCACTCGTCTCCCTCCTTTATTCTCACTCGGTAATATGCCTCTCTTAGGTCTAACTTAGTGAAGACACTCCCCTTAGCCAGATGAGTTAATAAGTCCTGTAGGAGGGGGAGGGGGGTATTTGTTTTGCACACTTACAGTGTTGAGACCCTTATAGTCTACGCAGAGATGAAGAGACCCATCTTTTTTTTCTTTAAATAACACGGGGGCTCCCACAGTAGATTTGGCCCATTCAATGAACCCCCTCTTTAGGTTTTTATTTACGTATTGCTGCATCTCTTCCATTTCGAGGGGGGACATAGCGTACATTCTCAGGCGTGGGAGTTTGGCTCCTGGCACCAGTTCGATAGAACAGTCATTGGGCCTGTGAGGGGGTAGGACATCGCATTCATTTTCACTAAATGCCTCTGCTAAGTCCCGGTATTCATTGGGGATGAGTGATTCATCTGGTGACGGTAAGGCAGCTATGAGTGCTCGCTCATTAGGTGGCCTAAAGTGTTCCGCAACGTCTGTTGATTCGGGGGGGGGGTTGGCCCTATTGGTAGCCTCACAGTTCTCATCCCTTTCTCCCACCAGATAAATGGCTTCCATTTGTCCAGCAGGCTAATCCTAGGATCACAGCCTCAGTCAGTTTTGGAGCCACCAGGAAGCGTATGAACTCTCAGTGCTCACCTATTTCTAGGCGTAGAGGCTCAGTTAGTTGCGTGACAAAAGTTCCTCCCATCAGGGAGCCATTGGCTTGCTCAAACCTCATTGGCTTGGAGAGCAATTTTGCTCGTACTCCCAATTTCAAGGCAAAGGTTGCCCTTGCTAATGATACATCAGGAGCATCCAGAATCCACTAGCACTTTTAAGTCTGTCTGTGCTCCTGACTTAGGGCTGATTAGCCTTGCAGGCAGTAAAAAGGAGGGATAGGTCGACTCACCATTGAGTCGTTCTCTCCTTCGCCATCGCTGTCAAAAAAGAGTAGCGTGGGGGTGGGTCCAGCCTCAGCTCCAGTGTCCTCCTGTGTAGGGGAGGTAGCTTGGGCAACCAGTTGTTGTGTGATCCCGCTGGATTTTTCTCTCGACGGCTGCTGGCCAGGTCTCTTCCTCACTGCAGGTCCCGGTCTGCTCTGCTGCTGGGGGTAGGGAACTGGGCAGTTCGATGCTCGATGTCCCTGCTGTCCTCATCGGAAGCATGTGATCGGCGGACCCACAGGTGGTCTGGGCCTTTCAGCGGTCGTAGACGTTGGGGGCTTTCGGGGGGGTGGTTATCGTCTGGGTTGCTCTGGTCTTATCTCGGGTTCAGGTGGGGGAGGCTTTTTATAGCAGGTGAGTTGAATGTCCAGCTTCACCGCTGTCTGGTACCACTCGTGCAGTTGATCAGGTACTGCTCGAATAATGCAAGCCTGGGAGAGGTGGTCATCTAATCCCTCAATGAAGAGATGGATTAGGGATTGCTCAGGCCACCCCTCTATTCGACCGGCTACCTTGCGGAATTCGCGCACATACTCTAGAGCAGGTCTGCTGGCTTGTTTTATTTTGTGGATTTGTCCTCCTGCTCTAAGGCTAATGGAAGGGTCCTCAAATCTTTCTCTCAGCCCTAGGAGGAAGAGGTGGGGATTATCTAATTCGGGGGTTTGCTCATTATATAAATTGTTTAGCAATTCGGATGCCTCTCCCTCTAGGTTGGACGCAATCACATCAACCATGGCACCTGGGTCTGGGTAGAGATAGGCCCAGCGATTTAAATGAGAACGTACTTGGTTGAGGAAAGAAATTAGCTTCTCTGAGTCCCCATCGAAAGTTGCTCTGAAAGATGGACCAATTATAGGCTGTTGTGGGCCCCACTGTGGCTGTTGCTGCTGGGCCCACCCTTGTTGCTGATTTAATGGCTGCTGAGCTCTCCACTGTAGGGGTGGTGCTCCCAGTCGTGGATGGCTCCACCCTGGTTGCTGTCATATGCCCAGGGGTCACATGTTCGGGGCTTGCGGTCCTCCACCCTGCTGTGGTTGCAATACTGGCAGTGCTGGCCTCTCGAATGGTGGGAGGTTTTCTAAAGGTTGCTGAATAGGTGGGGGCGGTTGCTGCCTTCTCTGTTGTTGGCCTGCGGGGGGTGATGGCACCCTCTGCTGCTGTAGGCCCCTCCATGGTTGCTGGGCCTCTCTCATTTGCGGCCCCACCTGCTGTTGCTCTTCTGGCTTTGGCACCACCCCAAGCTGCTGTAAGGCCTCTATTAGCTGACGCACGCTCAGAGGCCTTTGATCCTCCATCTGCGGGGGCTGCCAAACTCCCCATTGAGGCAGGGGGCCCAGGCTGGGTTTCCCTCTCTCTGTGGGGCTGGAGGCCCTGGCAGGGGGCTCCAGGGATTGGTAAACTGTTTGGTCTGCAACGGAGGGGCTGGGGGCCTCTCTCAGCAGGGATTGTTCTGCGCCCCTCACTTCTAACGTTTCAAATTTGTCTGCCAAATTCTCCACGGACTGACTATGGGTGGCAATTGGATATCTCCACTCACCCGAGTCTTCAGCAGCAGAAGGCTTGGCAGTTCTCCATTGGTGTAGGGGATGTAATCTGTGAGAATCCCTTTGTTGTGGCTCCAACTCATCCATCTTGGAAGTTTTTGAAGATGGAGAAGCTGTTACAAAATCTCTGGATTCCACGCTCGGTTTCTCCCAGTCTGAAGACCAGATCAGCTCTCCTAATCTCTTTGGCCTTGCTCCCAGCTGGGGGATTTGCAAGGGTTCTCTCTCTACTGGCTTGCACGCTGTTGCTCCCCTCTCTGGGGAACTTGCTGCTGCAGGGGTGCTGATCTCAGGCAATTCTTCTTCTTCCATGATGTTCCTTTCTTCGAATCTTTGTCAGTCTATCCCTTTAGTTTTAGGAATAGTGACTAGGGGTTCGGAACCACTAATAGTCTGAAAAGTTTGTTGGATTTTGGCTTGATGTTATGGTTCCGAAGGAAGAGGCTTTTCAAAGAAACCTGAGGCATTGTTTTCCTTTAAGAATCTTTTTAATGGCAACATAGCTTCGGCACATACATGAACGAAGCCAAAATCTGAATCCTCCTACTTCATCCCATAGTATCTGAGCACATTCCCCTCCCTCATTTGACAGTCATTAATCACATTCTCCAATTAGTTTAAAGTGTGAACTTTCCCTCCCGTTCCATAATGCGCTATATTTTATCTCTTCATATTTCATCCAGCTTTGAAGATGCTCTGCTGAAATATTGTTATGGCTAACTAGTTCCCAAGCACATTCTTTCACTCCCCCCCTTCCATACTATCTAATAGTGGCTCTAAGTAATACACAGGTTAAATAGTAAATGTCTGCATCCACATATAATGTCAGGAAAAAACATTTGATGTTAGCAGCATTGACATCGGGTGGAAATGCCTGGTTTGCTTTGGTCCAATGACTGCCTTTCAGCCCAATCTATTTTTCAGAGTTATTGTAAAGATAATATGAAGATTCCAAACCCCCTTATGAACTCACAGAGGAAAGGGAGGTTATATATGTTAACAACAGCCCATACTTTTTTGGGAACATAAGCGATATGATGGAGATTTGTTTGGGAGGGAATAGCAAAGAGAATTCTAAGCACTCTATTAATCTGTCATCGGTGTACTAAAAAGATAAAGGCAAAGTAATTTTAAAGAGATGAGTACTCAGAAAAGAAATGAGTTCTTGGTACACCAAAGACAGCATGAATAGATGCATTTTACAGTACTGAATTGTTTCATGTGTGTGTGGGCACCTCCAAGGTCCTGAGAGGTGCTCCCATACACATTACTCTGTATTCAATCAGCTTTCTCTGCTCCCAGGAATAGCTGTTTGAGAGATGAAAGTCAAGATGGTATTATAGTTCGTGGATGGAAGCACTGCAATATCATGATAATTCACGGCTGACATTTTCAGAAGAACAAGCAGTACCCTTCAAAGCATGCTGGTTTTGATGGCACTGTGTGTACCTTTGGAAATATTAGCTCAGAATTCCTAGAACTCAAGAGATTCTCACTGATGGGCCCACATGTTGCAAATTAATGGGTGGCCTGTCTTAGTGCCTTGACATTTACAATAAGCTTCAGTTAAATTATTTGTCCTTTACAAGGAAACCTTTTTTTTCTCCTTATGCATCATTCTACAAAAAGCTGTAACTTAATTTTTTTCTCTCCTTCCACTAGATGGACCTAGAGCAGTGATGACGAACCTTTTAGAGACCAAGTGCCCAAACTGCAACCCAAAACCCACTTATGTATCGTCGGGTGCCGGGTGGGCGTGGCCAATTGGGTGGGCATGGACCATTGGGTGGGCATGGCTGCGGTGGTAACGGCAGACTGGGTAGGACTAAAAAGTTCAATCAATCAATTCTAACTTTGCGAGATCTTTTTTTTTCCCACGAGAAGTTGAAATTGATTGATTGATTGAACCTTTTTTTTTTTGCACACGGTGGCGGAGGCCTAAAGCGAAAAGATTTTATAAAACCCAGCTGAAGGCCTAGGACTGGGGCGACGGCACATGTGCCCACAGAGAGGGCTCTGCGTGCCACCTGTGGCACGCGTGCCATAGGTTTGCCACCACGGACCTAGAGCATTTCTTATTATTGTGGTAAACCTATTTTTTTTCTCTTGTTTTTTCTGTTCTTTTTTTCAAATCAATTGTTACTTATTCATTGCTTTTTAGTGAATCCAGAGAACTTTTCACAGCTGAGTGCCTTTGGTGTAGGGATGTTCAATTCCCCAGCATTCAGTCTATTTATGGGGCAGGAAAGCTATCAGTCATACTGTAAATAAATCGGTCCACTGTACTAGTGTGCAGTGGGGAGAAAATGGAGCATGATTCTCAGAATTATGGGCATTTGGTGATAATGCCAGTGACATCACAGGAGATTTATTCACCAAAGCAATCCCAGCCTGCTGCTCCTGCAATGTTTTACTCTAGATGCTGGCTTACTCAAAAGGGCCAGAGTTGCAGCTCCTAAAATAACAAAGTCGAGACAGTTGTGTTTTATATAGGTGGGCCTGGCAGATAATGCTTTGTTCCATGTTCTGAGGAGGAGGAATCTGAGAGGGAAATGAGACTGAATTCAGACATTACACTTTTCAAATGTACAAGGCAGGCCCAAAAAAGATTACATGCAAATGCATGTGCAACACAGCCTGTACAACACACAGCCTGTGGACCACACGTGGACCACCAAGCACCCTTGTATGGTCCACCCACTTTTTTTTAAAGAATAACCATTGTACTACATCCAAATGTCTCACCTCCGAGAAGGATCCACCACTATTGCCACCACTGCATCTTTCACAAAGACTGGCTGCCAAGCATCTCCAACACTGCTAACTCCATTACTGCTACTGCACTGTACTGCCAGTCATAAAGATGGCGGCGCCTTGCTTGGCTGCGGCTGCTTCAGCTCTCAAAGGTGTGGGGGTTAGGGAGGGAAATGTACAATCGGAAATAGGGACAACTAAGCTGAGTTGGGCTGCTAAACTTTCATACGAACGTCAGTCCATATTGGAGATGAAGAGATTCAGCGTGGAAGGAATGGTGGAGAAAACTGTTCAGGAGAGACTGCATGGCTTCGGATTACTGCGAAGGAGGAGGAGAAAACCAGGGACGGAGTTGCAGACGGAGAGAAAACCAGGGACGGAGTTGCAGGCAGCTGACATGGAGGGTGAGAGATCAGCTGAAATATCTGGAGGAGCTGGGAGGAAGAAAAGGAATTGCTGGAGGGGGAAACAGCATCGTGCTCAGTGTTTTGAGCAGCAAAAGCAGCAAAGGCAGCAAAGGCAGCGTTTCGGGCCGCAGGGGCAGAGTGGACAAGCAGCCATTGCAGCTGGGAAGTTTCCCTCTGCTGCTGTTTATCTCCAGAAGAAAAGGAAGAGGTGCGACCGGAAGAGGAAGCGTGGCAAACGTGGAGGCCTAACATCTAGGCTGAAAGCTAGACCTTACAGAGTGTCTCTTCCATCTATTTTGTTTGCAAATGCTCGCTCCTTAGAACCAAAAATGGATTACTTAAGGCTGGATTTAACAACAAATCAGGAGGTGAGAAATTGCTGTGTTATTATTGCAACAGAAACTTGGTTAAAGCCCTCTGTTCCAGATAGTGCTGTTAGCTTGATGGGATTTTCAACATTTCGGTTGGACAGGAGTTCTACTCTTAGTGGCAAATCCAGGGGAGGGGGTGTCTGTTTTTATATAAATGACAGATGGTGTAATAATGCCAAGGTGGTCTCAAGTCTGTGCTCCCCAGATGTGGAGCTTCTGACCATCAAATGCAGACCCTTCTATCTGCCCAGAGAATTCTCTGTTACCATTATCACAGCTGTGTATATCCCCCCTGATGCAAACAGAGAAGTGGCCCTGAAGGTTCTCCACCATACCATCAGTGACTTACAAACTACTCACCCAGAAGGTGCATTTATTGTTGTGGGAGACTTTAACCAAGTGGATTTGAAAGCTACCCTGCCACATTTCCATCAATATGTGGACTTTGCAACCAGAGGGGACAATACACTGGATCTTGCTTATTCCAACATCAAGAAGGCTTTCAAAGCTATCCCCCGCCCTCACCTGGGCTCCTCTGACCATCTCTCAGTGCTGCTTATTCCAGCATATAAACCTTTACTAGTCAGAGTGAAACCTACAGTAAAGCAGGTGAGGATTTGGACAGAGGGTGCTATAGAAGCATTACAAGACTGCTTTGAATGTACAGATTGGGGCATGTTTAAGGAAGCAGCTACTGATAACCAACATACAAATGTTGAGGAGTATGCCACCACGGTGTCTGCATATATCCAAAAGTGCATAGAAGATGTCTGTGTCCTGAAAAGCTTTGTTGTGAGGGCGAATGAAAAACCGTGGCTGACTTATGAGGTCCGCAAGATGCTGAAAGCACGGAATGTGGCTTTTAAATCTGGGGACATGCTGGCACTTAGAACAGCCAGAGCAAATCTGAAAAGTGCCGTAAAAGGTGCAAAGCAAGCCCATTGCCAGAAAATTCAGAACTTTTTTCAGGACCAAACAAACACCAGGCAAATGTGGCAAGGGATCCAGGCCATTACGGATTACAAGGTGGCTCCATCGAGATGTAAGGATGACACAGACTTCCTAAACAAACTGAATGCATTCTTTGGTAGATTTGAGGCATCAAATAGTACTCCTGCTAGGAAAGCTGTGCCCCATCCTGATGAGCAAGTGCCTAGCTTTGATGTCACCTCTGTCCGGAAAACACTGCAGACAGTTAACATTCGGAAAGCAGCAGGCCCAGATAACATCCCTGGACGTGTCCTCAGGGAATGCGCAGAGGAGCTGGCTTGTGTTCTCACTGATATTTTTAACCTCTCATTGCAGCAGGCAGTGGTCCCATCGTGTTTTAAGATGGCCATCATCTTGCCAGTGCCAAAAAAGTCCACAATCACAGGCCTCAATGATTACCGTCCGGTTGCACTGACATCCACCATCATGAAATGCTTTGAGAAGCTGATAAAAGACACTATTGTATCTAGCCTCCCGCCAGCATTTGACCCGCTTCAGTTTGCCTACCGACCAAATCGCTCTACGGAGGATGCTATTTCTTCCGTTCTCCATCTGAGCCTGAAGCACTTGGAGGAAAGAAATACTCATGTGCGTTTGCTGTTTGTCGACTTCAGTTCGGCGTTTAACACAATCATTCCCCAGCATCTAGTAGACAAACTGGGCCTTTTAGGCTTAAACACTCCTTTGTGCAACTGGATTCTGGATTTTCTTACCAACAGGCCCCAATATGTGCGAGTTGGAACAAATACCTCTAATACCATTTTCTTGAGCACAGGTTCTCCTCAGGGCTGCGTCTTAAGTCCGCTGCTGTTCACCCTGTTGACCCATGACTGCTGTGCTAGGTTTGCCACCAACCATATTGTGAAGTTCGCAGATGATACAACAGTAGTGGGCCTTATTCAGGATGACAAGGTGGAAGCTTACTGCAAGGAGGTTGAGGGGTTGGTGAACTGGTGTAAAGAAAACAGCCTAGTTTTAAATACAAGAAAAACCAAAGAGATCATTGTTGATTTCAGAAAAGGCAGGCACAGCCACACTTCTCTGTGCATTAATGATTCTCCTGTGGAGATGGTTACCAGCATCAAATTCCTGGGTGTGCAGCTAACGAGTAGGCTGACTTGGTCGCTAAACAGTGAGAAACTGGTGAAGCGGGCACAGCAGCGCCTGCATTTTCTGCGCCGCATGAGAAAAGCACATCTTCCTTCCCCTGTCCTGACCACTTTCTACAGGGGGACAATCGAGAGCATCCTGTCATACAGCATCACAGTCTGGTTTGGAGGCATCACTGCTTCAGACAGGAAGGCGGTGCAGAGAGTGGTGAGGATGGCCGAAAAGATCATTGGCAGTTCCCTCCCTACCATCCAGGACATAGCACAGAAGCGTTGCTTGAGCAGGGCCCGCAAGATTTTCTGGGACACTACACATCCTCTCCACAACCTGTTTTCCCTGTTACCTTCTGGGAGGAGGCTTCGTGGTATCCGTAGCAGAACATCCAGATTCAGCCATAGTTTCATTCCATACAGCATTAACCTTGCGAACTCTCAAACTTCCTCCTTGCGTTATATATTCAAGATGGACAGTATTTAATATTTATTTGCTATGTATATGTAGGGATGTGGGTCTATATATATGTTGTACATAGTATGTTTAGGTGTGTGTCATGTATATGTTTCACTTTGAGAGCGGGCAACTAAATTTCATTATTTTATGTGTGCCATTGTGCCCACAATATAAAAAATGACAATAAAGGTTATTTATTTATTTATTTATTTATTCCAAAGACTTGATTGGTGTGCCAGCAGTCATAGCTCAGTTATTCTTCCCTGCCAATCCTCCACGGGCCTCCAGTGTCAACAGGTAGGACGGGAATTGCCAGATGCTCTTTAGCCTCTAATTCAGACATGTCAAACACAAGGCCCGTGGGCTGGATGCGGCCTGGGGAGGGCCCAGATTTGGCCCCCCGGGGCTGTCCCAGAAATGGCAAGGGACCGGCCTCCGCTGCCCCAGCCCTGGCCCATCCCAACCCAGCTGGGCGTCTTGGTGCACGCACAGAAAATAGTGAGCGCTCAGCAGCAGCAATTGCAGCTCATTTGCCTCAGCCCGCCCCTCCCCTCCCAGCGTAACCCCATCATGCCCGGCCATGCCCCACTTTGCTGGGCTTCTCCTCATGTGGCTCTGCTTTGCCAGGCCAGAAAGGGTGAGAAGGAAGAGAAAGCAGGAAGGGTTTCTGTGTGTGTGTGTGTGTGTGTGTGTGTGAGTGTGAGTGTGAGGGAGAGAGACAGAGACAGAGACAGAGAGACAGAGAGAGAACCAGGAGTGGAAGAGGAGGAGGAGGAGGAAGCCCAGGTGTTACAAAAAAGGAGAGCTTCCCCTATTCTTCCACCCCTGCTCTTTTTTTTTAACTTCCTCCCACTCCATTCAGGTGCAGCTGGAGGAAAAGGACAAGGAGAAAACAGGAAGGATTTGTGTGTGTGTGTGTGTGTGTGTGTGTGTATGAGAGAGACAGAGACAGAGAGAGAGAGAGCCAGGAGGGGAAGAGGAGGAGGAAGCCGAGATTTTACAAAAAAGGAGAGCTTCCACCTTTTTCCACCCTCCTTCTTTTTTATTAACCTGTGTGTGCATGCGCGCACGTGTGCGTGTGTGTGTGTGTGTGTGTGAGAGAGAGAGAGAGAGAGAGAGATTGAGCCAGCAGGGAAGAGAATGTGTGGAGAACGGGGAGCGTTGCAGAGTAAGCAAACTTACAAAAAGGGGATCTCTCTCTCTCTCTCTCTCTCTCACACACACACACACACACACACACGGGAAGGTGGTGTGCAGGCAGGCAGAGAGCAAACTTGCAGATTAGCTTTGTGGTCTATTCTTGCCTCCTCCCCTCCCTATAATCCAGGCAATAATAGAACTCTTTGGATTGAATGGGAAGTTAGGAATTGGTGCGAGTTGAAATTAAAAGGCCGAGTCAACTCCCCCCCCCCAATTATTTTGTCGGAGACAAAAATACTTTCCTTCATCTGCTCTTTTATAATTTAATCCAGCCTTACCCAAACTAATATATTTTGGGTGTCATGAACCACAGTTCCCATCATCCTGTGACTATGCTGGCTAGAAATGCAATGCCTTATTTTCTCTGCAGTATGTGCCTAGGAGGCAGTAGGTCTGTGGGATTTAGATGTATTTAAACATTGTTTCTTCTGCCTAATTTATTAAATCAACATCTAATTTGAAATTAAAAATTTCTGAGAAATCCAGGGTGGTTTACAAGAAAACTCTCAAAGACAGCTATTGTAAAGCATCACTAACACTGCTTAAAACAATATTAAAAGTGTGTATTTTAAGAAAGAAAAATATTAGTAGTAATTTGCTTAGTGCGGTTTGACCATAAAATGTGTTGTTGTTTTACATATGCCTGGCTGAACAGTGTGTTTGGAATTGCCTCTAAACGGGTGAGGGTTGCACTGTTCATATTTTCCTTGGGAGAAAGTTCTATAAAGGGGGTGCTGTCTCTGAGAATGCTCTGCTTGTAGCCACTGTTCTATAAACCAAACCAGGGGGACCATCTGGTCTAAATGGATGGTAAACATAGATGATTAGGGGGCTGGAGGCTAAAACATATGACAAATGTTTGTGGGAATTGGGTATGTCTAGCTTAGTGAAAAGGACTAGGGGTGGTGACATGATAGCAGTGTTCCAATATTTGATGGGCTGCCACAGAGAAGAAGGGGTCAACCTATTTTCCAAAACATCAGAAGGCAAATAATAGATGGAAACTAATCAAGAAGAAAACCAGCCTAGAACTAAGGACTTGTGAAAACAACTAACCAATGAAAAGGCTTGCCTTCAGAAGTTGTGGATGCTCCATCACTGGAGGCTTTTAAGTAGAGATTGGATATTCCATTGTCTGGAATAGTATATGTTGTGTCCTGGGCCTTGCTGAGTCATTCAGCAAGGCTCAGGAAATCTGCAGAAAGGTTGCAGAGACCAGAACGGTTGCAGAGACCCGGGCAGACCATGTGTCTGCCCGGGACCCAGACAGGCTGTCTCCAGCCTTGCGCGCATGCGCAAGGCGGGAGAATAGCCTGCAATCATTGGCTGAGCATCCTCTTGCACAGGGAGTATAAAAGGGCTTGTTGCCATTGTTCGTTTGCTTCTGTTCAGTGAATGTACCAAATAAAAAGACATCTTTTGTATGAACTGCCTCGTCTCAAATGTCTGCTGTGCGAACAGAACATTGGCGACAAAGGTGGGATTCGCCGTTTGGATGCCTGCAGAAGTAAGATAGGCCTACTCACCTAAGGCCTGAATGAGAAGAGAAGCGCGGCGTCCAGAAGGAGCAACCGCCTGCCAATACGCATACGCTGGAGGTGGGCTTGGCTTCGTAGGACCCCTTCTCCTTCCTTGCGGCAAGAGACGTTGACGAGGCCATCGGTCAAGAAGATGTCCAAGCTGGGTCGTCTCAGCAAATTCGACACTTCACACCCGGAACGCTGGAGCTCGTATGCAGCTCGCATTGAAAACTATTTTCGGGTGAATAAAATCCAGGAAGACGGCCTGAAAGCGGCTACCTTGTTGTGTGTCTGTGGGCAAGAGACTTTTGAAATTGCCGAGAATCTTGTCGCCCCAGCACAGTTGGAATCGATCGCGTATGCCGATCTCAAGAAAATGCGTGAGCATTTCGAGCCCAAGCTATCAGTAATAGCTTGGAGGCACCAGTTCGAGCAGCGGGACCAGCAGCCCGGAGAATCAGCTGCGGACTTCATCGCGGCCCTGAGGCAGGCTGCACGACCATGTGCGTTTCAAGATTTGGAGGAAAGGCTCCGAGATAGACTTGTATGCGGGTTGCAAAGCCGCGAGGTGCAGCAGAAGCTGTTTGCGAAGGCTGATGTCACGTTCCAAGATGCCTTAAGAGAAATTGCAGCAGAAGAAGCAGCCGGCGGCGCAGTGAAGGCCTTGCGGTCTACGAAGATTCATCCAGCGGCCGTTCCCGTCCACCAAGAAGCCGCGCGTGAGGCCTCTGGAGAAGACTCTGAGGAAGAAGAGGTGGACAGACTCCAACTGTCAGCGGAGAGAAGACTGCCGGAACGCAGAGGGCCGCCGCCTGCATCCCTTCGCTGTTTCGGCTGTGGGGATTGCCACAGGAGGGCCGACTGCCATTTTCATTCTGCTGTCTGCCGAGCATGTGGCAGGCAAGGCCACATAGCATCAGCCTGCATGGGTCGTCAAAAGAACAGGTCCCCTGGAGTGCTTCCGGTGACGTCGCTGACGTTGCTCCGCTCCCCGGGTCCAAAATTTCTTTGCTGGCGGGCCCATTTGGGCTAAATGCCACCCTGGAGGGGTGGCCACCGAAGGGCGAACCTTTGAGGAACAGGAGCCAGTGGTAGCCGGCTTACTGAACCCAAAGCAGCCCCTGGAACCAGCAAAAGAAAGGCGGTTCGCATTTATGCGAGCTGCCATTCTCAGCTGATCGTCGGAGACAGAAAACAGCTGATTTGGAAGGCAAGCAGCCGGGACGGGTGAGACTATGCTTCTTTTGTCTTTATGAAGTGGACTTTATTGAAGCCTGTTTTTAATTCGAAGCTGGAAGCCTGAAGGGAGGAAGAAGGTGGATTTGTTCCCCCCCCCCGTGTAAACGGCGGTTTAAGCGATTTTAAGAAGAACTGATTTGGATTACTTTAAAAAAAATTAATTGGAGAAATCATCTTACTTTTGGAAGGAGAGGAAGACTTAATAAGTGGGAAAAGCCACTGTTTTTTTTCTGTTCTTTTTATTAACTTTAAAGAACTTTTAAACTGTGTTTCCACCTTGGATATTTTTTTTTCTTTTTTACCACCAAGCGGCTACATTGTAACTTTCTTTTCTTTGTTCTCTGATTTGTTTATTCAGCTGCAATACTTGGCCCAATGCCCAGACACTTGGCTGCATGCCCAGGCATCCTTATGTCTCTCAAAAGCTACTGAGAGGGAAGCTTTTTTTTTGTCTGTGAGTGTCTGGTCTTTTTAGCTAGCTGTATATTCCCTACAGCAAAGGAAAATATAAGAGAAGGGAATTTATCTTTTGGGTTTTGTTTTTTCTTTTTTTTTGTATTTGGGTGGTTGTGGAATAAATTTTTAAATTTATAATTAGATCATTTTCCTTTATAATATTTTTGTTTTTTACATGACAATTTTTTCTTTCTTTTTTTTTTGGTTTTTCTTTTGGATATAAATACATCTTTTTTCTTTTTGGCTTTTTTGTCTGCTTTTTTTTTCTTTTTTTACTCTCCCTCCCTTTTGGATGGCTGTGGAAGTTTTTTGTTGTTCCTTTTTTTTTCCTTAACTAGCTTTTTGCTGGAATTATTAGTATTTTTTTTTCCTTTCTTTTTTCCTTTTTTTCCCTTTCAAAGTACGTTTGCCTTGTCTCCTGATAATAGGAGGGCATTGGATTATAATTGGCCATCGGGCCCTCTGGTGGATTATAACTAGCCATTGGGCTCCTCAGTGGATTATAAATAAATACAACAATTAGAAGATGAGCGTCTCAAACTTGGCTAAAGGGGTGAAGAAGGGCTCTTCGGCCCCCGCTTCAACCTCGGTGAGCCCAGCCCCTCAAAAATCAATTACTACATTTTTACAACAGGAAACTCAACAAAAAGACACGCAAGCGATACTCCAAGCAATTGCAGATTCCAAAATGGAAATGAAAAAAGATTTGGATAAAAATTATGAAGACTTGAAAAGTGATCTTCGTAAAATGGATCAAAAAATGGAAACTTTCCAACAGGCGATGATAGACACTCAACAAAGAATGCAAAAAATAGAGGATAAGTCAGAGATGGTTGATCAGAAACTAGAAGCATTACAAGATGAGAACCAGAGATTGGCGCAAGTAAACGCGGAATTGGAAGACAGCATGGCTGTCATGGAGATGGAAAGGGCATCATACTTCTTAAGATTCCAAAATATCATAGAAGAGAAAGATGAGAACCTGTTAGAGTTGATGAGTGAGTTATTGGCGGAACGACTTGGAATGGAAATGGATCAAATGAAACAAGAAATGGATCAGGTTTTTAGAGTCAATTCAAGCTATGCAAGAAGAAATAGAGTTCCCAGAGAGGTCCATGTAAGATTTCTCAAAAGATGAACACGAGATGAGATTTTGAGAGCAATAAGAGACCAGCCATTGAAATATAAAGATAAAGAACTTGTAATTCTTAAACAGATCCCGAAGAGAATAAGAGAAGCTCGAAGAGAATATCAATTTTTGACAAGGAAACTGCTGAATAAAGGAGTGAATTTTAGATGGTTGGTCCCAGAAGGATTGTTAATCTTTTGGGACTCGAGAAGATACAGATTGGATACTCCACTTAAAGCAGAGGAATTTTTTAACAATCATAGAACCTTTCTGGAAGAAGGCAATATCAGGTCTAAAAAACCAGAGGAAATGACAGAAACAGGAGCATCAAAACAAACAGAAGAGGAAGAACTTAAAAAGACCCAATCAGAAGAAGATGTAAGGCCCAAGGATCAGAGACAACTTCTCCTAGAAGACTGAGATCCAAATACAACTTAAATTATGGAAGAAATTGAATTTTTTTCAACAAATATAAATGGTCTTAACTCCCCAACAAAAAGGAGTAAAATATGTTATAGACTACAAAAATTGAAAATGGATATAATTTGTCTTCAAGAGACGCATATAAAAGACAACACTTTAGACTCTTAGAACAACCCAAAATAGGCAAACTTTATTTTTCGTCGGCATTGCAAAAGAAAAGAGGGGTAGCCCTTTATATAAAAGAGAAGATGAATCCAAAACAAATTTATGTTGATGATGAAGGAAGACTATTAATGGAGGAAATTACATGGAATCAAAAACAAATTTTGATGATTGCGATATATGCCCCCAATGAGAAACAAGATCAATTTTTTCAGCAATTATATGATAAATTAATGGAATTAAACTATCAAAATCTTTGTATTCTTGGAGACTTTAATGCAATAGCTGATGCAAAACAGGATTATAAGAGCTATAAACAAGGGAAAAAAGGGGGAAATACCTTATCCAATTCTTTTCTAAAGATGAAAGACGAATTAGGGGAAACAGTTGGCGCTTATATTTCTTGACGCGCAAAAAGCTTTTGATAATCTTAATTGGCAATTTTTGTTTCAACAGTTGAAGGAGATGGACTTTGGCAGAAATTTTATAAATGCAATTCAAGCAATTTATAATAAACAATCAGCAAGGATATTTATAAATGGAGATTACACAGATAGCTTTGAAATAAAAAAAGGCACAAGACAGGGATGTCCACTGTCCCCTTTGTTATTCATTTTTACATTGGAAGTGTTGGCTAGGAATATTAGGCAAGATATTGAGATTAAAGGATTGGAGATAAAAGACCAAAAATACAAACTACAGGCTTTTGCAGACGATTTAGTTTTTATTTTGGAGGAGCCATTAGAAACAGCTGTTAAACTCTTGCGGAAAATAGAGAAATTTGGAGAAGTGGCGGGGTTGAAGATAAATAGGGAAAAGACCAAAGTATTAACGAAGAATTTAACAGACAAACAAAAAATTCAATTTGCTAAAAAGACAAACCTTCAAATAGCTAAAAAAGTTAAATATTTAGGTATCCATTTAACTTCAAAATACACAACAATAAAAGAGGACAACTACGAGAGACTATTAAAACAAATAAAAGTGGATTTGGAGAAATAGAAAAATCTTCAATTATCATTGCTAGGAAGGATAGTGACTATTAAGATGAACATTTTACCTAAGCTAATTTTTCTTTTTCAAATGGTTCCTGTTAAGTTAAATCAAAAATTCTTCGATGAATTGAACGCTACAATAATGAGATTTATATGGCAAGGGAAAAAAGCTAGAATTAAAATTAAATTATTACAAGATTCTAAAGACAGAGGGGGTTTGGACTCCCGGATTGGAGACTTTACTATCAGGCAACTATTTTGCTTTGGCTTAAAGAATGGATCACACTGAGAAATAAACGACTTCTCTATTTAGAGGGGCATGATTTGCAATTAGGTTGGCATGCATTTTTGTGGTATGAGAAAAATAAAGTACATAAATATTTTCAAAATCATGCTATAAGGAATGTATTGTTTTCAGAGTGGGAAAGAATTAAACATAAAATTTACATGAAAATACCTGAGTGGCTCTCGACAATGGAAGCCTTTTCCTATCCAAATTTAATTAACTATGATAAACTCGTTAGCTATAAAGATATTTTGGACAAAGACGGGAAACTTAAAGACAGACAAACTCTTCAGCAACAGGGTATTGACTTAACATGGTGGTCTTACTTGCAAATTCAGACAAGATATGAAAAAGATATAAAGTCTACAGGATTTTATAAAGAACAGACACCATTAGATAAAATATTGCTAAAAACAGATGAAAATTTGATTTAAAAACTCTATAAATTTCTGCTAAGATGGAAGATGGAAGAAGAACAAGTAAAAGAAACAATGATAGTATGGGCTAAGAACTTTGGATATTCTATAGACTTAGAAGATTGGCAAAAACTGTGGGATCGAAATATCAAACTTACTAAAGCGGTTGCATATAAGGAGAATTTATATAAAATGTTTTACAGATGGCATATGACACTAGTTAGACTAGAGAAAATGTTTAAAAATGTACCAAATATTTGTTGGAAATGTAAACAAAAACCAGGAACTTATTATCATATCTGGTGGAGATGCCCTAATGCAAAGAAATATTGGTTTAAAATCCATATATGGTTAGAAAAGATGACTAAGATACAGATAGAATTTAAACCGGAACTGTTTTTATTAGGAATATTAGGATCTAACTATGGAAAAGAGAATGAATATTTAATTTTACATATATTAACAGCTGCGAGAATAGCATTTGCCTAATTTTGGAAAAATGAAAAGATACCACCTGATCAGATTATTATTACGAAAATATTGGAATGTGCAGAAATGGATAGATTAACTTTAGAAATCAAAGAGAAAGAAGATACAATTTACTTTAAAACATGGGAAAATTTTTATCAATGGTTAGCAAGAAGACAGAATGAAAAAAGGTTATGAAATTAAATAAGATAAATGATGTATTTTTTTTAATATTATTTTTTAACTTCTCTGTTAGATGTTTACTTTTAACTATAAGTAATTATAATTAATAAGCATTATATTGGTATTTATATGTAACTATATTTAATTAGTAATATATTACTAATAGTATACTGATTATTGTTATTTACAGAATGAATGATATGTATTGGTTAAGTTTTTATTATTAATAGTGATAAATTTAATATAGCTTTTTAGTATTATGTTAACTATGCATATTTAATATGTATACCCGGACGATAGTCTGCTTGCTAAAGCGTTGATTTATTGTTGGGGGTAACCCCATTATTGTATCTACCCTTACCCCTGGTCTAATCCTTGTTTTTTTACCCTATGTTATACCTTTACCTACCTTTCCCTTTTTATCCCCATAAAAATAATAAAACATATTTTAAAAAAAAAAAAAAAAGAACAGATCCCCTGAATTGCCTCTGAAAGGTACCAAGGTCCCCAGCCAAAACAGGGTGGGTTTTTGCACGTCCCGTAGGGGGGTGTTTAAGACAGGGACTCACAGGCCCCTTAAGAAAAAGCTGCGCATAGATGTACAGTTGCAGGGAGTTCCCCTGGCTATGGAGCTGGACACAGGGTCCGCTCTTTCCATTATTTCTGTGGACACCTTTAACAAGGTTTGCTCCAGGAGTGGCTCACGAGTCAAACTCAGGCCCTCCAATCTCATTCTCATGGATTTTCAGAACTCGCGAGTAAGTGTGAAGGGGGAGGCCACGCTCAGAGTGCAGCGTAAGAGCTTCAACGGATTATTGGATGTGGTGGTTGTTGGGGGTGATCGAACGAGTCTTATAGGACTCGATTGGTTCGAGGCACTTGGGATCCAGGTGACTGGTCTGAATCATCTGCAAACAGCCAGCCTTACAGGAGTCTGTAAGGAGTTTGCTGGTGTATTCAGCTCAGAACTTGGCTCATACAAGGGGCCTCCCATTACGTTAAAATTGGATCCAAACATTACACCCATCAGGGTCAAGCCAAGGAGGGTGCCTTTTGCCCTAAAGAGCAAAATTGATGCTCCCACAAGGCATTCTGAAACCTGTGGACTCTAGTCCATGGGAAACCCCCATAGTAACGCCACTGAAATCCAATGGTGAAGTCCGAATATGTGCGGACTATAAATGCACTTTAAATAAAGCCTTGCAGCAACATGCATATCCTGTGCCCGTGGTGAGCCACATTCTGAAAGGAGGAAAGCTTTTTGCCAAGCTTGACTTAGCTCAGGCCTATCAACAGTTACCTGTTGATGAGGCAACAGCTGAGGCACAAACTATAGTCACGCACAGAGGGGTTTTCAAAGTAAAGAGGCTGCAGTTTGGGGTCAATGTAGCCCCTGGCATCTTTCAAGGGGTGATGGAGCGAACGCTCAGGGGTATTCAGGGGGTCTGCCCCTATTTTGATGACGTCCTCATTGCAGGAGAGTCATCTGGAAACTTGGCTGAAAGGCTGAGAGCTGTCTTGCTGCGTTTCCACCAAGCTGGGCTGAAGCTACAGCAAGACAAATGCAAAATAAGTGTAACATCCACCAAATTTCTAGGGTTTCGTATTGATGCAGATGGCATCCACCCCGCAGAGTCCAAATTCCAGGCCATCCAACTGGCCCCTAGCCCCCAGTCAAAGACGGAACTTTTCTGGGCCTCCTTAATTTTTACCATTCATTTCTCCCCCACAAGGCTGCTGTGGCTGAGCCGCTACACCGGCTCTTAGACAAGCAGGCTCCATGGGCATGGACAAAGGTCCATGAAAAGGCTTTTAAAGAAGTCAAGGCTTTGCTATCCTCCAATGCTGTACTGGCTCACTTCAATGAGCATTTGCCTGTGTGCATCGCATGTGATGCTTCCCCTTATGGGGTAGGAGCAGTGTTAAGTCATCTCAAGGAAGATGGAACTCAGGTCCCTGTGGCCTACTATTGTAGGACTCTCTCATCTGCAGAGCGTAATTACGCGCAGATTGACAGGGAAGCCTTGGCAATAATCTCAGGCATCAAGAAATTTCATGATTTCTTGCATGGACGCCATTTCACGGTCTATACTGACCACAAGCCTTTGCTGGGGTTGTTTACAACCAATAAACAAACTCCTCAGATTATATCTCCTAGAATGCTGAGATGGTCTATTTTCTTAGCAGCTTATGATTACACCCTGGTTCACAAACCAGGTACCGAGATGAGCCATGCTGATGGCCTAAGTAGGTTACCTCTTAAACAAATAGAGGCAGACCCTGCTCCTGCTGTACACATTCTGTCTGTTCAGGACTTACCTGAATCTCCCCTCAATGCTAGGGATGTGGCTGCTGAAACTGCCACTGATCACACGCTTGCATGCTTGCTGACATGGGTGTTGTCAGGATGGCCTGACACGTGTCCTGGTACGGATTTCCAAAGCTTCTGGCGTAGGAAGCATGAATTATCCACATTCAAGGGGTGTATCCTGTGGGGCAACTGAGTAGTCATCCCGGCCTCATTGAGGACTAGAGTCTTGCTCTCTCTTCATGAGGGACATCCGGGAATAGTGAGAATGAAGGCGCTTGCGCGCAGCCATCTTTGGTTGCCTGGACTTGATAAGGACATCGAGGCCCAGGTTCAGGGATGTCAGGTGTGCCAGCAATCACGGCCAGAAATGCCCCAGGCCCCTGTACATAGGTGGGAGGAGACACTCACTCCATGGTCTCACGTCCATATAGACCATGGGTCGGCCATCCGAAACGTCGGATGAGCCGCACGGACCCATTTAGCTTAAAAAAAAAAAACGCTGGGAGCCGCGCGTTCGCGCATGCGCGCGCACCCGCGCATGCGCGCGACCCCGTTCGCGCATGCGCGCGCGCCCCGCGCACCCGCGCATGCGCGCGACCCCGTTCGCGCATGCGCGCGCGCCCCGCGCACCCGCGCATGCGCACCCGCGCGCCGTTCGCGCATGCGCGCGCCGTTCGCGCATGCGCACCTGCGCTCGCGCACCCCCCCCCCGCACCCGCCCGCGCATGCGCGCATGCGCTCGCGCACCCCCCGCACCCGCCCGCGCATGCGCGCATGCGCTCGCCAAAATGGCGGAGGAGGCTCCGGAGCCGCAGGTAAGGCCTCAAAGAGCCGCATGCGGCTCCGGAGCCGCGGGTTGCCGACCCGTGATATAGACTATGCTGGGCCCTTTCAGGGGCAATTCTTCCTCCTCCTTGTGGATAGCCATTCCAAGTGGCTAGAGGTCGTTCCTGTGTCCTCCACTACTACTGCCAGGACCATCCAGGTGCTCAGAGGAATCTTCGCTTCACATGGCCTTCCTGGTGTTTTAGTTTCAGACAATGGTCCACAATTTACCTCTTCTGAGTTTCAGGCATTTCTCCAAGCCAACATGATCCAGCATGCCACGTCTGCTCCTTTTCACCCTGCCACCAACGGTCAGGCTGAACGCATGGTGCGCACCACAAAAGATGCATTAAAGAGAATCACTCAAGGACCCTGGCATCACAGGTTAGCTGATTTTCTCCTTACACACCGCACCACACCATGCACAGCTACTGGAAAGAGCCCAGCTGAACTCCGTTGGGGTCGCAGACTTATTATGAAGCTGGACAGGCTTCACCCAGACCGGGTGGCTTCACAGGTGTCGCAACCGCGGGCACCTAGGAGACTTCAAGTGGGTGACCTGGTTTGGACCAGGAACTATGGGCATGGGCATCTCTGGGTACCTGCTGTAATCTGTAAAGTCTCTGGGCCACTGTCATACGAAGTGGCCTTGGAGGATGGTTGTGTGCTTCAACGCCACATTGACCAACTGCGATGGCGGCTTCCTGGCCACGTTTCCTCCCCTGACTCCGCTCTCGGGGGGGAGGGGGGCCCCAATTACAATTGTGGTTCACAGTCTCTCCAAGCGGGGGGGTCTCCAAATGCTCCAGATGAGGGTCTTGCCATGGAGGCGGATCCTGACTCTGGCATAGATGCAGGGGTTTTTGCCATGGAGGCTGCTCCTGACTCTGGCAGAGGTCCCTGGCGTAGGGCAAATGGCCATAAATCGGCTACTCAGGGCACTCCGGCTGCTGGCCTTGGGCTCGAGGGACATTGCTCCCAAGGGGAGTCCCAAGGACTGTCGGGGAACTCCACCCCACCAAGGGACTCGGGGAACTCGACCCCTCCAAGGAACTCTGGTTTGGGTTTAGCGGATCCAGCCAGTCAGCAGTCAGAGGGAACCCCTGAGTCTTCTGGGCGACAAAGTCCTGGTTTGTTTTGCGCAAGCCGGGAGCAGGCACTCCAGGCACCTAATACACTTCCCCCACATGTCATCACACCCGTCCCTCATATTGCTCCACGAAGATCTGAGCGGGTTAAGGGTCCGCCTAAGTATTTACAAGAATATGTGAGGTCCTGTGAGGCCCATGTTTTCAAATTGTGAACGGAACCCTAAAGGAAAGAGGTTGCTAGGAGTAGGGGGTGACCACCTGGCTGTTGCTGGGCTGACTTTGGCCTAGTGCTGTCAAACGACAGGGACAGTATTGTCTAAGCCAAGGGGGGAGGGGTGTTGTGTCCTGGGCCTTGTTGAGCAAGGCTCAGGAAATCTGCAGAAAGGTTGCAGAGACCAGAACGGTTGCAGAGACCTGGGCAGATCACGTGTCTGCCTGGGACCCAGACAGACTGTCTCCAGCCTTGTGCACATGCGCAAGGCGGGAGAATAGCCTACAATCATTGGCTGAGCATCCCCTTGCACGGGGAGTATAAAAGGGCTTGTTGCCATTGTTTGTTTGCTTCTGTTCAGTGAATGTACCAAATAAAAAGACATCTTTTGTATGAACTGCCTCGTCTCAAATGTCTGCTGTGCGAACAGAACAGTATACGTCCCCTGCTTGAGCAGGAGCTTGGACTAAAGACCTCAAAGGTCTCTTCCAACTCTTATTCTTTGAGAGAAGTGCTGCCAACCTGTCCCCCTCCCCTCATCCCTTCCTGAGCACAGAGAGAAGGAGGGAGGGAAGGAGGGGAGGGAAACAGGAAGAAAGTAAGGGAAGGAAGGAAGGCGATGGGAATGAAAAGGAGGGAGGCAGGGAAGAAGGGGAGGGAGGAAGGAAAAAGAAAGAAAGAGAAGGAAGGAAGGAAAGGAAAGGAAGGAAGAAAGAAAGAAAGAAAGAAAGAAAGAGAAGGAAGGAAGGAAGGAAGGAAGGAAGGAAGGAAGGAAGGAAGGAAGGAAGGAAGGAAGGAAGATTAGAATAAGAGGGAGGGAGGGTCTAAGGGAAGTCCTGCCTTAGCACTTGGCCACCAGCAGCCCTGTTGCCCTTTTGCCATCCCCTGGTGGTCTCCCATCCTATTGCTGAGGATGCTTTGGTTACAAAGCCACGTTTCCTCGCATGGAGAGGGAGTGGGCCTCCCTCTGACTCACGCATTTTGTCCTCCTGCACCCACCATGAGCACCCTGGAGAGTGAGCACAGCAGCAGCAGCATTGAGGAGGAGGTAAGTGCAGCTGGGCGCCCCCTCGGGGAAGTGTGGCTAGGCTAGGCAGGGCTGTGGGGTCCTGGTGCCGTGGGAGCTCAAGGGCCAGGCTGGGTGCTTGACCTCCGCTGCCCAGGGCTCTGGGCAGTCCATGCCACTGTCCAGGGGCCCCGTGCACAGCCTGAGGCTCAGTGAGGCTCCTCCAGTGGACCATACCCTGGCACTCACCCCGGTCCCACCCACCCTTCCCCACCCTCAGATGCGCCCCAGTCCTGCCCAGGCCCGCACAGATGCCCCTGATGTGACATCGAGCTGGCCATGCCCACCCAGTAGGCCACGCCCGTGCCAGCCACGCCCCACCCAGTAGGCCACGCCCATGCCAGCCACGCCCCACCCAGTAGGCCACGCCCATGCCAGCCACACCCACCCAGCCCCCCAATGGCAACCACGATGCTGATGCGGCCCTCAATGAAATTGAGTTTGACACCCCTGCTCTAATTGCTCAAAGGCCCCAAAGAAGCACCAACCGTACAGGGGCTCATATCTTTTTTCTATCCTTTTATAGAAAGATATGGATATAGATATAATTCTTTTTCAACATACCAATTACAACCCACCCCCCCAAAACACTTAACCACACTAAGGAAATAATAATCATATTTGCTTCAAAAATAGTTTGAGAATCAGCAAGGTGATGAGGTGAAAACATTTTGTACACTTACTGAGATTATAGAAGATGTGGGTGTAAATGCCCCCCTTTAAGGGAGAAGGACGATTAAGAAATAGGAAATATAAATAAATCATTAAAATCTATTATTCAAATCTTGGGCCACAATGCAAAATTTTAAGCAGGATCCCTCCTCCCTTGCAGGGATATCTTGCTGGCTGGAACACAAGACTAATCATTGTAGATCTACTAATGAAAATGTTGTAATACTATGCAGGGGGACATCACCAAAGCAACTGGAGTGAAATGGCCATTGGGAAACTCATAGCCTAGACCAGGGGTCCCCAACCTCTGGGTTGCAGCCCACTACTGGATCTTAGCCTATTTGGAAATGGACCCAGAAGTGGAGGGTGAACATGTGTGTGCGTGAGTGCAGCTGTACTTGCAGAAGCAGTGGGCAAGTGCATACAAAGCTCCATTTGTGCAAGCGGTGGATACGCACAGAACCATCCCCTCTTCCCTCCCCCCCACTGCTCCACAAAGCCAGAAAGGTTGGGGAACGCTGGCCTAGACCATATTGAAGCAATATTACTAAGGCTCTACTAATAAATTACAACATTTTTAATCAGATAAGACTTGCCTGCAGTTTTGCTTCTATGGGACAGATAAATAAAGTAAAAAGACATTCATCTTTTCAATTCTGCTCATTTTAGATTTTTTTATCCGAATAAATAATAATCGTGCCTCGATACGTCTTCTGTAACAATGAAGCCAGTAATGACTTCAGGATAGTACAATTGTGAGAGCAGCATGTTTAGCAAAATAAATCCCAAGAAGTAAAATGGTTAAGACTACAAAATTGGTTTTCCTTGCAATATTTCATGGACTACACATTACACAGCAGTGCTTTGTGATAAACTAAAAAAAAGGGGGGGATATTTTTTATTATAGGTAGTCCTTGACTTACACTTCATTTAGTGACTGTTCAAAGTTACAATGGTATTGAAAAATGTGACATATGACCATTTTTTACATTTCTGACTCTTGCAGCAATCCCATGGTCATGTGATCAAAATTTAAATGTTTGGAAATTGACTCATATTTATGATGGTTGTAGTATCCTGGGGTCATGGGATCACCTTTTGTGACCTTCTGACAAGTAAAGTCAATGGGGAAGCCAGATTCACGTAACAACCATATTACTAACTTAGCAACTGCAGTGACTCACTTAACAACTGTAGCAAGAAAGGTTGTAAAATGGGCAAAATTCACTTAAATGTTTCTCTTAGCAACAGAAATTTTGGGCTCAATTGTGGTCGTAAGTTAAGGACTACCTATAGTGAAGACAAGGATAGAACTATTTAGTTTGCATGCAAAACCTTCTCAACCCGTGATACGTGAAGCTCAACCCGGATAATGCCATGGAATGGCAGTGCAGGAAATAAAAAAACTATTGTTCACTCCAAAAAAGTTGGTGTTGGATGAGAGAGTTTACTTACTCTGGGCATGGATGCATTCCCCATAAAGGTTCACTTTCACAGTATGTATGAACTTTTGAGATTTTGCACATTTCCTTGAAATTCCACAAATATTCTTGAATTTTTATGTAGTTCCTATGGCGTGAAACAAGTTATTAGTGATATACCAGCTCTATATCTTCCAGAACTGAAAATCCTGCCACAGGATAACAATGCTTTGAGAGCAGCAGGGGAAATTATTCTAATGGCTTTTCTGTACACCATGCAGAACTTCAGTTAGCACAGTATTTCTTATCCTGGCAACTTTTAAGATGTGTGGACTTCAACTTCTAATCCACACTTCTTAAAGTTGCCAAGGATGAGAAACACTGTGTTAGTTGAAATTACAATGGTAAGATTACATTAGTTTTTTTAAAAGCTAAGTTGGTTCCTGGTCCATTTCCAAGCATAGTTAAAAGATGCCCTAAGGATTACAATTGCAACAGAAGGGTGGAATTCAATTATTCAAAAGTAATACATGAAATTTAAGCATTGGCATTGATTTTTGAAACTGTAAATTAACTTAGATGCACCTGTTAATGAGTCATTTTTCATGACCTTATCTAAGGATTGAGTAAGATCTTTCTCAGAAACTATTCTCCAGGCTTTATTGCTATAGGTTTTCCTCAGTTGTGCTACCATAACTCTGGAGTTCTCACTTTTCAGGAGATTAGTATACTGGTTTTAAATCTGCATTGCTGGCTTTGCAGCTAATGTATCATAGGCAAATTGCATTTGTAAGTTCTTATATTCAGTTCTGAACTGTAGGCAGCTTAGAGACGTTTTCTTTTGAAAATGTCCTATTTTAATAACATGCTGTATCATGATTTGTTTGGATAATATCATTGCAGTTTAATCACTAGATAGAAATAACTTTAAAATCTTTAAGAAAAATGAATTCCATGTTATTGGCTTAAGAAAGACAATGACAGTTCTTCTCAGTCTTCCTGATGGGGATGTCCTTTAAGAATATTATGACAGTAAGCCTCAGACAAGTAGCAACCTGACAGAATATAGTAATGTCCCTTCAGTGTTTATAAAGTATGGCAGTCTTCATAGACTGAGCCCTAATTTTCCATAGGTGCTTATCAGAGTTTTAGTAGTTTATTATTTGGCAAAGACTGCAGAATATTTATGCTCCCAGTTGTTCTAGAGCAGGGGTGTCAAACTTGCAATGTCATGTGACGTGTCACAACGTATCACGACTTTTTCCCCATTGCCGGAGCTGAGGTGGGCGTGGTTTCGGAATGACGCATCTGGCCCATGGGCCAGCAGTTTGACACCCCTGTTCTAGAGCAATTATTTCAATATCAGTATTTAAACCCTGGGCTTCATTTACCTATCTGTTAATTCCACACAAAAATAACATTTTATTACTGTGAATTGTTCTATCTTACTGATGTATTGTAAATCGTGAGTTATATGACTTGGTATATAACTTTTGATTCAATTTGGGAAATCCATCTTGCAAAACATAATAGGCCAAATTCCTTTTGTTTGCTTGCTCCAGTATATGCAAAAGTTGCTATTGGAATCTTGATTTGTTTTTAAATCTTTTTAACAAGTCCCCTGGCTTTTAAATTAATAGTTTTTTCTTGGTTGGTTGGTTAATCTTTCACTGGAGAACTCTTTGGAAAAATATTGCAAATGAAGTGGTTTTTTTGTTTTTTGCTTAAATTTGCCCATTTCTTACACTTTTGAGGCTAAAGTTTAGTGCAAATTATGAAGGACACAGGGATCTTATTGAATGTATTTTGCAAGGTGACGTGCTCTGCCACATTCAATTGCAGTATGAGATCTAAGCTTGATCATTTAAAAAAAATTAGTGAAAGAGGAAAAGCAAAGCTTTCTCAAAATCTTAGTTGTTGAGCACATTGTTGTTCCACTGCCTCATTCATTTTCATGTGTATTTGTTTTATCCATGTCATTATGTTTACAAAGCTCTATTCCAACTTATCAAAGACTTTTTCCATGCCTAAAAATATTATTGCTAATTTATTTTCTAATTAATGTATTCTAATATTAGATGCCATTATCCGTCATCTTTCTTTTTGGAATGTAACCCAGGGCTTTTTTTCTCATAGAACGCTCAGAACGGAGTTCCGGCACCTTTTTTGGTGGGTTGCATGAAATGTGTGAGTTCCGGCACCTTTTTTTTTTTTACAAAAAAAGCACTGATGTAACCTATCTACTTTCTAGGTATAATTTGGGAATACATTTCATTACATGTACAGCTAATATAGCGAATATCTTATAATCAAATTTCAACAAAGAAACAGTCTATATCAGGGGTAGGCAACCTTGGCTCTTTTATGACTCGTGGACTTCAACTCCCAGAATTCCTGAGCCAGCCATGCTGAGGGGAAAGGAAGAGTTTCCAAGCTAAGCCATGCTGGCTCAGGAATTCTGGGAGTTGAAGTCCACGAGTCATAAAAGAGCCAAGGTTGCCTACCCCTGGTCTATATGATTGAGGTTTCTTCAGTTAATTTCCTTTTTCAAAGCATAAAGTTATATATATTTTCTAAATTTTTGTGACGTTTGGCTGTAAGTCCATCTGATCTGGTACCTTTCCAGTTTTAAGTCTCTTAACGTTTCTTTAATCGCTTGAATTGTAAAAAGGTTGTTTAATAATTGTGTTCTCCTGTGAATTCTTTAACTTCTGACTCTTTAATGCATGCTTTTAAATATGTCTTGTTTATTTTATGCTTAGAATTCTTGGGAAAAAATCTGTTTTTCTATTATTTCCATCTTGTATATAACAATTTATTTCATTTATCTATGTTATCATCCTTCTCTTGTTCTCTTTTCTGATTTAATACACCAAAAGTTTTCCTGGTTTAATTCTCAAAACAGCTTTATCAGTATCTTTATTTGGAGAATAATAGGATGCCAATGTTAAAACTTTACCTTTATTTAGAATAGAATAGAATAGAATAGAATAGAATAGAATAGAATAGAATAGAATAGAATAGAATAGAATAGAGCTGGAAGGGACCTTGGAGGTCTTCTAGTCCAGCCCTCTGCTCGAGCAGGAGAACCTATATTGTCTCAGATAGGTGGATGTCCAGTCTCTTCTTAAAAATCTCCAGTGCTGGAGCGGCCACGATTTCTGGGGGTAAGCTGTTCCACTGGTTGATTGTCCTCACTGTCAGGAAATTTCTCCTTAGTTCCAGGTTGCTTCTCTCTTTGGTCAGTTTCCAACCGTTTCTTGTCCTTCCATTTGGTGCTTTGGTAAACAACCTGGCCCCTTCTGTCTTCTGGCAGCCCCTCAGATACTGGAACACTGCTATAATATCTCCCCTATTTCTTCTTTTCTTTAGACTAGCCGGACCCAAATCCTGTAGCCGTTCTTCATATGTTTTAGTCTCCAGGCCCCTGATCATCTTAGTTGCTCTTCTTTGATTTTTTTTTCCAAACTCTCAACATCTTTTTTGTGACAAGAATTGGCTGCAGTATTTTAGGTGTGGTCTTACTAGGGCTTTATAAAGTGGTAATAGTACTTCTCGTGATCTTGATTCTATGATTATACAACCCAGGATTGTGTTAGCTTTTTTGATTGCTGCTGCACACTGCTGGCTCATAGTCAAGTGATTGTCCACTAGGACTCCAAGGTCCCTCTCACAGTTACTGTTTTTGAGCCAGGTCTCGCCCAATCTGTATTTGTGCCTTTAGTTTTTGCTGCCTAAATGTAAGACTGCTTTTCTCCACATTGAAACTCATTTTGTTGGATAGGGCCCATTGTTCAAGTTTGTCAAGATCTTTTTGGATCCTGAGTTTGTCTTCTGGGGTGTTGGCTACTCCTACTAGTTTGGTGTCATCTGCAAATTTGATGAGTTCTCCTTCTATTTTCTCATCTAAGTCATTGATGAAGATATTGAAGAGTACTTGGCCTAAGATGGAACCTTGTGGTACCCCACTGCTTACTTCTCTCCATGTGGATGTAGTGCCATTGAGGACTACTCGTTGAGTACGGTTTGTTAGCCAGTTACAGAGCCATCTGGTAGTGATGTTGTCTATCCCACCTTTTCTTAGTTTACCAAGGAATAGTTTGTGGTCTACCTTGTCAAATGCCTTACTGAAGTCTAAGTATATTATGTCCACTGAGTTTCGCTGGTCTACTAGTTTAGTCACTTTATCGAAGAATGAGATGAGATTGGTTTGGCATGATCCTTTTTTGACAAACTCGTTCTGGCTACTAGTTATGACTTTGTTTGCTTCTAGTTGTTCGCAGATTTGTTCTTTGATAATCTTTTCTAGGATTTTCCCAGGTATTGATGTTAAATTATTTGGTCTGTAGTTTCCTGGGTCCGTTTGTTTCCCTTTCTTGAAGATGGGGACCACATCAGCCCTTTTCCAATCCTCTGGTACTTCCCCGGTGCTCCAGGATTTATGGAGGATGTGGTGCAACGGTTCTGAGATTACTTCTGCCAGCTCTTTCAGAACTCTGTCAGGTCCTGGTGATTTATATTCATCAAGGTTGGATAGGTGCTCCCTTACCATTTTCTTGCTTATTTTAATTTTTGTTTCTGGTATGTCTTTTGCAGTGGGTTTTTTTGGTGTTTTGGGCTGTAGTTTCTTTTTGTGTGAAGACTGACACAAAGTATGAGTTAAGCAGCTTTGCTTTCTCCGTTGCCTGTAATTTCTTGGCCATCTTCTCCCTTTAGCGGGCCTACAGTTTCCTTGATTTTTTTCTTGTTGTTAATATGTTGGAAGAAGCTTTTTTTATTGTCCTTGATTTCTGTTGCTAGCCTTTGTTCGTTCTGAGCCTTTGCTTTCCTGACTTAATCTTTGCATGCTCTGCCTGTCTGCTGGTAATCGGCTTTAGTTATGTGCCCCTTTCCATTTTTTGTATTTGTCCTTTTTGTCTTTTAGTTTGTTAGTGAGTTCTTTGTGCAATCATGCTGGTTTCTTCTTGTATTTCTTGTTTTTCTTTCTCAGTGGTATTGTGCTGGTCTGGGCTTTTGTGATCATATTTTTCAGGGTTTCCCATGCTTCCTGGGTTGTTATCCCCTTTAGGATTTTCATCCATGGGATTTTTCCTAGGTTCTCTCTTAGTTTGTTAAAGTCGGCTCTTTTGAAGTTTGGGACCTTGGTTGGATTGTTTTCTATTGCTGGTGTTTGCATTATGTTAAATTCTAGTATGACGTGGTCATTTTCGCCCAGGGTTCCGGTAATTTCGATTCCCTCTATCATTTCTTCTCTGTTTGTAAGGATTAAGTCCAGTATAGCTTTACGTCTAGTTCCCTTCTTCACTTTTTGAGTGACAAAGTTGTCGGCTAGGTTGGTTAGGAATCTGTTTGATCTCCAGCTCACTGCAGAGTTTGTCTCCCAGTTGATATCTGGGTAGTTGAAGTCTCCCATTACTACTGTGGTGTGCTTCCTGCATGCATTTGTTAGTTGGTTGGCAAAGAGTTCGTCTATTTCATCTGGTTGGGTGGTCTGTAATAAACACCTATGGCAATGTCACTTTTGTTTTCTTTTATATTGATCCATTTCTTAGTTTCCGGAATATAATTCTTTTTTTTTTTAAACAAGTTTTATTGGTTTTTCTTAATTTTACATCAAAGTGCTTGAGAAACAACGTGGTGGTGGGGAAGCCAGTCATCCAAATACAAAATCATACATATATAACTCAGGTTAATTCATTAAAAGTTCCCTCTCTATTTCCCACATATAATATGACATATTCAAATTTAATACAATCCTAAATGAAATTCAATCAATCAAAACATTCATCAATATTATTTCATCTATTAAAAACCAAGTCCTGTTTTTAAGCTTTACCAATTTATAATTACCATATTCCAGTTAGCCTTAAATAAACATCTTATTAACACTTCGGGTATCCCTCGTTTCTCTTTTTTTTTTTTATCTAACGTAATAGATATATCTGAAATGCATATATTATTCCAACAGTAACATTCTTATATTTCCCCCATATATTCTATTTCTTAATCTTATTGATACCATTTCTTCTCTCATCATAATCTCTCTTATCCTCCTTCCATTACCAAATAATTATCCTGCCTAAAATAAAATTATTACTCAAAAAACACATTTCTATTTTATTTTGAATATAAATTCTATTATTCAATCTACATCCATAAAAAATCTTAACCCATTAAGTAAAGTTCAAATCCCCTCCTTTGATCATCAAAGTTCTCCATAAATTGTGCATTAGGTTGTGTAATCTCTTCTTCTGTGTTAGTTAATTCCTTTTCAGTTGTTTCTTGACTTGTGGCGTAGTTCTCTTTAAGTTGTGTATCTTGTTGCGTAGAGACCTCTTTAGGGCTAATCTGTGCCTCCTCTATTGTTCCTTGGCCTGTAGAATGATCCATTAAGGTTTGAAATTCAATTTGTGGTTCTGAAATTTTCTCTTTAATCTTTCTCCAAGATTTCATATATTCTGTTGCTTCCAGAATTTTTTCTAATATAAGCTCATAGTCAAGCTGTGGGTAAGATTCCTCCATTTCAGTGGTGAAATACTTTTAATCCTTTAGTGGGGGCTATATTTACTAAAAACAACAGATATGCACCTCCACACTAGTAAACAAATTCACCACCCAGCTGTTCCAGGTCCTTTATCTTTTCCCCTTTCACTTGAAGGTCAAATCCATCTTCAAGCACCAAAATGAAAAACAGTTGCAGTAGCAATTTTCACCACAAGATGTCCTCAGTAGACTGTAAGATCCCTTTCCCCCCCCCCAAATTAATAAGTTTTTTTCTCGTTAGGAAAATAGAAGGCAAATATCTCCAACATAATAAGTAAAATAATAAGAATGTTCTATAATAGGGATTTTTTTTTCAGGACCCCTAGGTATCCCAAAAATCAAAGTCAATATAATTAGGTATTTATTTCTTTTGTAGGGCTCTTTTTCCCAAGTAAGCAGACGCCGCTCTCTTAAAACAGGGAAGTAATTCAAAAGCTTTTTACAGGAGAGTAGTTAGGGCAAAAGGAGGGAAGGAAAGGTCTCACCCGGATCCTCCACGGTGGTTCTTTTTTTTTTTTTTTTAAATACATTTTATTGGATTTTTATAGGGGTAGAAGGGTTACATAAAGTGCTTAGGAAACACCGTGGAGGTGGGTATATCAAACATTCAAAAGAACAATCACAAGTATATAGCTCAAATTAATTCATTTAAAATTCCTTCTCTAATTCCCTCATAGTCTTGCATATTCAAATTAATATATTTATACATAAACTTCAAACAATCCTATCAAATATCACTTACATTTCAGTTATAAAGATCCAGGTCCTGTTTTTAAGCTTTACTAACTTACAATTACCATATTTTAATTAGCCTTAAATAGACATAATATTAACACTTCGGGTGTCCTTTTTTTTTTTTTATTCCCACAGTAATATTCTTTGGTTTTCTTCATTAATACCATTTCTTCTCTTGTTACCAATCCCTCTTATTCTTCTTCTATTACAAAATAATTATCTTATTTAAAATAAAAATGTCAAACCAACAAATAGATTTCTATCTAACTTAAGTATATATTCTATCAATTCATCTATGTCTATACAAAATCTTTTTAACCCAGTAAATAAAGTTCATCTGTCCAATAATTGTCATATCTAAGACAAAATATTATTACAAAGGATATCCTCTTGCAAAATTCACGTGTTCCATTAGTTGTTAAATCAATCAAAAAGTCAAAGCCTTTTTAAACCCATTAAATAAAACTTTAAACTACATTTTTAAATCTAACTCTAGGTTTCTTTCTGTGCCATATCGGTTTCCATAATAAAATTCCTGCATCATCAAACCACAATATTAGAGAGTCAATATTCTTCAATGCTTCAAATTGGTCAAAGTTCTCTTTCCTTTCTTCTAATAGCCTATGGATGATTAGAAGCCGTTTTATTCCATGTTATGTTTACCAGTTGTTTATCCACCTTATCACAATTTTCAATAACTTGTATCTGAGTGTCAGTCTCTGTTGATGTTGATGCTTCAGACATCTCAGTTAAAATTATTCTATGATCATCAAGCTTCTCCATAGATTGCGTTTGGAGTTGTATAGAGTTAGTTTGTTCCTTAGTTTCCACAATTTCTCTCAGTGTAGTTTCATAGTTGAGTTGTTGACATGGTTCCTCTTTAAGTTGTACATATTGCTCACTAATCTCTTTAGCGCCAGTCTGTTTCTTCTCCACTGTTTTTCGGTCTAAAATTTGATCCGTCAGAGTTTGGAAGTAAGAGTTCATATCCTCTGTGGCTTCCAGAATTTTTTCCAATATGAGCTCATAGTCCAGCTGTGTGTTAGATTCCATATCAATAGTAGACGATTTTTTAATCTTTTAGTGAAGGCTCTATTTGTAGAAATCAAAGAAATATTCACCTCCAGTTTTCCATAGACTAAATCACCACACAGCTGATACTCTTATCATCTTTTGAAGGTCAGAGCCATCCTTAGCCATATAAAAATTACAGTTGCAGTAACACTTTTCGTCACAAGATGTCCTCAGCAGGCTATAAGGTCTTTCTTTTTTTTCCCAAATTAATAAATTTTTTATTTTTCACGTTAAAAAATATGAAGAAAGCCCTCTCCAAAATAATAGACGCGTAGTTATAACAATAATAGTCAAAAATAAAATGTTTTCAGGCCCCCTCAGTATTCCAAAGATTAAATAGTCAATAAAAAATTAACTGGTTTATTTTTTCTTCAAGGCTGTTTTTCCCAAGTGCCCAAACGCTGCTCCCTCACAGCAGGGAAGTAATTCAAGCACAAAAGCTTTTGACAGGAGAGTGATTAGGGAAAGAAGGGGTAGGAAAGGTCTCACCCGGATTCTCCATGGGGGTTCTTTATGCTTAGTTGTTCTTCTGACTTTCGGCTGGTGCGGCAAAGTGATCGTTCATTTTGCTGGCCGATCTTTCCTCCGACGGCCCTAAGGAGCTAGCTCGAACTGAGGAAGGAGCTGCTGCCCTTCCCCAGTCAAGCGGAGGCCTCTCCAAATGGTGGTCGCCTCTACGGGGCGACTTTCAACCCGATTCAGGGTCTACCGGTGGAGGGAAAGCAGCCGGTGGGAGAGACGGATCTCCCCGTGCGACTGCGTGTGCCGGAACTGGAACCGGAAGTCCTCCACGGTGGTTCTTAATGCTTAGCTGTTCTTCTGGCTTTCGGCTGGTGCGACTAAGTGATCGGCCATTTTACTGGCCGATCTTTTCTCCGTCGGCCCTAAGGAGCTGGCTCGGACCGCGGAAGGAGCTGCCACCCTTCCGCAGTCTGACGAGGGGCCTCCTTAACGGTGGTCACCCCTCCAGGGCGACTTTCGACCCTATCGAGGGTCTACCGGCAGAAGGAAACCGGCCGGTGAAGAGAGCAGTCTCTTCGCACGACCGTCTGCGCTGCGACCCGGAAGCCCAGAATATCCAATACAAGATCCAATACAATTAAAAACTAGCACCATATAAAAATAATTTTTTACATTGCAACAAATTCCTAAAGCAATTAATAGCTAACCATTAATAGTATGGGGAAGGAACCATATTAGGCAATAAAAGAGAATTAAAACTATTTAAAATCACTATAGAACTTTCAATAATAATACAATTATTTTAAACTCAAAGGGAAATTGCAGGAAAAAATTTTAAGGGTTCAATTTTAGATCCTAATTCCTGTTTTTGTTTTTAAATAAACCTCACTGCAAATTCAGCTGCAAGCTATAAGATGCCTGGAATCCTCAGTCATGCCAAGAGTAATAAGGTGCTAAGAAGATAAGTATTAACTGCAAAAGTGCAAGCTAGCTGCAGAGGATTAAAAAAAATAAGAATCTGGGAGCTGTTAACACTAGCCCTGGGAATTCAAGGTTTTTAGGTATCAATTTAGCTACAGAATTGTACGGATGTTGTTTAAAGTTAAGGATTTATGCAATCATTAAATGAAACATTCTCTTCAACATATATTTTAATATGCATGTGAATTAGCCCAATCAGTAAGGTTAGCCTTATCAATTATATTGGCTGTAAGAGCTTATTGCTTAAAGTAGTTCAATCATTTATAACTTTATACCAGATTTTCAGTTCAATGAAAAATAATACATAGGCTGTAGCCATCCTCTTAAAGACATATAAAATTTAAAATGTATTTTCCTACTAGTGCTTCCTGCTATTGTACTTTATAAATTTAATTGTGATCAAATCCAATATAACTGACATGGGAATTACAAATCAAGCAACTATATTTCATGTTCTTTATGTGAGTTTACATTCAATGTTTTGCACACCCTGAAAGCTAAGTTGAAGAAGTCAAGCGCTGTCAAAACACAGCTAGACATTAAATCTGAATTTTATGTTAAAGTTGAATTAATTCAGCTGTTGGGAGGAGAGATAAAAACAAAAGAGAAATTTGAAAGAAAACAGATTAAAGAACAGCACAGAGCAATATATAGAAGAAAGATACAAAACAGTGAAAAACTGAGGATAAAGATACTCTCTGGTTCTAATTATGTCCTTCAGCTATCCAATAAATACATCTCTAATTCTGTCATTTGCATAAGCCATCCAAAAATAATCTTTATAGTTATTGCAGAGCAAACATTCATGAGTTAGGTTATATACAAATTTATTTTTTGGATGGTTTTGAACTTACTAAAAAGCAGGACTTTTAACAACCAACTATAGTTAAAAAGAAATGAAAAAGAACAGGTGTCTTCTACCCTAGCTGATTAATTACTACCCAGGATTAAAGTATACAGGAAAACATATGGTAAGGATTTAAACAAGAGGACAGATGTATCACGAACGTAGCACATAAAACTCTAGAATTTAGGGAGTAGGCAGAATAATTCCTCTATTTGAATGGTGATCCAGTGCAACAGAAGTACTAGTAGTGTATACCTTTTTTTAATGAAAATTATCAGCACTTTTGATCAGTGACATCATCAAAGTAAACAAACCCACGTGTTGATTACGTCAGTCATGGCCCTAAGCGGAAGTGACGTGCTCAGCCCCCACTCTCCGGATATGACGTGCATAACCCCCTCCCCGGATGTGATGTGCATAATCCACCCCCACGTGGTGCAGGGCTCACAAGGTCATAACCCTAATCGAATATGACGTGTTGGCCTAAGCCAATCAAGATAAGCTTGAGTAACCCTAACAGCTCTATTTTCAGATAAGGCGTGTTGAACCTAACCCCCATCAAGAAAGATGTGGCAGTCAAGCCTCTGGGGACATGATTAGCTTAACCCTAGATTAATTCTATGGTCATTCAAAACAAAACAAAAGCTAAGTAAAGTGAATAATTAACAGAGGCCTGTGTTTTTGGGAAACAAGCCCTGCTTTGGGGATCTGTGAAATAAAAAAATGCTTTTTATTTCTAATCATTCTACCCTAATGATGCTTTAAATTTTTTGTGGAGTTTTAAAAATCAGACCCTCAAAAACTGGGAAAAAAGGAGCCCCTAAAAGGTGGCCGGGGCCTGCATTTAACCCCCCCCCTTTTTTTTCTAAAAGGTATTTATTTCTAGGCGGTTTTAAAAGCATTCCCTCGAATGCAGGGGAAAAAACAAACCACAACCCTTTTAAAACCTGGTTTTTACCTTTGTAAAAATCTAAAGACACATATTTTGCCAATTGCACCCTCAAATCCCCATGTACACGTAACCGTTCGAAGCACGGCCTTAATAAAATTTATTCTGCCCCCCTACAGCAAAAGACAAGGAATATTAACAGGAATTAAAATGCTCACAAGAGGCAAGCAGCCAGGCGGCAAGTAGAGGTTTAAACCTTGTTCAGGCATGTCAGGACAGCGATTCGTGTTTGTGTCTGCTAGTAAAAAAAAAGGGAGTTAGGCCTTGTTTGGGACATGCCCGGG
Organism: Azemiops feae; assembly: GCA_023970755.1. Classification (NCBI taxonomy): domain Eukaryota; kingdom Metazoa; phylum Chordata; class Lepidosauria; order Squamata; family Viperidae; genus Azemiops; species Azemiops feae. The sequence continues at coordinate 218,168 of JALGBA010003059.1, read as the reverse complement.
CATGTCATACCCCCCTCCCCCCATGATTCTGGGCATGCGCAATGCTCAAGGACGTGTCATTGCAAGGGGCAGGGGAGTTTGTGCGGGCAGACCTGAACAGCTAGCGATTTAATTCCAGCAGTCTTTTGACGATGGCAAATACTGATGGAGATTTGTTTGATGTAAATTTGACCCCCAAACCTCCCAAGCGTGGGCGTAGAATAAGAAAAGGACCTGAGCTATATGGCTTCATTGAAGAGAACAAACTTATAAAGCCTTGTTATTGCAGGTTCTGCAAAACATCAAATGGTAAGTAAATCTAAACATTAAGAAAACAGTATTTTGATTAGTTGAAACAGCTAGCCTAATTCTACCTTATTTCCTGCTTTAGAAACGGTGGAGCTTCAAAATGTCAGCATGCCTCAGATTCTGAAAGTGTGTATCATTAAAATATTACACCATTGCTTAACGGGATGTCTACAAGCAGATGATGATGATCATGTGGATGGTATCAGTGAAACAGAGCTTATTAACAGCTTATGCTTTAGACTTTCTATGCCTCATGTTCTCTGGATCATCATCAGTATTTCTGACAAAGTGAATAACTTATATTTTACCCGGGATTCCCTTGGTGAGCTCAAGACATTCATACAGCGTATCGAGAAGAGCAGTAAACCACTGTCATTAATGTCAAAGATCGAAGCTGAATTCCCATTGTCTCTGAAGAGGTTCATATGCCAGAATGTAACAGAAATTAATTACAAGAAACTGTTAACGCTATGAAATTTATAATAAAATGTGCTTTACAAATCACATGAAAGATGTGTTATGTTTTTTTCTTTTGCTGACCCGTTTAACCTTGTCAGATGTTAAACACAATTTAATCAAAGCTCATGTGATATTATTCAATTGGGTTTTCCTGATAAGGCGGGGCTGGCCAGTTTTGCAAAAAGTTGTGAAGAACTCATCAACTCTGATGTGATTAATTTGTAACATCACCTACTATTCAGATGCAGCTTCCTGGGTAGTTAAGGGTGGTCAGTTTTGCAAAAGGTGTGAAGTACACAACCTCCTCTGATGTGATTAATTTGTGACATCACCAACATGTATAAAAGCAGGGCCCATACTGGTCCTGTCACGTTTGCTGGTTTCTGGCATATCCATACCTCCGGAGCCATTTGATCTGCTAAGAAGACCCTTTTCAGAATGGAACCAACTATTGTAAGTAGTTTTATGCCTAATTTTTTAAACACTTAGATGCAAAATGGAGCTTATAACATTCTTGTCTGCTTGCTTGTTTGATTGATTGATTGTTTTCTTTCACTAGATTGAATTGACAGACTCAGAATGTTTGAGGGTATATGAAGGTATTTGTCTTTCATACTTTCATGCATTTAGATTCTTATAAACATTTCTGCAACAATTCTGACCATTGGGGTTTTTCTTTTCCTTCAGAATGGGAGGACAACCAGCCATTTGTGGACCTCACAATCCCCACAGAGCTCCAAGGGGCCCAGCATGACATGAGCCCTCAGCCTTCCACAAGCCACACAACACGAATGCTGTTAGGAGATATAATGTCTAGCATTTTATCCAACTACAAAACCATTAGTATTATTTTTTAGAAACTAAAAGGGGTTGGTATTACATTATTAGGAATGTTGGTGATAGCCTTTTGTTTGTTTGGTCGTTTAACCAGAGCCGGCCTGCAAAAAAGCAAAAATGCATGGAGGCGGACTTCCCGCATCCCCAGCAGACAGTGATAGTTGTGATGCTATGCCTGTGTCTCAACCAGAAGAAGAGATATGTCATTCTACGCCACAGCTACAAGCCCCTAACTCTGCAAAATCTCAGAATATGAACAATGTTTATCTGGATATGGTGCAGGCATGGGAGAAGCCTATCCGAAATTTCAGGGCTGTGGAATACTATCATCGTTATAGATTTGTTAATCTTGACTGAATCCGGTCTTTTGTAGATGCTATAGAGGCTATTCATAATGCGATACAGACTCTTTTGAATAATGTTGCTAGGGACATAGGTCCAAACGATTTTGTTCAACTCCGGTTGGATGCAGAGGGGTTAAATCAACCTCTCTTTTCTCTTAGGAGGCGTGTGAATGATTTAAATGCTGATGATTTTCTAACCTGTGTTGAAAATCTGCTTCAAAGTAAGGCAGAGATATTGTGGGGGAGTAATTTACAATTAGTGGTTACCATCGTGAAGAACAAGGAGGGGGGAAGGCTTAGGAAGTTAAACACTGTGCTGCTCACCAGAGTACTGGAGAAAAAAAGACAGCACCTAGTAGATTTCAATGTGGGAGATGAATTTCTGTGTTTTGCTAGCTGTTTGCTCTGGCTGATTGGTGTGGATGTTAGAAATCAAGAAATTATTACCAGGGCCAGGGAACTTCACAGCAGACTGGGTGTTTCCACAGAAAACAGGATTGATTTTTCTCAGATACACCTCTTTGAAGAAGCTTTAAGGGTCACTATAAAAATCTTGTTTTATATGCAGGACGGGTGGAGGTTTTTTGTCACAGGTAGACCCCAGCAAGAAAAAATAGTATTTATATTGTTACACGACAAGCATTACTATGGCATCAAAAATATCAAGGGCTTCCTGGGTGAACACTATTTCTGTAAATTGTGCCACACACCCTACCACTACAAATTTAATCATGGTTGTCAATATATCTGCAGAGCATGCCTCAGGCAAGAATGTCAGCAGGTGGAGGAGGAGAAGACGCGTTGCTGTAGGTGCAAAGAGCTTTGCCGGTCTAAGGTGTGTCTTGAAAGACACACACAACTTGCTATGGAGGGAAAAGTTGACTGTAAGAATAAAAAATATTGTGAAACGTGTGGGGTTTACGTCTTTAAACCCCACAAAAAGTGCAAGGAAACCAAGTGTGGACAGTGCTCTGAGAAGGTTGAAAGCTTGGAAGGGCATTTATGTTTTCTAAAATCGTTGTGCCGACCGCGAATTGGCGAAAGATATATCATTTATGATTTTGAATGCTGTCAAGAGACAGACACCCATATACCTAATTATGTCTGCGCCAGGGATATGTTGAAGGATGGGTATGATAAAGATGTTGTGAGGTGGGATTGTTATGGTGTTAGATGCCTGGAGCAGTTTGTAAAGAAATTTATAAATCTTGAGTTTAAAGGATGTACTTTTATAGCTCACAACTCCAAAGGTTATGACGGGTACCTAGTACTGAGGCAGCTGATCCGTGAAAAGGTTAGGGTTCAATTTATAAGTCAGGGAGGGAAACTACTGTGTATCACCCTACCGGATTATAAGATTCGGTTTATTGATAGCCTCTCATTTTTGCCCCTTAAATTAAGCAAATTACCCAAAGCTATGGGGTTTCAAGGCAGCAAAGGATATTTCCCCCACTTGTTCAATACAATGGCCAATCAAGACTACGTGGGACCACTCCCTGAAACCAAGTATTACAACCCTGAAACCATGATGCCCGGGGAGAGAGAAGAATTCATGAAATGGCACGCTGCTAATACAGGTACTGTGTTTAAACTAAAGAAGGCTCTGGCTTACTATTGCAGACAAGATGTAGATATATTAAGAGAGGCCTGTATTCGATTTAGGGAACAGGTGATGAAAATGACTGAGCGTGAGTGTCTCAGGGGGGTCAGGGGGGATATTGTTGAGGAGATAAGAGATTCGATGCATTGACCCCTTCCAATATATCACATTGGCATCTGTCTGTATGGCACAGTACCTGTTCATGTATTTGAAGAGCAATACCATTGCATTAGCTCCTTTGGACAGTTATCACAAGACACAAAAAAGGTATTCAGTTCCAGCGATTCAATGGTTGTTGCATATAGAGCACACTGAGAAACTCAATATTCAGCATGCTCTGAAGGGGGGTGAAAAGCAAGTAGGCAAATATTTTTTGGATGGTTTTGCTGTCATAAATGGAACTCCCACAGCTTTTGAATTTCACGGTTGTTTTTTTCATGGGTGCCCTGTCTGCTACTCTGAAAAAGACTTCAACAAATTACTTGATTCAACATATGGTAACCTGCACAACCGTACTAAGATTAAAGAAGAGTACCTCAGGGACCAGGGCTATGCTGTGCGCTGCATCTGGGAACACGAATGGAGGGCCATGGTGGAGGATGACACCTCTTTGGAGCAGTTTCTAGTTGAGAATAAGCTCCCAATTCCTTTGAATCCTCGAGATGCTTTTTTTGGTGGAAGAACAAATGCTACATGCCTGTACTACAAACCAAAACCTGGTGAACAAATCTTATACTACGATTTCACCAGTTTGTACCCCTTTGTGAATAAGACCAAGGAGTACCCAATTGGCCATCCACAAATCATATTTCCAAACTTTGGGGACATAAAGCAATATTTTGGGTTAGCCAAAGTCAAAGTGTACCCACCAAGGAATCTCTATTTCCCAGTCCTACCCCACAAATCAGGGGGCAAATTAATGTTTAGTTTGTGCGCAACCTGCACAGAAAAACTGCAAACCACCCCCTGTAAACACAGTGATGAGGAAAGAGCTCTGACTGGGACATGGTGTACTGTTGAATTGAATGTAACATTAGAAAAAGGTTACAGAATTGTTGAAATCTATGAGATCTGGCATTTTGAAAGAACATCAAATGAGCTATTTTCAGGTTATATGAACACGCATCTCAGACAGAAACAGGAGGCCAGTGGTTACCCTGACTGGTGCAAAACAGAAGAGGATAAAGAGCAATATATTCAGGGTTATGAAAAGATGGAAGGTGTCCGCTTACGACGTGACCACATTGAAGTAAATCCTGCTAAAAGACAGATTGCCAAACTCTTCTTAAATTCGCTGTGGGGTAAGTTTGGCCAGAGCACCAATCACTTGACCACATCCGTGGTGACAAACCCTGAGGATTTATTCAAATACCTTTTTGTGCCGTATTATGATGTTTCCTCATGTGAGTTTGTGGATATAGAGACAGCCGTTGTGACATGGAAAACAGCCAAGAACCACCCCACCAAATTCACATGCACTAATGTATTCATAGCCAGCTTTACAACGGCTTATGCATGGCTGGAATTATACAGGCTACTGGATGGGACGGGCGATAGGTGCTTGTACCATGACACCGATTCAGTCATTTTTGTAAGTAGAGAGGGGGCGTGGACACCTCCTTTGGGTGATTATTTAGGACAGCTGACAAGTGAGATTCCACCAAACACTACGATAACAGAGTTTGTTGCGGCCAGTCCCAAAACGTATGCTTATGCTTTGTCCAACGGTGAAGCGGTGCTAAAGGTGAAGGGAATCATGCTAAACTGTGGTAATAGCAATAAGGTTAATTTTGACAGCTTGAAAGATTTGGTAGATGATTATTGTCTGTCTGGTGCAGAGAGAACAAAAGAGATCAGGGTAGAATAGTTGGGGATTGTTAGGGTTAAGAAACAGTGGACCCTAGAAACATGGGTCCTCCGAAAAACTCTAAAAATAGTGTATAATAAAAGGTTATTAAAGAGTGAGGATTACTGTACGCTGCCTTACGGCTATTAAGGATGGTGGAAAATATTGCACAATTTGTACACCCTTTCTCCTGCATTATAAGCGGGCCGTCCAATTCTGGCAAATCTTTTTTTTATCAAACAAATGTTAGAAAATGGCGATGTTGCGTTGTCTCAAATGCCTCAAAATATTGTATGGTTTTATAGCTGTTGGCAACCTCTGTACAAAGAACTGCTTAATAAATTCCCTTATATTAAGTTTATGGAGGGGCTTCCGTCTTCTTTTGAAGATGATGATTTGTTTCCGCCAAATCAAATCACTCTAGCCGTGATAGATGATCTCATGGCATCGGCCGGTGACAGCGATCAAATAGAGAAGGCTTTTACACAATACGTTCATCACAGAAACCTGAGCATTATTCTCATACTACAAAACCTGTTTTTTCAAGGTAAGAAAATGAGAACAATAGCTCTGAATTCCAAATATTTGGTTTTATTCAGCAGCCCTCGTGATCAGATGCAAATTGTCACACTGGCCAGGCAGATGTATCCCACTAACACAAAGTATTTTTTAGAAGTATTCCAAGATGCCACTCGCAAACCACACGGGTACCTTTTGGTAGATTTGGCAGCCACCACTCCAGAATCCTACAGATTGAGAACAGGCCTCTTCCCACCTGATTGGCCTACTGTTTACACAATGAAAAAGAAGTGTAAAAAGCAGTAGCCCGGTTACCATAGCACTAGTTCATTTAAGATGTCAGAGAGGGTACGTAGAAATTGGGGGCTTTTAAAAATCTTAGTAAAGTCCGGATCAAGACAGAGAAAAGCCATCTTATGCAATGCTAATAATGACCTGGTGGGGGCAATAGCAGAAATAGCTCTGAACACCCTAAAAGGAAACCTTCCTCTGAAACCTTCACAATTCCGGTCTCTAAAGAGAAAGAAAGGTGTCATTAAAAAGTTGAGTGATAGAAAGGTCTCACTCAAAAAGAAGCAGATCATACTTCAGTCGGATGGTTTTATCGGTCCCTTACTAGGGACACCTATTCCGCTGTTGACTAGCCTGTTAGCTGGATAAACCATGGACCATGCCGAGAAAATGTATCTGGTGTCGCGTCATCAGATGGAGCAACTACAGGGCAGGCAGCCTACTATGGGGGCTATAGCCACTAACCGGTTGGATGATGAGATGCGTACCATTCTTCAGAGAGCTGATTTGTGTGAGGATGACAAGATTAAGCTCTACAATTCTGTACTGCAGAGGTATCTAAGACTGACCAGGCAAAATGAGTCTGAAAAGGACAGACTGAATCTCATTTATCCACCGGAAGAGCCTCGGCCACTTCCAACATTACCAGAACAGCCGCCACAGCCATCTCCGCAGGACACAGCAATGGATGAGATCCTAAGGGGTGTGAGCACCCGTTACAGGAAAAATGCGGAACTTTTGCTGAACAAAATGAAACAGCATCAGGACGTCTCAACCTGGGATGATCACGGTACCTTTTTATACAAAGGGGTCCCTATTCCTGGTACTAATATTTTAGACTTGGTGAAAGGAGCTTCGCAACACTGAGCCCCTACTGAGAAGCGGAAACCTAAAGGCTGGGATGACTTTATGAATGCTATGGCTGAGGTGAGTGTTCCAACCTCTGTGTTGGGGTCTACAACTGTTAAAGAGCAAATAGAAAAGTTGAAAGATTCTCTGGTTGTTAAGGATGAAACTGCTACTAGCCCCGTCTCTGTTATGACAGCCCCTTTTGGGACTCAGAAGCCTCTGATTACCGGTACCCCCTCTAGCCCTTGGACATTAAATCCTAGAAGTAGGTTCAGGTTTGGTGACTGGCTCAATTTGTAAAATGAATAAAAACACAGTGAAACAAGTAAAAACATTTAAGTCTTTTTCTTTATTTTACAGTAAGGCAGGCATGTCTGCATGCATTAGTGACGGTTACAGGTTCCAAGCCCCCTTCCCGCCTTTATAGTTTTTACAAACAGCTTAACCATTTGATCATTTTTAATATCGGCATTGGAGTACATCTTTAAAATATTTTCATAGTCCACTCCTTTAGACCGGTTCAGTAGAAAAAACGCACAGTGTTGCCCGCAGGTCACAGCGCTGGGGTGCTGCAGTTGATGTTGGTGAAATGTATACTTCTCAGCTTGTTGCTCTAAAAACATCACTATGGAGCCAGGAAAGTCAGGGCTATTCGGCGGCCTTCCATAAGAATAAAAAAATTCAGCTTGCGGTTCCGGATCACGGCACACGCAGTCGCACGGAGAGATCCGTCTCTCCCACCGGCTGTTTTCCCTCCGCTGGTAGACCCTTAATCGGGTCGAAAGTCGCCCTGGAGGGGCGACCACCGTTGAGGAGGCCCTCGTTGACGGGGGAAGGGCAGCAGCTCCTTCCTCAGCCCGAGCCAGCTCCTTAGGGCCGTCGGAGAAAAGATCGGCCAGTAAAATGGACGATCACTTTGCTGCACCAGCCGAAAGCCAGAAGAACAACTAAGCATAAAGAACCCCCGTGGAGAATCCTGGTGAGACCTTTCCTTCCCCTTCTTTCCCTAATTACTCTCCTGTAAAAAGCTTTTGTATTTGAATTACTTCCCTGCTGTGAGAGAGCAGCGTTTGGGCACTTGGGAAAAACAGCTTTGGGAATTGAAAAAAAAATAAACCAGTTAATTTTTTATTGACTATTCAACTCCTGGAATACTGAGGGAGTCTGAAAACATTTCTATTTTTGATTATTATTATTATAACTACGCTATTTACTATTTTGGAGAGGCCTTTCTTCTTTATTTTTTTAATGTGAAAAATAAAAAATCTATTAACTTGGAAAGAAAGACCTTATAGCCTGCTGAGAACATCTTGTGACAAAAAGTGTTACTGCAACTGTATATTTTTTTTCATTGCTGGAGGATAGCTCTAACCTTCAAAGGATGATAAGAGTAAGATAACTGAAACAGCTGTGTGGTGATTTGGTCTACTAAGAATTGGAGGTGAATATTTGTTGACTTTTACAAAATATAGCCTTCACTAAAAGATTAAAAGATCCTTTCACCACTGACATGGAGGTACTTAACACACAGCTGGATTATGAGCTTATACTGGAAAAAATCTTGGAAGCCACGGAGGATATGAACTCTTACTTCCAAACTTTGACGGATCAAGTTATAGGTCGAAGAACAGTGGAGAAGGAGCAGAGTGGCGCTAAAGAGACTAGTGAGCAATATATACAACCTAAAGAGAAACCATACCTACAACTCAACTATGAAATTATACCGGGAGAAATTGTGGAAACTAAGGAACAAATCAACTTTATACAACCCCAAATACAATTTATGGAGAAGCTTGATGATCAAAGAATAACTTTAACTGAGATGCCTGAAGCATCAACACCAATAGAGACTGACACCCAGATACAAGTTATTGAAAATTGTGATAATGTGGATAAACAACTAGTAACTACAACGTGGAATAAAACGGCTTCCACCATCCAAAAGCTACTAGAAGAAAGGGAAGAGAATTTTGACCAATCTGAAGCGTTGAGAAATACTGACTTTCTAATATTGTGGTTTGATGATGCAGGAACTTTATTATGGAAACCGGTGTGGCACAGAAAGGAACCTAGAGTTAGATTTAAAAATGTGTTTTAAAATTTCATTTAATGGGTTTAAAAAGGCTTTTGAGATTTTGACTGATTTAATAACTAACGGAGTACGTGAATTCTGTAAGAGGATATCCTTTGTAATAATATTTTGTTTTAGATATGATAATTATTTAGACAGGTAAAACTTTTATCTACTGGGCTAAAAAGATTTTTTATAGACATAGATGAATTGATAGAATATATATTTAAATCAGATAGAAATGTATCTATTGGACTGATATTTTTATTTTAAATAAGATAATTATTTTGTAATAGAAGAAGAATAAGAGGGATTGGTGACAAGAGAAGAAATGGTATTAATGAAGAAAACATAAGAATGTTATTGTGGGAATAATATACTCATTTTAGATATAATTATTATGTTAAAAAGGGAAATGAAGGACACCCGAAGTGTTAATAATATGTCTATTTAAGGCTAATTGGAATATGGTAACTGTAAATTAGTAAAGCCTAAAAACAGGATTTGGATTTTTATAATTGAAATGTGATTGATGTTTGATAGGATTGTTTGAAGTTTATTTAGAAATGTATTAATTTGAATATGTAATACTATATGAGGGAATTAGAGAGGGAATTTTCAATGAATCAATTTGAGCTATATATCTGTGATTTTTCTTTTGGATGTTTGATATACCCATCTCCACGGTGTTTCCTAAGCACCTTGATGTAACCTTCCCACCCCCATAAAAATCCAATAAAATATTTTTTTTTTTTTAAAAAAAAGAATCAAAAAATTCGCCATATCCGGGAGATGGGAAGTAGAAGGCCAGCCAGTGTTCACCAGGTAGAATGTGAGGGTGGGTATTTACAATTAATCCAAAAGGTCTTTTGGAGATTTGTTTCTGGGGTAGCAGGTCACAAGGGTAGACCCCTAGAAAGGCAGTATTTCCAGAGAACAAGTGGAGGAGCTGCAGTGTGTCCATACTCACATATAATCAAAAAGCACATTCCTTGTGTGACTTATTTCAATAAGGTTTTCAAAGATTGCATAGAGAATTATGTTGACGGTGTTGGGGAGGGGTTGTGCAAATCTAATTTCGGCTCTGAGGTTACCGTTCCTGATCAAAGAATAGTGCTCAGAGCACCCCTGATCAGGACTCAAGTCAAAACAATACAAAGTATACCCTTGGTTAAACTCTTCCCGGCTGATTAACAGCGGCCTGTCTTTCATGCCTTTGCCTGTGGCTTGCACCATCTGCATGTACTCTCTCACAAAAAGACCGTGCTCATAATCAGGCTGAAGAGGCTTTGCGGGGATCTGCTCACCATCACAATGCAGGGCGCAAAAATTGACATTGCAGTGTTGAAAATTGAACGGGTTTCTTTCATAATCCCCACTAAAAGATGCATTGTCCACAAACCCAATCACTAATTGTTTAGGTAGCTGCCCCAGAAATAGATTTTCCTGATTACATACAAGGCTACCTGCAGGAATGCTGTAAACCTTCATCCCCACTTGATCAATGGGGTATCTGGCATTGGAGGTGAGCAAAGCTTCTGCATGGCCAAGGCGCACTCCCGGGGCTACTTTTACACGTTTTACAAAGAGAGAAGCCGCGAGGAGCTGCAATTTGTAATTCTCATTGCCATCCTTCATCACGCAAAATTCATTTCTGCTTCTTGTGAGTTTGACTTTCACATCAATGCCGTTAATTAGCAGTCTGTCTTGAAAAAACAGATCGCTATGCAGAGGCCCTAGCAGGTCCCATTTACGACTACCGGCCGTGTGTCTTGCTCTCGCTTTGAAACCTGAGTTCCCAGCGGCTGTCAGTAGAGTATTTTCCATGAGGTCCGAGTCATCTTTGTAAAAAACCCCAGTTGTAAATTGGGTACCCAGCGCATCACCACCAAAGTTCAGAATCAGTTCAATCACGGCCCGATAAGAATAGCAATGATGGCTCTGTGTAATGAGCCGATCTCCCAAGGTAACATGCAGCTGGTTAAACAGTGATGCTATGGGGTAGTTGGTCAGGGCCACCCTTGCCCCATCATCAATATCCATCCCGTCAGCCTTTACAATCTTGCAACTCACATACAGCAGGGTGTTGTTTAAATCCGTGTAATGCTCACCATGCCCCATGATAAAAAATTCCAGGGGAGCGTTGGGTGTTAGCGCTGATAAAGGAGGGATCTCGACATAGGTACTGTTTTCAATACTGGTCTGTGTAGGCGCCAGTTGAAAAAGATCCAGTTCTGATTTAACACATTCCTCTGAAGCAGAATGAATAAATGACATATTGTATTAGAATATGTCTTCCTTGTCACAGGGCTTCCTCTTCTGCGCATGTCTCCTCTTGGTATGACGGGTCTTTTTCACAACTCTTCTCTTTTTAAACGGAATAGGCGGGCCCGATGCGTAATTTTTCCTGGCTATGAACATCCCTGATCCATCCTGCCCCCTCTCAACAACACGGGATACAAGTTGCCCCGCAACATCTCTGGCAATGTTTTTGGCAGCAGATTTGACATGCGGCTTAATGATTTCTAATCCTCGCCTCAAAAAAGGCATTGCTTTTCGAAAAAGTCCACGGAACACACCCCCTAAACCTGTCCCGTACATAATGGGGGCTCCTCAGAAGCCTGGAAGGCCGCCACCGGCTTGTGCCCTGTAGTAAGCCACGTAGTCTTGAGGGTTCCCGTGCTCCTTGATTACAACCATCCTTCACTTTTCCGAGGTCTAAAATGAAGCTTGACAATCACCTTCCTGTGATAAAAATGCACGTTTTTGTCCTGGTTGGTTTTGATTTCTATAGTAACGGTATCGATGTGATGTTTGCTGACTGGTACATAATGTGGACGGTCATAGGTCATTGTGATGAAATCATTGTCTTGCCCTCGCACAGGCACACAGCACAGTAATGGCACATAGAAGTCACCCACTATCTGGAGCTCTACAATGTCTGTGTAAACATATAAGGTGCTGAATCCAGGGAACATACCTAACAGATGTCCAAGTTCTCTGCTAACTAGAATGGTATGTGGTTCATCCCCTTTAAGATTAATTTTTCGACCCACTGAATCATAATGTAGGGTTGTCTTAGGTCTGTCCTTGGCATTTGATATAAGCTTGTTCATATTTTCTAACAGTTGTCGGAGGCTGCTATAGTACCCGCTTCTCAAAGAAAAATGCCAACTCTTACTCTCGTTAGCACTTTCAAAATATCCAGGAGAAGTTAATGTGTGCCAACTATGCGGATACTGTATCTCTGCTAGCCCTACTTCCCATGACCCTGGAAGATCCAACGATCTCGCTAACTGAATAATAAAATTAGAATTTTTGTTTTTGGGGGAAATTGCTGCTGATGCATTGCTGGGAAGGGTGATGTAAAACTCTGCCATATCAAAGATGTTGTACTTCAGTCTCCTTAATCCAACTGTTGAACTTCTCTGGCCAACCAGTCCATTTGACTAGAAACTCTCTCTGTCTCCCCCGCCCTCTTTTTTGGATAATTTTCTCTATTCTGTATATGCGCTGTTGGTCAGCAGGAACCTTTTGGAGCTTCTCAAAGTAAAAAGCCCCCTTTACAGGGTCACCTGTGTAATCATTTAATCTATACACCACTCTTTCCCCCCTTGTCTCCAGTTCTTTGACGATGACTATCTCATCCGTATAGGTTTGCTGATAGCCGTTTTCAAACTTACCCTTCAGTCTGGATACCCTGACATGATCTCCCATCTTAAGACATTTTTTCTTTCTTTTACTTTTTAAAGCTACCCCATAAAGCCTCATCCACACCTCCCTTTCGTTAGACAAATTTACGGTGTTAGGAGCAGCCCCGATACTACGATGGTAAGTGTTATTGTACCCCTGAAGAGTATCTGCCAAAATGTCCACATACCGATGGGTATTTCTAGCTGTGAAATATCTCCAGAGTTTGTTTTTTAGGGTTCTATTAAACCTCTCTATAACGCCTGCTTTAGTTTCACTATGAGTGACAAAATGATGAATGCCATAACGTGCTAAAAGTTTCTTCAGCGGAATATTCAAGAACTCTTTACCTGCATCTGTCTGTATTTTTCGGGGTGCGTGTCCTGTTTCAAAGATATTCTGGAAGGCGGATGTAACTTCCCTCCCTGATTTATCAGATAAAGGGGAGGCCCAGGCATATTTAGATAACACATCGATAACTGCTAAGATGTACTTTTTTCCATGGTTCTCCTTAGAAAATTTGGAGACATCTATGAGGTCAGCCTGCCATTGATGATCTAAGCCAGACACTACTGTTTTATTTCTAGGAAAATTAATTCTTGCAGGCTTATGAAGCGTATAAGCGTCTTGCCCTGACAGCCACGTCTTGACTTGCTTCATAGTCAGGTTTTTATCATGTTTTCTAGCTTCCTGAAAAAGGGTATTCACACGCCATAACTCCCTACACATCCTGGTGTATAATAAATACGGCTTAGAAGCTTTTCATGCATTATACTGAAAGACCACTGACAAAATGGTCAAGCGTTGACGTTAACACAGTCTTTTATTGGTTATACAGAGTTCAGGGGGGTTGGCACCACCATCAGAAAAATATCCCTCATCACCACTATCAGAATCAGAAGATAAAGGGGCATAACACGCTATTTTACAATACGTTGACCCGCCTGTACCCCACAAATCATGTCCGCAGTCGCAAGCAAACCAGTCTTTACACAAATTGCAGCTCTTTAACTCACAGGGTAGATAGCATGGTCTCTGGGATAGTTCAGAATCCCTGTTATAGTCTAAATCAGAAAAATCTGCAGAAGCATTGTGACCACGGCGATTACCACAGGAATATAAAATCGGGATGTCTTGAAGTGTTTGCTGTCTAGGTGTTATTAATTCGGAGTCTGCAAAATATAAAGCACATCCTGTTAGTGTGCTATCCGTTCCAGCAGCATTTACATTATCATAAATAAAAAGATATTTACTTACCATTGCTGGGAGATAATGTAGCATCATTCACCATTTCACAGGCTGTCCGGTAAGTACTCTGCACCTCATCGTTAAAGTTACAACACACCATGCTACAGCCGTGCAAAATGGGTCTGAATAAAAAAAATTCTTTATCATAACCCCTGCAACAGATTTTGTTGCATTCTGCTGGCTGGGGCCTTGTGTCAGAGCGTGCGATGCTAGCTTCTGCTGTTGTTTTAAAAACAGCTTTGGAATCAGAGGTTGCCATCTTCAAAAGACTGCTGGAATTAAATCGCTAGCTGTTCAGGTCTGCCCGCACAAACTCCCCTGCCCCTTGCAATGACACGTCCTTGAGCCTTGCGCATGCCCAGAATCACGGGGGGTATGACATGCCTGGGCATGTCCCGAACAAGGCCTAACTCCCCTTTTTTTACTAGCAGACACAAACACGAATCGCTGTCCTGACATGCCTGAACAAGGTTTAAACCTCTACTTGCCGCCTGGCTGCTTGCCTCTTGTGAGCATTTTAATTCCTGTTAATATTCCTTGTCTTTTGCTGTAGGGGGGGGCAGAATAAATTTTATTAAGGCCGTGCTTCGAACGGTTACGTGTACATGGGGATTTGAGGGTGCAATTGGCAAAATATGTGTCTTTAGATTTTTACAAAGGTAAAAACCAGGTTTTAAAAGGGTTGTGGTTTGTTTTTTCCCCTGCATTCGAGGAAATGCTTTTAAAACCGCCTAGAAATAAATACCTTTTAGAAAAAAAAGGGGGGGGGGTTAAATGCAGGCCCCGGCCACCTTTTAGGGGCTCCTTTTTTCCCAGCTTTTGAGGCTCTGATTTTTAAAACTCCACAAAAAATTAAAAGCATTATTAGGGTAGAATGATTAGAAATAAAAAACATTTTTTTATTCCACAGATCCCCAAAGCAGGGCTTGTTTCCCAAAAACACAGGCCTCTGTTAATTATTCACTTTACTTAGCTTTTTTTGGTTTTGAATGACCATAGAATTAATCTAGGGTTAAGCTAATCATGTCCCCAGAGGCTTGACTGCCACATCTTTCTTGATGGGGGTTAGGTTCAACACGCCTTATCTGAAAATAGAGCTGTTAGGGTTACTCAAGCTTATCTTGATGGGCTTAGGCCAACACATCAAGGGTTATGCCCTTGTGAGCCCTGCACGTGGGGGTGGATTATGCACATCACATCCAGGGAGGGGGTTATGCACGTCATATCCGGAGGGTGGGGGCTGAGCATGTCACTTCCGCTTAGGGCCATGACTGACCTAATCAACACGTGGGTTTGTTTACTTTGATTACATCACTGATCAAAAGTGCTGATAATTTTCATTAAAAAAAGGTATACACTACTACTACTAACAGAGAAGGACTGATGGCTGATGGCTTTATAATTATGTAAAATTATGATATGCAGTGCTATTCGTCCTTGAACTACAGCCATTATTTAAAAGATAAGTCTAATGTATTTTTTCAACATTTGGCAATTCAGCTATTTTCCTCTACAAAATAGCAACAATTTGCATGTCACATTTCTAGAAAAAAAATTAACCACACCATAAGTCAAGTGATGTGGTTTATAAGGTTTATATCCCACCTTTCATTCAGGAATGCATTTTACTGCTTCCCCCCACCCCCTACAACTGCCGTGCCAGGTGTACTTAAAAGGCTGAGAAAGAATAGCCCCAAAGTCACCCAGGTCTAGTTTCCAAGGCACATGGTGGATTGGAACCTTTGGGTTCCAGGTTCTCCAGGGCCAGGTGAAGGCCACACAACTCGGACTTTGCAGTATTCTTGTACTTGATAAATAGGTCAATATTTCAGCCACTAGCTTTCAGCGTTCAGAAAAATCCGTGTACTTGAATAAAATACAGCGCAATACTGTCCTGCTACACTCGATGCTACACTCTTTTAACCTGCATCTCAGTTGCAAGTACGTTTTTACATATGGGGAAGCGAGCGCTTTTTAGATTCAAAGTGTGCCTCCCGGTAAAAAATTATTTGGGAAATCCAGCTTCTTTAAAACGGACCTCGCTGAAAGGCTTTTTGTATTTGTATTCTTTTTAGGGTTTTACAGAGCCACGTGCGCGTTGCTTTGCCACCTTCTCGCACTCAGCGCGACAAAAGACCAAATGGCGAGCGAGGCGAGACCAACCCAATTCCAAGGGAATTCCTCTAAGACAAATGGAACCGGGAGAAAGTAACCCTTCCTTAATTGGAAGATAAAGCCGCCGACCAGAGCATGCCGAGGAGACAACGGCCGTCTTCACGCGGCTACTCCCCCTCCGAATTGGGGGGGGGAGCGTTTTCCCTTCGAGCGGGACCAGCTCCAGCAGAACCGTTTGACTTTGCCGTTACCCCCCGTTCAAACCATATCGGGCGGGGGAAGCAGCGCGGAGGGAAGAAGGAAAGTCTCGGCAATGACCAATGAAACCTTCACCCCGCAATGCGGTCCACGCGCTCACGCGTTCTCGCCTTCGATTTTAGGCCTATATAGACTCGCATTGGAACTCAAGCGGTCGGCGCCTGCGCGCCTTTTTTTCCCAGCAAGCCGAATTCCAGGAGAAGGGAATGGTATGCGCATGCGTCCTTCTTGCCTTTCCTCCCCTCCCGTCCTGAGCGGCGCTCCGTGTGTGGAGGAAGATTCCTCCCCTCCCTCCCTCCCTCAGATAAGTGACTCCCGGTGCTGAATGAGGAAAGTCAGGAGCCGGAGGGCGATTCGCTCAGTCTCTGCTGCCTTTTGCCACCTTTTCTCCGGCGCCTGCTCGCCTTTCCCTCCTCAGCAGGTGAGCGAAGGAGCCGCGGGCGAGAGGTGGGCTTCGGAACTTTGGCGGGTGGTCGAGAGTCTCCTTTTGCCGGCTTGGTGAGCGCCTCCGCAAGGCCCTTGGCGCTGGCCAGGCGCCGCTCGGTGCTTTTCGCGCTTCTCTTTATTCCCCGCCCGCCCCAGGCTTTATAGTTCTCCACCCGGCGTGTTTCGGCTCGCCTCCTGGGCTAGGCGGGGGTCGGTGGGAAAGAGGACCCTTCTCTCAGCCGCCCCCAACGCCATTCCTGTCAACACAGACGCGGCTCTTCCATTTAACAAACCTTCGCCCAAGAAGTGCCTGCTTTCATACCGTTGGGGGGGGGGGATCTTCCAAAACTCTTTTAGGGCCGTTGAGTTTCTAGGCTTGACATGGATGAACTCTGTTGAGTTGCAAAAGATGCCATCTCAGATCCCGACCGCACCGGAAAACCTTTTATTTTACCCTTAGGCATGCAACAAGCCTTTTGTTGCATAGATTAACAACATATGCTTATAGTTTTAAAAAGCCAGATGTTTCTCTGATATACTTTCACTTAAGGTCCATTCCTAATTTGTGCTATCTTGTTTGTGACACACCTGTTTCTGTCTCTTGCACCTTTGACTTTTTGGGACGTATTTTATGTTTAAAACTTCGTGATTTTCTCAGACCCAGGCTATTCACTTTAGAGACACCACATACTTCACTGGTTTTTTTTTCCTCGTTTTGCTGCTACTGCTACTTCTAGACCTGCCTCATTAGATGCTCAGTTTTACTGCAGAAGTGGAGTGTTCTGCTATTTATATGTAAAAAATGTAAATATATTCATTGATATGTTTAGACTCCTTTACATAGTGCATGTCTTGATGGGTTAACATAGGATCCTGGTTTTGTAAGCTTGAGATAATTTGCAGCCTTCTAATTAGTCTGGGTCCTACATCACCTTGTATTTCAGGTGGTTCTGCTGATGTTTTTATTTTTCACCCTCCTTTAATTCCATCATACTATAAGCCAAAATTTCTGTTAGAAAACCCATCTGTTATGTCCAGAGAAAGGAAGTCTCTAATTTTACTTAAGCTCTAATCTTCCAATCACAGGTTGGTTTTGTCCCACACACTAGTGCATACTTAACTTGAATTGGGCATTATTGAGATACTCTAATTTCATAGGTATACACAACTTACTATCCCATAAACCCTTGTTGCCTTGATATAATAAACAGAACAAACTACAATCACTTAAATATGAGCCAGCAGTGTGCTGCAGCTGCCAAAAAGGCCAACACAGTGCTAGGCTGCATTAACAGAGGGATAGAATCAAGATCACATGAAGTATTAATACCACTTTACAATGCCTTGGTAAGGCCACACTTGGAATACTGCATCCAGTTTTGGTCACCACGATGTAAAAAAGACGTTGAGACTCTAGAAAGAGTACCGAGAAGAGCAACAAAGATGATTAGGGGACTGGAGGCTAAAGCATATAAGGAACGGCTGCTGGAATTGGGTATGTCTAGTTTAATGAAGAGAAGGACGAGGGGGGACATGATAGCAGTGTTCCAATATCTCAGGGGCTGTCACAAAGAAGAGGGAGTGAAGCTATTTTCCAAGGCGCCTGAAGGCAGGACAAGAAGCAACTGATGGAAACTAATCAAGGAGAGAAGCAACCTAGAACTAAGGAGAAACTTCCTGACAGTTAGAACAATTAACCAGTGGAACAACCTGCCTCCAGAAGCGGTGAATGCTCCAACACTGAAAGTTTTTAAGAAGAGACTGGACAGCCATTTGTCTGAAATGGTATAGGGTTTCCTGCCTGAGCAGGGGGTTGGACTAGATGACCTCCAAGGTCCCTTCCAACTTTATTATTATTATTAACCTCAATTTGTCCTAATTCAAGAGTATACAATTTTTCTTGGTTCAAATAGCACATTAAATGCTTCATGACTTATTGAGAGTTGCACTTCCAAAGTGAGAAGGGACATTTTAAAAAATGCGCTGTATATAATTGTTTTGTTTTCAGTACATAAATATTGTTAGACCTCTCTCCATCTTTACCCCTTTTACAAAGTAAAAAAATTAAATGCTGTAGTTTGTTTGGCCTCCAGTAGATGGTGTCATGGGACTGAGATCATAGATTGAAGAAGAAAGAGCTCCTCAAAGCTGAGAAAAGAGACAACAGAAAAAAGATTGGGAAAAAGGGGAGAATGATGTTGTAATATTAGGAGAAAATATGTGGAAAGGCTAAAACGAGAAGGGAGAGAGGTAAAGCAATTTGAATCTATAGCAAGAAGAAACCCAGAAAGGATAGGAAGAAGAGAAAGTAGCATTTTGATGTAATGAAAAAGTAGGAATCAACTGAAAAATCAGAGGGGAAATATGGAAAGTTGGGAAGAGGAAGACACACACAGAGATACAAGACTGGAAGATTCCACAAGAGAAATCAAAGTACTAGGTAGTTAATGAAAGAATTAGAGCTGCAGATGGGAGGGAAAATTAGTATTCTAGAAGGAAAATGCTCTGAAAACCAAAGAAAAAGTAAAGCAGGCAGAGGAGAGGTATATACTTAGGGGTAGGTTTTTGGTGAAACAGAGGTGTTGCAGGCTGGATATAGCTAGAGACTTATCCTTGGCCTAGTATGCTATGTGAACCCAGTTACGGAGTAACTATTGGGGTTTATTAATACCATTATTGTAAAGTATTTATTGTGCTACTAAGTGGTTAATGTTATTAAAATAAATGTTTAGGCGAAATCATCAGTTTTATGGGTTTTTTTATATTTTTAACCAAGTCATGGAAACTGCCAGTACTTCTAAGTGCTTCTTTTGCCTTTTAAATGAGAGGCAAACGTTCTCCCACTCTGAAGACATAGTGTAAGTGTGGGTAAACTGATGTTTTAAAGTCAGTTGTAATTACATTGGTACCTTAGCAGATGGAAGAAGTAGACTGCCAGAGAATATTATGGCAAGATTGGGAAGTCAAAAAACATTGTGGAAGAAGGCAGTGCCAGGCACCTTTTATCTTGTTGTTAAAAAAAATCTGCATAGTCCATAACATTACTAGGAATTGTGATTTATCTTTTTTAACAATCTTAATCATCCTAAAGAATTATATAAAACAAGAATATTTAATCTGCCTAGATTCCTTTAGTGTAATTTTTTAGTTGCTTTTTATTAAGTATAATTCCAGGGCACTGTATATAGTAATTTGTATATAGGGTTGTTGCGGAGAAAATAAGACCAAAGATTATTAGGTATGTTTGCTGTCTTGAATTACTTAGAAAAATAATAAAGGCAAGAAATAAAATATTAGAAAAATTAAAACATTCCCCCGATCTTGGTTTATTCCAGTGTGTAGGAAGGGATCCTAAGAAAAATTGCCACAATTTTCCTTGAAGGGGGTAAAGTGAATCTGTTAATTCCTGCAGTTTGCTGAATAAATCAGCTAGGTGTCAAATGCCTGTGAAATCAAGAGATTCAGGCAGTTCAAATGAGTATAAAGATTTATTGTAAGCTTAAGCTCTCTATAAGTATATGACCAACTAATGGTCAAGGGAAATGAACAGGAGATAAAAGAGGCATAAAGGAGGTGGGTGGACTTATATCTCTTGTGGGTGCGCAGAGATTCGTTACTTATGAAGCATTTGACCCCCTCCCTGAGGCTCAGCCTGGTCATCTCCTACAGTGGGATTTGGGAAGGAAGGCTTTGACATATTTGATGTTAGAGGTCAGAGAGCACCAAGGGCACATCACTTCAACCCTGAGCTACAAATATTCTCCTTTATTGATATTTGATGTCAGTGTCCTGAACTGACGTAATGGTATTTGTCCACAAATTATTCTCTTGCAATAAAATATCAGCATTTTATCATCAAAGGGAAATAATACTCCAGTCTTAAAGAAATGATTTATATACCAGTGCCATTTTATATTCATTCCATTCCATGATTGGCCTGTAAAGTTCTTTATACTACTCTGAGCTTGATTCTTTGCTTAGATGATATTATCACTGGATAATAAAAACATCTACAAGCAAGCAACCAAGCTTAGAGAGCACCAAGAATTTCACATTTATATTAATGCAAAATAATGGTGAGCTCCCCTTCACTATGTGGATTATCAGTTTTTTCTTTAATTTGTATTCCTTCATTGAACAGTTGTACTTAGTGGGTAAATAACACCTGACCTTTCTAGACATTTTGAATTATATTTTGAATTATATTTTTTATAAATTCCACCGAAACTAGTCAACAATAAGGGATTATAAGAATTCTAAATTACTTATGTCAAGGTGCCGACTGACGAACCCAACTAAGCAAACACCTTCGAGACATTCTGATCTCTTAAGGTAAAAAAACTGTATGAAGCAATACCAGCTCTAGCAAACCCCAGATCAAGCCCCTATAGTGAAAGTATAGAATCCCCCCTCCCATCTATGAACAGGCCACATTGCCCAATTATATTGTTATGAGAAAATGTCTCTGAGTTGGTTCAGGCACCTGGTGAATTGCCCTTGATTCTCACGGTCTGACTTCTTTATCTTTGCAGCCTGCATTCCATTTTCCCATCCTCCCCCCAAGTTCGTTGGCAAGTTAAGAAGCAATAATTGTTGCGCCAGCAAAGCGAGCTTCAAGCTTGACAGGTGGACCCTACTAAAAACTGGAAGGAACCTGGAAAACAGTAAACACACATTAAGGCATTTCTTCTTTCTCAGTTGCCTGCTTAAGGGGCTCTGGCTTTTGAGGATATTTTGCATGGAATCTACTTATTAAGCGTTCTGCTCTAATGTTATGAGGTTTGATCCAAATAATTTTCTCTATTGAATAACTTCTGTAATAGATACTGTAGTTTCCCCTTATGGACTCTAGAGTCTAAGATTTGCTTAACTTCGTAATGTCTTTCCCCTTCCACCATTATTGGACCAGGTGCTCCTTTCTCAATTGGTCTCATTTTCGATCCCTGAGCCTGCTTCAGAAGGCTGCAGTGAAATACTGGGTGCACTTTACCCAGTATTCTGGGCAGTTTCAGTTCTACAATAACTGGGTTAATTTTTATGATTGGAAAGGACCTATGTAGTTAGGACCTCATTTCTTTCAGAGAATCCTCAACTTTAGGTATTTGGTGGATAGATACATTTCATCTCCTACGTGGAAGGTTTTCTGGGCAGCTTGCTTCTTTTCTGCTTGTTTCTTTTAACTCTGTTGCTTTGGCTAATGCTTTCTTCATATTCCCCAGGTGCTTTTAATGAGTCTACCCAATCAGTCGATAATCATTGATGAGGGTCTCTCTGGCATTCTGGTATTGGCGCAAACTCCACTCATGTAGCTGTCTTAAAGGGGGTAAGCCCCATGCTACTGTGTACCACATTGTTGTATGCCACTTAAGCGAATGGCAGGAGCTCTGCCCAATTATATAGTTGACATAACACCCGCAGGTACTGTTCCACCATTGGTTCATTCTGCAGCCCCATTAGTACTTGAATGAAAAGCTAAACTAAGACCTTGGGAGGATCCTATCAGCTTTACAAATTCACACCAATATTTGGCAGTAAATTGGATCCCTCGGTCCGAGATTATGAGTTTGGGCACTCCATGCAGCCACTAAATATGTTGCAAGAATATCTTGGCCAGTCTCTGATGGGAGGCTGGAATATGCTGGGCCTGCTTTGAGAACACGTCCACCACTGTCCATATCACTGTATTCCCTCCACTCTCTGGAAGCTCAACTTTAAAGTCCATGGCTATCTCTTCCCAAGGCCAAGTCGGATAAGCCACTTGCTACAGCAATCCCGGACTTTCCCTGGCCTGCACTTCATAGCCGTACACGTGGCACAGCTTTTCACATAGCTTTCTATGTCCTTCTTCATCCCAGGCCACCAGAATTGTTGTTTAGTCGTGTAAAATCTTTAAGAATCCAAAGTGGCCAGCTTGCTTAGCATCATGGCTCCTCTGTAGAACTTGTAGTCAGAGGCTGTCAGGAGCATACAGGCCAACTCCTCCCTCAACGTTAGCTCTCCTCGGTGGCCTCCGAACCATGCATCGGATTGCAGTTCTTGCTTCATGTGCTGCATGAAAAAGTCACTAGGGAGCAGGGTTTTTTCCCCTTTTTTCCTGCTACCTGGTGGTCACTTGTGTTGCCAACTGCCTCATGTGGATAATACAGTTCTTCTCGGATACTTTTGTATTGGGGCAGGCGGGACAGTGAATCAGCTAGGAGGTTCCCCCCCCCCCGATGTACTTCTAAACAAAGTCAAAATTGAAGTATTGAGCCCACCGAACTTGTTTAGGGGAAAACTTTCAGGGAATCCTCAGTGCTTCTAGATTTTTGTGATTAGTCCAAACTTCGAAAGGGATTTTAGGGATTGTCTCTACCTCAGTAGTGTCCACTGCATGATGAAGGCTTCCTTTTCCCATAATGCCTATTGCCTCTCAGTTTCGTTTAGCTTTCAGGAAGTGAAAGCACATGGCTGCAGATCCATTTGAAGAATAGAAGAGTAGAATAGAGCTGGAAGGGACCTTGGAGGTCTTTTAGTCCAGCCCCCTGCTCGAGCAGGAGAACCTATACCATTTCAGACAAGTGACTGTCAGTCTCTTCTTAAAAATCTCCAGGGATGGAATGCCCATGACTTCGGAAGGCAAACTGTTCCTCTGGTTAATTGTCCTCACTGTTAGGAAGTTTCTCCTTAATTCCAGGTTGCTTCTCTCTTTGATCAGTTTCCATCCATTGTTTCTTGTCTTGCCCTCTGGTGCTTGGGAGAATAGTTTGATGCTCTCTTCTTTGTGGCAGCCCCTCAAATACTGGAATACTGCTATCATGTTGCCTCTGTTTCTTTTCTTTAGACTAGCCAAACCCAAGTCCTGCAGCCATTCTTCATATGTTTTAGTCTCCAGGCCTTTGATCATTTCAGTTGCTCTTCTCTGAACTTTTTCCAAGGTCTCAACATCTTTTTTGTAGTATGGTGATCAAAATTAGTTGCAGTATTCCAGGTGTGGGTCTCACTAGGGTTTTATAAAGCGGTACTAATACTTCAAGTGATCTTAATTCTATGCCTCTGTTTATACAACCCAGGATTGTATTAGCTGTTTTAGCTGCTGCTGCGTACTGCTGGCTCATAGTCAAGTGATCGTCCACTAGGACTCCAAAGTCCCTCTCACAGTTGCTGTTTTTGAGCCAGGTCTTGCCTAATATGTACTTAAACCTTTGATTTTTCCTGCCTAAATGTAAAACTTTGCTTTTTTCCACATTAAAACTCATTTTGTTAGATAGGGCCCATTGTTCAAGTTTGTCAAGATCTTTTTGGATCCTGAGCTTGTCTTCTGGGCTGATGGCTATTCCTGCCAGTTTGGTGTCATCTGCAAATTTGATGAGTTCCCCTTCTATTCCCTCATCTAAGTCATTAATAAAGGTAGTGAAGAGTACTGGGCCTAAGACGGAGCCTTGTGGTACCCCACTGCTTAATTCTCTCCATGTGGATGTAGTACCATTGAGGACTACTCGCTGAGTACGGTTTGTCAGCCAGCTACAGATCCATCTGGTGGTGATGTTGTTTATTTCACCTGTTTGTAGTTTACCAAGCAGTAGATTGTGGTCTACTTTGTCAAATGCCTTACTGAAATCTAAGTATACTATTGTCTGCAGCATTTCGCTTGTCTACTAATTTAGTCACTTAATCAAAGAATCAAATAAGATTGGTTTGGCATGATCTGTTTTTGACAAGCCCGTGCTGGCTACTGGTTATAACTTTGTTTGCTTCTAGTTGTTCACACACCTGTTTTTTGATTATCTTTTTGATTATCTTTTCCAGGATCCAGGTATTGATGTTAGACTGATTGGTCTGTAGTTTTCTGGGTCTGTTTTATTTCCTTTCTTGAAGATAGGAACCACATCAGCCCTGTTCTTCAAGAAAAACAAAACAAAACATGTCCATCTCTGTCCTTTTGAAGCAGCACCGCTCCCACCACAACATCACTGGCATCTGCTTGAATCACAAATGACTCCTCAGGATCATGGTGCTTTAGGACAGGCTCAGCAGCAAACAGCTTTTCAAATGCTGTTTGGCATTCCATTGTACAATTCAATGGCTGGCTAGGTTGGAGTTTCCCTCCCCCTCGGCCCGTTTTCAAGAGCTCTGTGATTGGCAGGGCAATTTTTGTGAAGGATGGGATAAACTGGTGGTAGAAATTTGCAAACCCTAAAAAGCTTTGCAACTGCTTATGGGTTTGGGGAGTTTGCCATTCCAGGATGGACTTCACGTTTCCTGGGTCCATTTCCACTCCCTCGCAAGACTTCCTATAGCCTAGATCAGGGCTTTTCAACCTTTTCACAGATTGTACCACTTTTAGGACATGACAATATTTGAGTACCACCAGTGCTTAGCAAGGTGTCAAAAACTTGATGACTAAAAAAAAGGGGAGGATTTTGGGTTTTACTGTTTAGATTTATTTGTTGTTATAGAAATGGCTAGTTCATAATATTATGGAAAAGTAAAAAATTGTTAATGCCTCCTTCTACTGCAACAGAGGAAGTCTGTTCTTTTTCCCTTCTCCCCCTCACTTTTCCCCCCATTTTCCTCCCCATTGTGTCCTACTATTTGCTTTTGTATTTTTGTATTTTATTCTATAATCTAATAAAATATTACAAACTGTAGAAAAAAAGAAAAAAGTACCAGTTTTAATTTCTTTGGTGGCTGTTCCTTTGCTGAATCACTTTCCCTTTGCACTGACAAATGTATGATGAATTTATCCATGTTTATTAATATGCACCACTACCATCTAGCTCAGGAGTCTTCAAACTTGGCACTTTTAAGACTTGTGGACTTCAACTCCCAGAATTCCTCAGCCATCATGGCTGGATGAGGAATTCTGGGAGTTGAAGTCCACAGGCCTTAAAGTTGCTAAGTTTGTAGACCCCTGAGCTAGCTGGTCAGCCCTTCTTAGCTCTCCTTCCACAGTGTAGTAAGAATGCACACCCCCCCAATCCCTTCCCTGTATCCTTAAAGACACAGGAATCAAGTGCAAAGCTCTGAGGTTTTTTCCTTTAAGCTGCCTCAGGGGTGTCACGTGTCACAATGTTGCAATCCGAAAGGTTCCGGCAATTGCAAAAAACCTAGCTTTAAATTAAGCCTGTTTACCTGCAAAGAAAACTTTCTAAAAGCCATAGATAGACTCAAGATAAGGGGGTAAAACTAATTACATTTGTTTAAAGGGATTAAACCTACGGAAGTCAACACTTTGGACTCATTGCTAGCCTAAAATACAGACTAAAATATTCCAATAACCAAAGCACACAAAGGAGCCTCTGAATTACAAAACGCTGTAAAAACTATACAAAAATCCTTATGGTAACCCAATCAAGCTGCCAGCTGATCCAGAACTAAATAAACCCACCTCCTTTCCGACATGCCAGCTTTTCATTTCATCAGCACTGATTGCATTCTCCTGGCTGGAGAAAACGAACCAGGGGACCTTTTCTTCCAGCAACAGCTGCTGCTGCTTCTCTGTCCCTGTTTCCTCCCTGCCGGCTGACCTCTCCTCTTTCCTGTTGTCTTTTTTTCCACATTCCTGCCCAAACCACCTCCTTTTATAGCCTCTACTCTCTTCTCCCCCCCTTTTTCTTCAGTTCACCTCCAGCTCCATACTGCTTCCAGAAGCGCCAATCAGCTGGAGCCCTGCCGGCTCCTGGGGCTTCTGCTGAGCCCAGACAGTCCTGCAGCTGCAGCTGCCTCTCCCTCAGGCTTGGCTCGCTTTGGCTCATTCCCCTCCCCTGCTACACTTGGCTAGCAGTTGCGTACCACCTGCAAAGTACCACAGGTAGTACGCGTACCACTGGTTGAAAAGCCCTGGCCTAGATAGTCCAAACTGGTCTTCTGAAATTCGCATTTTGGCAACTTGGCATATAGTTTAGCGTCCAAAAGCTTTTTCAGCATCTGCCGTACTAATTTCACATGCTCCTCCATCATCTTGGAATAGATGAGGATGTCATCTAAATACACTAGGATCCCTTGGATAGGTGCTCATGCAGCACTTCGTCAATTAGTTGCATAAACACGGCAGGAGTTCCTTGTAGTCCAAAAGGCATCACTTTAAATTGATAGCAACCTAGTGGACTGTTAAAGGCTGTCTTCTACTCGTTGCCTTCCTTGATCCTCACCCGGTAATACGCCTCCCTCAAGTCTAACTTAGTAAACACCTTCCCCTTAGCTAGATGGCCCAGCATGTCCTTCATGAGGGGGAGGGGATACATATTTTCCACACACACACAGTTTATCCCATGGAAACTGATGCACAGTCTCACCGAGCTATCTTACTTCTCTTTAAATAGCATGGGGGCTGCCACTCGGGATTTAGTGGCCTGGATGAACCTCCTAGCTAGATTCTTGTCAATATACTCTCTCGGCTCCTTCATCTCTTTTGGAGTTATTGAGTACATTTTTGACCTGTGGAGTTTCACTCTGGGCAAGATTTCAATCGCAGTCAGTGGGACGATTGGGGGGAGGGGCAAGGCGTCGCATTCTTTTTCACTGAACACCTCCGCTAAATCCTGATATTCTTTGGGAATGGCTGGAATTTCTGATGTTTGTTCCAACGCCCCCTTTGTGCTCTTGGGCCTCTTCCTTTTCTCCCCTTGACATTTAGCTTTGGGTCCCTTTTCCTCCAAGGGGGTGGGACCCATCTTCGCCATCACTACACCTCTCCTGTCCTTCCCCCAATGCACTGTGGGATGCCACTTTACTAATGAGGCTATTCCCAATATCATGGCTTCAGCTAACTTCAGTTCCACCATGAATCGAATGGTTTCCTCGTGGCTACCTAATTTCAGGAGCACTGGCTCAGTTAGGTAGGAGGCAGGCAACCTCCCTATCAATAGAACCATCGACTTGTTCGAATTACAGGGGTGCAACCCCAGGTTGCATACCATCTGCAAGCTGGTGTAACTGGATTCTATCAGGGCCTTCACCATTCCCCTCGCTCCTGAGCTAGGCACTACAATCTCACCTGGGCCAATAAGGGGTTGATAGTTTCACTTACCATCAGGTCATTTTCCCCCTCGCTTTTGCTCTCATAGAGATTCAGCTGTAATTCCTCCCAGGCGGAGTTCTCTCCCCTTCACTGCTCAGGGCTGAGACCTCAACGACCTGGCACGCCACTTGAGATTTCTCCTTCCCCTTTTTGGGTGGCTTCTTCGTGTTTTGGGGAGGTGGGGTTCTTGGAGTCCACCTAGGAGCCAGCGCTGGGCAGACTGCTGCCCGATGGCCCTCCTGAGCCCATCGGAAATGGTCCAGGTGGGCACCTCAGAGGATCGGTGGGGCTGGGACCCAGTGTGGGAGGGGGCTTCCAATCCAACAGGCTCTCCTCGTCTCTTCTTCCGGTGGATTTTGGCCCCTCCGTGCCTCTTGTACTCCATCAGGTCCAGTTCCATGTTTGTTACCAGTTGGTACTAGTCTTGGATCCGCTCTGATAGTCCTTGAGGCGGGCACATGTGATACAGTTCCCTGTTCAGGCCATCTCAGAAATAGTGGACCAAGAATTCCTCTGGCCAATGTCTCAGCCTCCCTGCCAATCTCTGGAATTCTCAGATATACTCTGTCACTGGCCTGCTTCCTTGTCTGAGGGTGCGGATTTCGAATTCTGCACGCTGGGCTTGTATGTTGTATTCAAAGCAGGCCCTGAGTTCTCCCAGAAAAGCATCAGGATCTCCCTACTCGGGGGCTCCCTTGTCATGAAACCCAGTCACCCATTCTGCCACTTCTCCCTCTAGGTTGACCACAGTGGCATCCACGCAAGCCGCGTTGATGGCGTACATTGGCCCATAGCAATCCAGGTATGCACAGACCTGCTTCAGAAAAAAGGCCAGCTTTTCTGGGCTACCATCAAACATGACTCTGATTGGTGGGGTACCTGGGGGTCCTGGGGCAGCCCAGTACGGCGGTAACCATCCCACTCCAGGGGGGGAAAGCCAAGGCTGGGTATCAGCAACCGCGGGTTTGGGAGCTGCTGGCCAGTGGTCCCCTGTTGCTGGGTGGCTGCTTGCGGAAGTCTGGCAACTCCTTAGGCAGGGACCGGGCCGGACTGAGGGACGGTAGTCCTCCAGGGGCTGACCGCTCCTATGGCCGCCGTGAGTCCCATTCTCTGTCGGGGCTGAGGAAACGGCTACCGCAAGTTGGCTGGACCCCATTCTGGGAAGCAGTTCCAGCCTCCGCGGCGGCTCTCCCCCTCAGAGTTCCAGGCTGAGGAACCTCTCTCTTAGCTGCTCCATTGATGGGCTGTGGCAAGCTGTCATACCTTCATTGCACTGATTCTTCCCATTCTGATGCTCGCTTTTCCTTCCACCTTGTGACTTGGGCGGACTCCACTCCAGGGGAAATTAGCGGGAACTTGGCTTTGGCCACCTTTGGCATCACAACCCTCCATACCTTCTCTCCCATCTGGCATTGGCTTCCCGCCTCTGCAACCCGATCTCGCACCGCCAGTGGCTCCCTTGGGTGGGTGACCATCGCTTGAGCTCTGAAGTCCACTTAACCCATAGTTTGGCCGTCTTTCACTGGACCCGTTCAGGTCATCTGAGTCTTTACAGCTCTTCCAGAGGCTACTAGACAGGCTGCAAGAGCTCAGGATTCCTTGAGAAAATCCTTCTTAAAGGAGAGCTGGTTTAATGTCAATGTTCCGACTGACGAACCCAACCAAGACGTTCCAATCTCTTTAATGTAAAACTTTATTGAGTACATCACTTTGGCACGTATGAAAGCAAAACCAGCTCTAGCAAAGCCCAGCTCAAACCCCTATAGTAAAAGTTTAGAATTCTCCCTCCCATCCATGAACATGTCACATTGCCCAATTAGGTGCAACTGTATTGTTATAAGAAAATGTCTCTGAGTCAGTTCAGGCACCTGGTGAATCGTCCTTGATTCTCACAGTCTGACTTCTTTGTAGCCTGCATTCCATTTCCCCATCCTCCTCCCAAGTTCATTGGCAAGCTAAGAAGCAATAATTGTTGCACCAGCAAAGCGAGCTTCAAGCTTGACAATTATCCTATCTTGGATAATACTAATTATGTTCTTCCCAATTTTTGCTCATTATTTTCTTTTCTCTTTCAAATTTCTGCTAAATAATTTCTCAGGAACATAAAACAAAAACCCCATAGGTTTTTTTGCTTTCACTTTTACTAACTTTCCCTTAGTGCAGGAGAAAAGTAATATTCTTCAGATTTTCAAAAAGAATTGCAGTCTTCATGCATATATTAAACAATCACCCAGCTACTCTCTGAACAAACATATTCACATATTAGCATATCTCCAATTTTACTATCTACATTTGCCACTTTTCCATTTTTAACATTTTTACTATGTATAATGTTACTAGTGTTTATTGTTTGTCAATTCCATTTTCCTAATGTGTTAATTTTTCGTGTTTTTCTTGGTCTATATTGTAGTTTTGCTGTTCTTTGGTCTTTGATAATTTAACAAAAAATTTCACAGCATTTAAGACTTTTCATTTTTTCTTTGAAACAAGTATTAAACATATTACAATTGATATAATAGAAAGCTCTGAAATTTCTTCCAGCATTCCATCAATTCACTTTCATGCCAGATCTTTTCATTATGTCAGTTCCATTCTATTATAGGCTCCTTATTTAGTAACTCATTACCATTTTTTTTACTTTTCATCAAAATCACTTTTCTTCTGCCTCTTTGAAGCTTAATCTTTTCTTGTGTTCTTTTCTTGTGTTCTACATTCATAGTAGCTATATTTTATTTTGTATAAATGTTATGCAGTATTTTTTCTCTTGTTCTCATTTTTGTAACATTTTTTCTATATGCATTTATAGGCATCTTTTTCCCATAGAGAAAAAAATGTTTTTTAGTGTTCTGTACCACTTTCATTGATCTTATTGACTATACTGTAAATTGCTTAGAATCTTTTTGAAATGCAATCTGTGTACAAACCATGAGTGAATAGAAAATATTTCTCACTAGCTTTGTATTAATATTTCTGTAGCATTTTCTTATTTGCAGTCTTTGATCTTTAAGGTCCTAGATAACGTGGGAAGTTATTTTGTTGTTGTTGTTATTTTGTACTCTTATTTAAAATTCAGGATTCCGGCCATAAGATATAAGGTATTTTGAATATGTACTAGGGAGAACTATATTAGTCTACAGTGGTAAAAAATAGAGACTGATTGTACCTAATCAGTTTTATTAAAATACATGAATTTACATTATGGCCACTGCAATAGTTATCTGTAGGCTTCTGAGTACAATTCAAAGAATTGAGATTCACATATAAAGTCCTATAGGTTTTGAGCTCAGGAAATAGAATCTGGCCATTCTGTTTATATACCGTAGCTTAGGTGACAATTTTGCTGGTTTCACCTCAGGTCAGTGGCGGTGGGAGCCTGGAATACGATCATCACAAGTCAGATTATTAGGAACAAGCTTCTCATCGAGATATGATGGCCCATTAATGATATTTAGAAAGAGTAAAAGCATAGCTTTTCCAAAAAAAATATATTGAGCAGTATAATTATTCTGTAGAGCCAAGGTTGTTCTTCATTGCTTAACCATTTTATTTTGAGTCCTGTGTATGATATAGTATTAATATTTTAACAAGGAACTTCTCACAATATGAATATATTTGTATGGTTATACACTGCGTAGAGTTTGGTATATAGCCAGTGTATAAGTGTGGCAAAATAAACTTAAAAAGGAGGATATTTATCTAGGTGGCTTTTAGTCATATATCAATGCAGGCTACAAGAATTGATTTGCTGCTTTAGTGTACTGTAAAATGGGAAAATGGAAAATTATTCTTTATTGTCCACCTTTAATACTGGTTAGAGGTAAAAATAATGAAATCCAAATTAGATAATCATTTTGATACCAAATACGATATAATAATCACTTGTATTTTGCTTTTGTGCTTCTTTTGATTTCTCCACTTGTTTCCTCTGCTTGTTGATTTTCATAAACAAAACACATAAGAGCAAGTGACAAAATAATGTGCTTTATACTGCCATAATTTCATAGAATTGGAAAGAAAAGTATGCCTCCTCTATTAACATGATGCATGTGATATTTAAGGTACAAAAATGTGATCTATTTTGAAACATAGCATTTTTATCAAATTTTATAACTTTTAATCATTAGTATAACAAGCAAATCATGAATTTTGATAAACCACTACACTCATTGCTAGTTGAAAGTAAGATGCAATAGAACTTTCTTATAGAGTACTTAGGCTTGTTTCAAATCTAAAAGTTTAGTTCAGAGGTCCCCAACCTTTTAGGCACCAGGGACCAGTTCTGTGGAGAGAGGTTTTTCCGTGGACCAGAAAGTGCGTGGTTTTGTGTGCTGCCTGCACCCTGCGGATGGGGCTTTGCTTGTTTGCGTGGACCAGTTTCTGGCATGCCGCGGCCCATTTGGGGACCCCTGGTCTAGTTTTTTTCTCTTTAGATAGCTTTCTTTTCCTCTTGTTCTATCTTGGTTATCACATTGGCCCATCCAATATAAATTCCAAGGGGGGTGGGGAAAAACCCGGCTCCAGGCAGCAGTAGAAACACGAACAAAAGTAGTCAGCGTGCTGCAATAACGGCTCGCGCCCCCCCCCCAGGGCAACTCCCCACAATGTCTAAAACTTGTACAAGCAGCAATAATCACAGTTTGGATAGCCTCCAGTCTTCACAGCAACAGCAGCAGCGACCAGTCTCTCCTCCTCTTCTGTTGCTTCTTGCAGTCTCAGGTCCCGTCGGTATCAAACCCCTCCCCCCTTATCCTTTATTATTAAAATCTGAGGTTAACAGCCCCAGCCACTTTCTTTCTCCACACACTCTCTCTTGCCTCCGCTTGGGATATCCCCCCTTGCGAAAGAAAGCAGTAAAATTCCACCCCCTTACTCTCACTCTCTCTGCACATTCAAGCCTGTGCAGAAGTTCAAAGGCAATTTTAGTTTTTTGTTAAAAAGACTAGAAGACCACAGGATCTGATCTTGACTGATCTGGGATGGGAACAAAAATCTGAGAACTTTCCAGATAGGTTTTGCAGCTGTGTGAAGATCCCCCCTCCCCCTTTCTCTTTTTCCAGCAAGCGAGAGAGAAAAACAAACCAGTTAGCTGAGACAGAGGTCTAAACTTCTAGAATTTTCTTAATATGAAAGAAAAAACAAAACATGTCTCTATAATCCTCAGAATACAATAGTTTTCCATATTTCCAATCCACAGGGTTATATTAGTTTATTCTCCAGCGTGATAGATGGAGAATCCACGAATGGGTTAACTGTCTTCCTGCCCAATTAGACTAAGTCAGTCAAACTTGCCATGCCCCTCCTTGACCAGGCCACTCCCCAGTCTTGACTTAGTCTCAAGCCCTACGGACGTGCAAATTTGGCTCCCACTCTAATAGCTGCAGGTTGTATCAGACTTTTATTCCATTCGTGGATTTTTCATTTGCTGCTGCCATCCGAACAGCGCTGGGCTCAGCGCTGTCCTGGATTGCATTGCTAGAGGATCAGGGAGATCAGCCTGAGTATCTGCTCAGTCAGGATTGTCGCGGCCGCCATTTTGGACGCCGCGTGGTGCGCGGCTTCTTAGCAGCCGCCTGATTGTTTATTTGCTTGCTGGCCTTCCTTTGTCAATCAGCATCAGCTGGCATTCGGAGCAGGGTCGCTTTATCAAAAACGGACTGCTCCGTCTCTCTTTGCCTTGAAATTCAGCCTTTTGGAGGCTGCGGCAGCCGTGGCCGCCATTTTGCCTCAGCTTTTGGTTTTAAGCCGATCCCTCCGGACGGAGGGAGAAAGGGGGGGAACACTTGTCGACTGGCTTTACCATTTTCTAGCTCATCTGTTCCCATTTTTCGGCCGCCCCCTGTTTCAAGCGGCAAGTTTCAAACGGGCATTTATTTCTTCACTTGCTGGTTTGGCTGCTTAGGGTCAGCAAACATCCCCTGATTGTGGGCTTTATAGGCCCAAAATAAAAGGGGGGGCGCCCAGGCATTAACCGGCGCTGTGCGGCTGTGCTTTTACCAGCACCTACCTTGAGACCTATTGTACGGCCCTTTTCGCTTCAATCTGCGCTCAGTGGGGCGCGAAGCCTTACAGGCGGACAACCGTCTATATCAATTAAATCAGGCCTCAACCCTGGTGCCTTCCTTGCCTGCGCATCTACTGGTGCGCTGGCTTTGCCACCTCAGGCCTTGCCGCCACAGGATATTTAGCTTGCTGGTCATTACAACAAAGGCTTTTATACACCTGGCCTTGTCATTGCCAAGTGATCTAAGTGTGTGCAGGCTATCATCACTGAAGTGATTTTGCCGCCCCCATAAGCCTGACCTATCACGCTAGTATGCTGTCGCCAACTGCTGGCTTTGTCGCCACTCAACGCTCTACGCACAAGCGAGCTGTTATCACCCAGGTGATATTGTCACTGCCGTAGATCTGACCGTGCACTAACAGCGCAATTAGCCGGTCTAATAGCCATCTGGAGCATTGTTGGTGTGCCTGAGTTCATTAAGTTGGTCCTGCAGCCACCATTACCAAAAGTACCTACCTGATCCCAGCAAGTGGCATTCAGCCACAGGTAGTGTTCTGCTCCCTGTTGATTGAGATCCCTCTCAGCACACCACTGAGATATCTCGTTTATGATGGCAGACAACACGGTTCCTCAACCTTCACAAGGTACCGCATCTACATCCACTGGCCAAAAGAAGCATAAGTCCTCCAAAGAGGAGGCTGCAGAAAAAATCAAAGCCAAGGCCAAAACCATCTCTGGGAAGAAACCTTCCAAGACGGCGGAAAAGCAGGCCAGTAGGAGGCACCAGGCATTGGAGAAACAATTCTCCAAGGTACAGAAACAGGCCTCGATGGAAACGGAGGATGCTGAGGCTTCGGTCTTGGACCTTCCACTGGGCCCCTCCACCTCTACCCAAGGGGTTTGGTCCCCAGAGGGGATCCCCGGCCACTTCCTCCCATCCATGGCCGAGCACCAACAAATATTTCCTCTCAGTGAGGAACCAATCTCACAGCAGACACCTTCGGTACCCAGGGCCCATCAATCAGGCCCAGAGGCCACCTTCACGCCCACAGCAGCTGGGCTCAGGGCGGTTGAACCCCAAGGAGCGTTTTTACCTGAACAAATTCCGGCGCTCATTGCTCAAGCTGTCACCCAGGAATTCGCAGCCAGATCTTACCACAGGTCCGGGCCCGAATCGGTGGTCTCTATGGCTGCATCTTATGTTTCCCAGTCAGGAGCACCAGAATTCCATGGCTCAGCCTCACCCTCTCGGTCCTCCCAGAGCAGAGCGTCATTCTCTGCAGAGTATGACCAAATGGAGATGCCATTGTCGGAGGATGAGGAGTCTTCAACGGACCCTCCGCCATTCGTGGGCCTCTTTAATCCGGCCCTTTTCAAATCTCTGCTGCACAAGGCCAACATCACTGCCAATGTAGGTCCTGACCAAATTCTGCAACCTAGTCCGTCAACCGACTCGGTTCCAAACCCGGTCTTTTCTGAGCCTGTGGTGCCTCACCAACATGTTCCCTGTCCCCCTTTGTTCTTGAACACCGTTCAGAGACAGTGGTCTTCACCTGGCACTTTTCCTTCCCTGGGAGGGACGGACAAGAAATTATTCATCGCAGCACCAAACTTGGCTGACGCTCTCGAGGTGCCAGTAGTAGATGAACCTTTGACCCCTCTGTTTTCCTCATCCACGGTGTCTGGGGATATGGCTGAAACCTTGAAGGCCGAGGACAGGAAGTCGGAATTGTCTTTTCGCAGGACCCACCAGGCAGCGGCTTGGGCGGTTGAGAGCGGCTACTTGCACATCCTTCTTCGCAAGAACCTTTCTCCTTTGGCTACGCCAGCTCCAGGCCAAAGTTCCTCCGGAGGAGGTACGCATGCACCAAGACCTGAGCAAATTGGTGGCAGCCTCGGAGTACATGGCTGACGCGTCTTTACACGCTGCCAGATTTTCTTCTAGAGCCATAGCTTCTAATGTCACGGCACGACGGCTTTTGTGGCTCAAACACTGGCGTGCTGACGCCAAATCTAAGTGGCGTTTGGCCGCGGCCCCGTATCAGGGTGGCCAGCTATTTGGAGAGGCCCTAACACCTTATTTGGTGGAAAATAAGGATAAGAGGAAGGTGATGGCTCACCTCACCAGACGGGCTGAAAGATGCTCTTATCCGTATGCTCGCCGGCAGTCCTTTCGGTCAGGGGCAGGATCAGATCCTGCACAGCCCTCCTGTTCTTTCACTGCCAGGCAGTCTGAGAGATCTGGCACCAGGGACAGACCCAGGCAGCAGTATCAGGGCAAAAGACCTTTTTGGGGCGCGGGAGGTCGTCCCTTCAGAAGGTCCAAGTGACTACAGGGAGGCTCTTCCCATAAGTGGCAGACTAGCTCTTTTTGCCCACCAATGGGAAGCCACCACCACAGACTC
Source organism: Azemiops feae (assembly GCA_023970755.1). Classification (NCBI taxonomy): domain Eukaryota; kingdom Metazoa; phylum Chordata; class Lepidosauria; order Squamata; family Viperidae; genus Azemiops; species Azemiops feae. The sequence continues at coordinate 181,919 of JALGBA010003059.1, read as the reverse complement.
CTGGGTTCTCAACACCATCAGGTGCGGCCTGTCCCTGGAATTTGTGTCTCATCCACCAGGGCGTTTCATTTCTTGCCTTCTGTTAAAAAATCCGGTCAAGAAAAATCTCATGCACCAAGCCATTCGACACCTCTTGGACATAGCCATAGAACCAGTACCGGCTATTCAACTGGGCAGAGGATTTTATTCCATCCTCTTTGTGGTTCCGAAGGCCTCGGGAGGATGGAGGGCTATACTTGACCTGAAGTTTGCATTGCATACAGGAAATTCAAGATGCAAACGCTCCAGTCCATACTGGCCAGCGTCAGAAAGGGAGACTTCCTGACGTCCATAGACCTCACGGAAGCATACCTTCATATCCCCATCCTTCCCGATCATCGGCAGTTTCTCAGGTTCTGTTACATGAATCACCATTACCAATACAGAGCCCTGCCGTTCGGCCTCTCGTCGGCCCCAAGGGTGTTTACCAAAGTACTGGCGGTGCTCGCCGCATATTTGAGACTGGTGCCGGTACGCATTCAGTGCTATCTGGACGACATTCTCATCCAGTCGCCCTCCATTCCGACCGCCCAGTCGGACCTGGCCTTGTCCATCAAGACCCTTCAAGACCACGGGTTTTCGGTGAACTTTCAAAAGAGCCAGATGGTTCCCTCTACCCGCCTCCTGCACCTGGGCGCGGTGATAGACACAGACCGTTGCCAGGTCTATCTGCCTCGGGACCGTCAAGACAGCATCTGAGCCCTGGTCCTCAAGGTCCGCAGGGAGCATGTAGTGACACTGGCTGTGCTCTCCCAACTGTTGGGAAAGATGATATCGTGCATAGCGATAGTGCCTTGAGCCAGACTACACTCCAGAGACTTTCAATGGTTCTTACTCCCATTTCAAAGACTGGGCACCAGCTCCTCCAACCAAAGGGTAAGGGTTCCACATCAGACCCTACAATCCCTTCAGTGGTGGACCTCCCCAGCGGTAGCCAGAGGGTTGTTCAAGGAACCCATTCGGCTCACCCTGACCACAGACTGTTCGGCTGGGGAGCGCACCTTCAATCACAGTTGGCTCAGGGCCGGTGGTCCCGGTTAGACCTGAAGCACAACATCAACTGGTTGGAGCTCAGGGCCATACATCTGGCTCTCCGCCACTTCCGCAACAAGATTGCGAGGCAACACATGCTGGTCCTCACGGACAACGTGGCAGCGAAAGCCCATGTGAACCGGCAAGGGGGTACCCGTTCAAGGTCCCTTATGGCCGAGGCCCAGTTGCTGGGATCCTGGGCAGAGACCAACCTCTCCTCCCTCAGAGCCGAGCATATCTCGGGAGAGGCAAATCAACAGGTGGACTTTTTGAGCAGGTTGACAGTGGATCATTCCGAATGGCGCCTGCACCCGGATCTCTTCACAGAGATAGCGGAGAGGTTCGGTCATCCGGTTCTGGACTTGTTCGCGTCTCCGACGAACTCCCAGCTCCTGAGATTTTTCTCCCGGTTCCCCTCTCTGGGGGCGGAAAGTGCGGACGCCCTCCGCAGTCCCTGGCCACGGGGTCTGTTATATGCGTTTCCTCCTCTCCCTCTGATCCCGGCAGTCATCTGAAAGTTACTGCAGGAGCGGGCAGAGGTGATATTCATTGCTCCACATTGGCCAAGACGGCCGTGGTTTGCAGACCTCGTGAGCCTTTCCATGTCTCCTCCGTGGAGCATCCCTCCGGATCGCATTTCACTCAGCCAGGGAGCTCTGCAACACCCAGAACCCCAGTGGCTCCAGTTAACCGCCTGGCACTTGAACGTCGGATACTGACTCAAGAGTCCTACTCGTCGGGTGTGATTTCAATGATTCAGGCCTCCTGACAGCCGGTGACAAATCGCATCTACGACTCAACTTGGAAAAACTTCAGCCATTGGTGTGAAAAGAACCAACTGGCTCTCTCGGATGTGACTATTCCAAGAATCTTGGATTATTTATTGGAAGGCCTCAACAAGGGCTTGGCGCCCAATACTATCCGCAGACAGGTAGCAGCTCTCTCCACGGTGCTTACTTGTGACAACTCAGAGCCATTGTCTCAGCATCCCATGGTATGCTCCTTTATCAAGGGGGCCACCAACACCAAGCCGCCCGTGGTTCATCGGTATCCCTCTTGGGAGTTGCTGCGGGTCTTACAGGCCCTCACCAAGCCACCATTCGAACTGATTAGAACCTGTACTCTGCGGTCCTTGTCTATCAAGGTTGCCTTCCTGATTGCCGTTACATCGGCTAGACGTATTTCTGAACTGGCAGCTCTCTCTATCAGAGATGACCTGTGTGTCTTTCATCAAGACAGAGTGGTCCTTCGCTTGGATCTGTCCTTTATCCCCAAGGTTAACACCTTGTTTCACAGGATGCAGGAAATTGTTCTGCCAGATTTTTGTCCTAATCCATCTCATGACCTGGAATGACAATGGCACGCACTGGACATCCGCAGGGCATTACGCTATTACATCAAGCGGACGGCGGCCTTTCGCAAATCAGAAGCCCTTTTTGTTTCCTTTCAACCCTCTTCTATGGGGGAAGAAGGTGTCTGCCTCTACAATAGGCAGGTGGATCAGGGCTTGCATTGCAGGGGCGTATCAGTCGCATTCCCTTTCAGTTCCACGTCACGTTACTGCTCATTCCACTCACAGTGCTGCGACCTCAGCAGCATGGGCAACTCAGGCGTCCATTGCAGACATTTGCAGGGTGGCGACATGGTCTTCGCCTTCCCCTTTTGTGAGGCATTACAAACTGGACAAGTTTGCCTCTGCAGACGCCTCTTTTAGCAGAGAGTGCTACAGCACGTAGTGCCACAGGCCAGGACACAGGCCCAGACTGCTTCCCTCCCATAGGGACAGTGCCGCTTTGGTATGTCCCATTCGTGGATTCTCCATCTATCATGCTGGAGAAGGGGCGTTGTCTTACCTGAACGGCTTTTCTCAGCATGATGATGGAGAATCCACACCCACCCCTTAGGATCAGTCAGGTCCAGTGTCAGGGGTCTGGGAGCCAACATGTCGGACTGTCGTCAATAGCTTCGCCTACGTCAAGACTGGGGAGTGGCCTGGTCAAGGAGGGGTGTGGCAAGTTTGACTGACTTAGTCTAATTGGGCAGGAAGACAGAGTTAACCCATTCGTGGATTCTCCATCATCATGCTGAGAAAAGCCGTTCAGGTAAGACAACGCCCCTTCTCACACTCTTCTCAGAATTCAGAATTCTTTTCACATTCTCCTCACACTAGATTTAGTGTTTTTATTTAATAATGAAACTTGTTTCCTACTCTTGAAAGCAAAACTGGTATCCCCAAAATTAATAACCAAATGACATTTCAAAGCGTGAGTGGACAAACATTATTTTAATAAAAACTTGTTATTGCAATATAAGTAAGGTAAAATTATACCGTGTCTCCCCAAAAATAAACCCCACCCCGAAAAAAGACCTACCCTGATTTGTGGGGGTGGATCTAATATAAAGCCTACTCCAAAAATAAGCCCTAATTAGGACCCCGCCCACTCTGTCCCTCCTGAGTGCTGCAATGGGGCAGGAGGCCACGCGGCACATCGTGCCGCTGCCACCATAATGAGGTGAGGCAGGTGGGGGAGGGGTGGAGCTGCCATACACGCCCGCACCTGCTTCTTTCAGCCCCCCCCCCAGCCAGGCCATTCCTTGCTCCTTTTCACTCCCCTCCCAAGCTGGACTGCCACGCTACCATACAGAGGATGGGCGGGGTAGGCCTGGTCACCCTCTGCCATTTCGGAGCCAGGAGGGAGTGACGTCAAAAGGCTCTGTTGCCGCTGTGCGCTGCTGGAAGGGCTTTATTCACGCTCCGCCCCACAGATCACCTGCCCAGTGGCAGCTGCCACCTTCACAAGTCTCCCGTGACTTGTGCCATGACTGGGCGGCACAAGCCTCCCCCGCTGCCTCCCTCCGCCAGCCCTCCGTCGCCGCCAATGGAGAGAATGGAGAATGGGAGGCAGAGTGGCTCTGCGCAGCGATGCAGAGCAGAGAAGAGCACTTGCTTGCCGCCCTGCATCGCCCCACGTCTCCCTTCTTCGTTCTCGAAATGGCAACCCTGTTTCCTGCCACTTCTCCTTCCGGTGCTGCTATAGAGCTTGGTGCACCATCGCCCAGCTCCTCCCTCTTCCCGAAAGCAAAAAAATTCAACACTAACCTGCTTTCTAGCTCTGGTGTGTTTCTCTTCTGCTGCAGGGAAACGGAGTTTATGAGACTAAAAAAAGTTCAGTCAAACCTTCCAACTTCGCGAGATCTTTTTTTTTTTTTTCGCGAGAAGTTGGAAGGTCTGACTGAAGCAAGCCACGGGAGAGTTGGTGGAGTTCATGGCCATAATATTTAAGTACATTCCAAAGGTCTTGAAGCACTTAATTTTATTTTAGATACACAGTATTACCTTATTTTTGAATTATGTACCTCAAGTAATATTAGTGAGTTTTACATTTAAGAGTGCTTGATTATTTAGCACAATTGTGAAATAATTTTGCTTCTGCATGAATTACCACAATTTTGAAATAGATGGCTTCAGTGGATCACCAGTTAGATACAAAGCAGTCTTTTTAATTTTTTCTATAATTGTTTACAAAAACATGTTGAATTAATACCTTATTGTTAAGCATTTTAATATGAATGAATGAATGAAATATATGTATATATTTCCTTGATATGAGATATTATTTCTGGTGTCATAACTGATCTGTAAATCACAAAAACTAATGAACTAATTCTACTTTATTTTAAGGCTATATTAATAGATTCTTGTAAGTCTCAAAGTGTCTACATCGCTTAGTGATTGTAATCTCAGCAATCCCCATTGCTGTTGTTAACCAAATCCTACTGGCCATTAGGCAAGGACCCATCCCAATTCAAATAATTCCTAGCTTGGTACCTCCCAGTCCCAAGCCTTGGTAAAATAAAGAAGGACTGCCTCTTGTTGAATCCCACCATCTGCCTATCTTTCTCCAATATCTCCCCTTTTGGCTCCCATTACCTGCTTAAGATCGCCGCCCCCACACCAGGCCCTACATGCCCCTAGTGTACCAGCTGGGGCCTTTTGTGCTGCCTTCTTTTGTGCTGATTTACAACTGCATGCTTCATACACTTTAGCAACGCATAGCTCAGTAATGGAAAAATCCAGTCTGCTGTAGTTAACCAAGAATTATCTGTAGAACTAACTTTTTTATATTAATTTAATCTTCTATTATTAGTGCTGGTTGATTAAATTCATCTATTTTTGAACCGGAGAGCTTGGATCTAGGATTTACATCCAGACATATTATTTAGATGTGCTCCATATTCTTTCCCTTATTAAAAGCTGCTTCACATTTGTTTCTTATTGTGTGATCACAACATTTCAAGATGCCAGGGTAGGCAATCCATAATGCTCAGACAATGTCGTTAGCAAGTTGTCAATATTCATGCCAACTTCTGTTAACTTTTTGCAATAAACAATTGAGAAACTATTTTATACCTTAAAACTATGTTTCAGAAAGCAAGAATACATTTTTATCTTATCCTCACTAGCGTCATTCTTTCACCAAACACATACCTTGTAACTTTCAACGCCTTTGGAGGCGTTGGGAATCATAGCTTCCTCCCCTGTATCAAACATTACAGATTTTTAAAAACGTATAAAATATCTGCTAAATTAGCTCCCTGAACTGTCAGGAGTTCAAGATGCAGCTGTCATCATTAATGGAAGATATTTTTATTTTGAACTTTGCATATAACCAGACTTTCCCAGTCTTAAAGAATTACTTACTATTAGTTTAATAGTGTATTTATGTGAAATATTTTTGAATTATTCTTCCTCCAGGTTAGAGATTAGTGTGCAATATATATGTAAAATCATTTTTGAAAGTTGATACACATGGTCCTCGACTTATGACCACAATCGAGCCCAACATTTCCATTGCTAAACAAAGCCGTTGTTAATTGAGTCATGCCAGGATTGTTAAGCGAATCACTGCAGTTAAGTGAATCATGTGGTTGTTAAGCAAATTTGTTTTCCCCCATTGACTTTGTTTGTCAGAAACCAACTGGGAAGGCTTTGAATGTTGATCACAGGACACCGGGATGCTGCAACTGTTGTAACTATATGCCGGTTGCCAACCTCCCAAATTTTGATCATGTGACCATGGAGATGCTGCAGTGATCAAGTGTGAGAATAGGTCATAAGTGCTGTTGTAACTTTGAACAGTCTGGTTATATGCAAACAAATTGTTGTAAGTCAAGGACTACCTGTACAATACTGCAGAATCACGAGAGGACAAAACAGATCATTAACTTCCATTCCTTTATATCCTTAATAGTCTTTAAACTTCATAAATCTGAAAGCTAGCACTTCTGATTACTTTGTCTTACCCTTGCAGCTACTGTATAATGAAAAGACTGGTAGGAAAAAAATGGCAATGGCCTTCCTGCACCTTCCAAACTGTTTTAATGAGCTTCATTGCTTAGGCAGTTGCTTTGTCACAAAGTTCTTTCTGCTGTATAAAATGACTCCAAGATTTATTGAATTCTAAATTTCTGTTTATATAAAGTTTTAAATTGTAAGTTTCAAATTATATTGTTTTAAGTATGTGGCTTTGGTTCATTTTTGTCAATAAATAAATGAAGGTCTTTTTTTTTTTACTCATTTGTTTAAATGGGTTCTCTTTATCTAATTTTAGGTCTTGTGTCAAGAACAGATCACATTTTCAGGCATATTTACAGGTAGTCCTTGAGTTATGACTGGTTGCTTAGCAACTGTTCAAAGTTATTACAGACCTCTCTAGGGGTACTTAAGGCCTAGTTTCAAAGTTCTGTCAGCTCCCTCCCCTGGCCTGCATTTACAGCAGTTTGTAGAGTCCTGCACTTACATGGCAATATTTTACAACAGTTTTTTCTAAAACCCAGCATTTACTTCTGGCTTTCAGCAAAACCTACCCAGTGTGGACCATTCATTCACTTAATAACCATGGCATTCATTTAATGACCGCTGCCGAAAATTGGGTCACATGGGTGAGCCAATTTTTGACTGTCACGACTTATAGGTATGATCGGTAGGTTCCATTATGGTCATAAGTTGATGACTACCTATGTGTAGAAATATTGAAAATTCAGTTTACAAACTTTTAAAGACCACTGCATTTACTATTATATTGTACAGTTCTAATATCATGTCCTGTCTTCTATTTACTTCCATATCTGCAATGCCTACTGTTGCTACTGTAAAGTCAAAATATCCATCAATATCTTATCCGGCCCACTTATCTAAAATGGAAAGGAAAGAGATCTCTCTAACACTAGATACAGTTGGACATACTACATTGCTCCAAAACTGTGAAGAATCCTTAGCTCTAAAATGAGTTTTAACCTGGGCAAATCTACTTGTCCAATATGATGAAAAATGCTAATAAACGTTGTAGTACAGAGAAGCATTTTACGTATTTGTCCTCCTTGATAACTGCCTGCTATAGAAATTCTGCTGTAGAAAGATGGAGAAAATGTTCAAGACAAGACAAAGAAAAACATATTTGAGTAATATAGTGCTGAAGAACTATTTTAAAATAAATACTAAGAAGCACCAATGCTATAGATATATAAATCTCTTAAACAATATAAACATCTAATGTAGAAGAATAAAATATATTAGCATTTGTAATAATAGCACTAACTAGATACCTAATATTTTTCTTGTTTACTGGATCAGATGGTCATCAAAATAATGTACTCTTAGTTTGAATTTGCTGTTGTTTGTTGTGATTAAAGTTCCCAAGGATTTAACTGAATTATAGTTGATATTGTGGTGATTTTGCACAATGTAAATTTTTTATTCCACTGTATTTTGCATTAAATTAGATTTTTTGATAATTTTGCTATTAGCAAAAGTATGTTGAGCTGTATTATGAGGCTTATGCATCCTTAACATTACTTTTCTTTTTTAAGGAATGATAACTTGGGTGAACGTGAATGAATAAAGCCACTTCTGCAAATGTAGGGCAGAAGGCCAATGATGCAAACAGTATGGCCCTAATGAACGGACAGACCAGTAATATTAATATTGTAGCTACTGCTTCAGAGGTAAGGAAGAAATAAAGAATGTCTTATGCAGTCAACTTAAATAACAACAGAATAGGTCCATAATAATCATATATAGTGCAGTATACAAAGGGGGAAAATTTAAACATTATGGTATGCAGAGAATTCCTCTGTGCTATAAAATTTTAAGGCATGTACTATTTACAGTATAAAATATGAAAACAAAGGACGATCTAGGTATGAATGTAATTGACCTAAAATTATGGTTGTAAATTTTGACAGTGATTAAACAGTTAAACCATGTGTCTGTGCCCAGTTTTATGACCTTTTTTGCAGTAGTCATTAAGTGAATACCATAGTTGTTAAAGAAATCCATTTTATCCAATGGGTGTTTTTTGTCAGTAATGAAGTAAACACCGTAAAGTGGCAAAAAATGCCAAAAATCATGGTCACATGACCATGGGGTACTGCAAATAGCCATAAACGTGAACTGGTTTTGCCAAGCGCCAAAAATGCATTCATGTGACCGAAGGAGGAGTACAGCAACCAGAACTCCAGAACCAGATCATAAGTATGTTTTGGCAAGTCCATTGTAACTTGAAATAGTTGCTAGGGAACCAGTTGTTAACCAAGGATTACCTATATGGACATCTACATTTTTTTTTTAATGATGACTATATAGTACTATTCTTTCAAACTAGGAGACCATGTCTTCTGACTGTACCTCTTGTTATTTCACTGATTAGATTTGGGGGTGGGGGTGTATGTAATAAAATGAAAATCACATAACTGAAAACATTGTTTGATCTCATTTGAAATATTATTTTAATTTGAAAAATCCAGGTTTACCTACTAGAAGTTATTTGACAATATGGTGAATGATTTGCCCATTGATGATCAAAAGTAGTAAAAATGTAAAACAATGGTCACTAATAGGAAAACTATCTCAACAATAAAGACACAGTATTTTTATCAGTCCTGTGTCTGTATGTTAATGGCTTTTACCAAAATGGAGTATTGTTATTAATTGATTTTTTTATGCAAGTTGAATTTGCAATTTATGTGAGGGGAAAGAGAGGAGAGGAGAACATGGCTCTTTTATAACGGGTCCCCAATCCCCGGGCTACAGCCCATTACCAGGACATGGCCTGTTTGGAACCAGGCTGTGGAAGCAGTGGGCGAACATGCAGGCAAGCACACGCTCAGCTCCATTTACGCGAGTGGCAGGTGTGCATGCCTTCCACTTGCGCAAATGGAGCTGTGCACATGCGCCTACCCACCACTTGTGCAGAACCATCCCCTCTCCCCCAGGTCTTCACAACTCTTCTAAACAACAGCAGAGTGGGGACCATCCAAACTTTGGAGGGAACCTTATTCTAGAATAATACAGGTGCTGCTATAGAGATGATGCACTTCCAGAGTCCTAGTAGATAATTCAAACAAACCCAGAACATCCCAAAGATGCTTTTTCACAAGGAGTATAAATCTTTCCATTCCCCACCATCCAGTCAGAGCTGAAGAAGCTTCTTGGATGAGAAGCGAAACGTCTTCAAAGAAAAACAAGAAAGTCCAGTTGCCTTGTGAAAAAGCATGTTTGGGATAACTATGATGACTGGATGACTGAGAATCTCCCTAAACCCAGAATATATCAACCCTACATTGTCAAATCAGCTGAGCGATATTATGGGAGAGGAGCAGTTCCTCAAGTACAGGTAGTCCTCAAGTTACAACCATAATGGAGCCTGCCCATTAGGGTTGGAAGTTGGGACAGCGTTAAATGAACTGCTTCAAGTAACAACCAGCCATCCCTGCTCTCCCCAGTGCATTTCTTAAATGAATGCACAGATCATTAAGTGGAGCTCAGTGATGGGGGGGATCCTGGGAGGACTTAAAGGCTAGACTGCAGAGTGCCTCTAGAGGCAATTAGATAGACAGCTAAAGTTTGCAAAGACTCAGTTTTCTCTATTTTGTTGCCCTAGTTAGCTAACTTTTGGAGATGATTTTTTTTCTCCAGTTCAAGAGAAAAAGCTGCAGAAAGATTTTCTTTCCTTGCTTGCTTTGTTCCTCTACTCTTCAGCTGGAGTCGAGGTATTTTTTTTTTTAAGGGTTAGAGTTTGAAGAGCAGAGGCAGAGACTATTTTTAGCACTTAAATGGGGAGGGGCATCAACAAATTTGTCCCTCTCAGCTTTTTTTGTTTTGTTTATTGAAAAAATGTGGCTTTCTGGGGGAAGGAGGAGTTTAAGCAAGGGAAATGTTTGGGGAAGTTCATCCTGAAGCTGCCAGCTTTTATTCAGGGTCCGGCTTCCCGAAGCCTAGCAAGAGGCAGGGGAGCTTTGCAGCCTCCCAATAGCCAGCTGATTGGTGCAGAAAACACTAAAAGCAGCTGCTATTTCCACCAAGGAATTGTCAGGGCTCTGAAAATGGGGTGTTGCAGCAAATAGTCTGCCATAAGGGCGAATGACTGCAGGGGCACTGCAGCTGTTGTAACTTTGCAACAGGTCATATGTAGCTTTAGGGTGTGTAACTTTGAACCCTAGTTAATTTTAAACCCTAGGAGTTTATAGGTAATGACCGACATTTTGAATCACATCTTGAAAGAAACTGGCAAACAATGCAGCTCGTGAAACAGAGCTGTTACATGAGCATACTAAGGCATGCTCATCACTAACATCGCCACATTCTGGCCTAGTTGAAGCTTCCAGGTGGTCTTCAAGGATTGCCCCATATAGAGTACATCACATAGTCAAGTGACTTATCTGAAGGATCCCCCAATTTAGGAAAGTGCATAGTTGGTGCATCAAATTGAATTGTACAAAGTCCTTCATGACCACAGCTGACTTCTGCATGCTCTTTAAGCAGGAGCTGTTCCTCCCCATTCAAACGTACACAGCCTCCAGGCACTGGGACCAAACCTTGACAGTCTCAGATGGCTGGCCTGAGGCCAAAGATTTAATTGGGTATCATCATTTATTTTTCCAGTGTTATGATCATATCAAAAATGGTGTGAAATAGAGTGTTTTAAAAATTAGTGGCTGACCCAAAGCTACCAAGTTAGCTTATCTAGCTTAATGTGAACTTGAATCTAGGTCTCTGATCATTGCCTACCACTTTAGTCTATACATGTATTGGTTCTTAATTTTATTTTCAGGGACAAAAGTTAACTAATTCCTAGATAATTTTTCATTTGCCTGAATTGATACAATAATATGCAAGTTTCTCTCCTAAAAACCACTTAGGAACTCCTTTAAAAACATCTTTGTACTGAGTTAACTTATTTCTTCTTGGACAGAAGAGTAGCAGCTCAGAATCATTGAGTGACAAAGGTTCTACTGAATTGAAGAAAAGTTTTGATGCAGTAGTTTTTGATGTTCTGAAAGTTACACCTGAGGAATATGCAGTAAGTAATTAACTAATGTTCCTAATTTAATAATCCTTTTGCCCTACATTTAACAAATTGTAGCATATTAGTTTCTATTTTTCTTCAAGAGAGTTAAGAGAGAGCTTGGGATACTCTGTATCAGAGGAATGAAGAATCATACAGAAGTCTACTATACACTGCATTAAGAGAAACTGTTAGGAGTACTGTATATGGGAAAAACATTTTCTGTCTTTATCAGTGCTGTTCTCTATCATAATTGATTATATAGTATCGGTAGGGCTAGAATTAAAATTAATGTAGACTTTCAAATCAGAACTAAACTATTTTTTTATTACCATGTTTCCCTGAAAATAATACCCAGTGTCATGGCTCCGACAGATGAAACTCTTCAAAAGAACTTTGAGGCATTGTTTACCTTAAAGAATCTTTTATTTGAGAAACAAAGTATCAGCACTACATAGTTAAAGCCAAAAACTGAATTCCCCTCCCCTTGGCACAAAGTAGTAAAGCACAATTCCCTCCTCCAATTAACAGTCATAAATCACATTTCCCAATTAGCTTGAAGTGCGGGCTTTCTCCCCAGCTCTCCAGCCTGCCAAATCTTTATCAACTTTGGGCGCAATAACCTTGGATTCCTGCGGCTGAATTATTATTGTTATGACTAGCTGGACTCTCATCCGCATCCCCCCTCCCAGCATCAACGAACTCTAAAAGCGATAGAGAAAAGATGGCTACATTTCCATTTGTTGTCAAAGCAAGAACATCCGATGTTAGCAGCGTTGACATCCGGCCCCCCTTACAAAAAGGACAAATCCTGTAATGTAAACAAAAGCACAGGTTAGGGGCTGCCTCTTGGTTTATTAGGGTGTTTCTTATAGAACCTATTAATGAGTCTGTCAGCTTTTACATCACTAGATTTCACCCAGGTGGCCTCAGACAACGGATATCCCTTCCATTGCATTAAGTACTGCAATTTCTCCTTAAAAAATCTAGAATCAAGAATACGCTTTACTTCATAGTGAGTCTGTCCTGCCACCAAGAGGGGTCCAGGTGCCTTCTTAGGGGGAGATCTTAAGGTGGAACCCCAAAAAGGCTTCAACAGGCTACAATGGAAAATAGAGTGAACTTTTCGTAAGAGCCTAGGAAGTTTTAATTCCACCGTGACTGGGTTAATGATCTTTACAATGGGGAAGCGTCCTAAGTACTTTGGTCCTAACTTCTTACTAGATAACTTAAGCCGTAAATATTTAGTTGACAGATAAACTTTCCCCCCAACTTGGAATGTTCTTTGAGGATGCCTTTTTTATATGCCTGTTTTTTGTATGTCTCGGAAGCCTTTTTCAAAGCAGTTTTCGTGGTTTTCCAAACTTCCTCCCACCCCCCCGCCCATTGATCAAGAGTCTGGGAAGCGGAGGGCACTTGGGGGTATTCAGGTATTGGGCTGAACTCTTTTCCTGTGGCCACTTTAAAAGGCGTAAAGCCGGTGCTCCTGTGAACAGAGTTATTGTAAGCCACCTCTGCAAAACGGAGGAGGTCAGTCCAGTTCGTTTGTTGATAATCCACATAATATCGGAGATACTGCTCTACCATTGAGTTCGCAGATTCAGCCGCCACATTGGTAGACGGGTGAAAAGCCGATGATAGTCCTTGAGATGAGCCAATTAGTTTAAGAAAACTCCTCCAAAACCTAGCTGTGAACTGCACCCCCTCTGTCACAGATTATTCGTTTAGGTGCGCCATGCAGTCTGTAGATGTGTTTCAGGGACATTTCGGTTAGTCGTTGGGCGGACGGGAACCCTTTGCAGGCAATAAAGTGAGCCTGCTTTGAAAACAGATCTATCACAGTCCAGATGACCGTATTTCCCCTACTTTCAGGTAGGTTTACTATAAAATCCATAGCAATTTCTTCCCATGGTTGGGAAGGGTCTGCCACCGGTTGCAATAACCCAGGGGGTTTCCCCGGAATTCTTTTCATGGTGGCACATACAGCACAACTCCGGACATAGTTTTCCACGTCCCGTTTCAATCCCAGCCACCAGAATTGACGGCGGATGAGGTGTAGTGTTTTTAAATGTCCAAATTTCCCAGCCTGTTTTACGTCATGGCCGTGTCGGAGCGCGTTAAGGCGGAGGATCTCTGGCAAATATAGTTTTTCCCCTTTGTAAGCCAAACCACCCCTGCATGTTAGGGAGGTTTGATTGTCCTTGAACCATTGGTTGGTGAGGAGCTCTTGTTTTATTTTCTTTGCCCCAGGGTCATTGGGATTAGGGGCTCTTGAAGGTGGGACTCTGCGCGGCGTAAGTTGAGAAGCAGTTTGTGGATTGGAGATAATTGCCTCATTAACCTCTTCATGCTGGCTTTTGTACTGGGGCAGTCTGAATAGAGCATCAGCTAAGAAGATTTTTCCTCCCGGTATGTACTTTAGGGTGAAGTTAAAACAGTTAAAGTTCTGCGCCCATCATACTTGTTTTGGGGACAATTTGCGGGGAGTCTTTAGTGCTTCTAGGTTTTTGTGATCAGTCCATACCTCGAAAGGCACCTTGCTCCCTTCTAGATAGTGTCTTCAGTTTAATAGAGCCTAGAGGATTGCGAAGACTTCCTTTTCCCACACCGCCCACCTCCTCTCGCACTCAGTGAATTTTTTCGAAGTATAGGCGCAGGGTTGTAGGGTCCCACTCTGGTTCTTTTGCAGTAGCACAGCTCCGACAGCCACGTCGCTGGCATCGGCTTGAATTCCAAAGGGCTTCCCTTGGCAGGGATGCTTTAAGACCGGTTCAACCGCATGGTCTGACAGCTCATAGTCCATGCTAGTGGTTGGCCCGGACGTGGCTTTCCTCCCTCTTTGCCTGTTTTTAGTAATTCCGTAAGGGGTAGGGCAATTTTGGCAAAGGAGGGGATGAATTGACGGTAGAAGTTGGTGAATCCTAGGAAGCTCTGGAGCTGTTTGCGAGTCTTTGGGGGCTGCCACTGAATTATGGCTTTCACTTTGGTCGGGTCCATTTTAATGCTCGGTGGAAATTCTGTAGCCAAGATAATCTAATCGGGTCTGGTGAAACTCACACTTTGATAGTTTGACATAAAGTTTGGCATTCAACAGTTTATTTAACTCACTAGATTTACGTGGTCAGCCATATTTGTGCTATATATCAGGATGTCATCAAGATACACCAGAACCCCTTTGTATAAATGGTCATGTAGTACCTGATTAATCAGCTGCATGAAGACAGCTGGAGCCCCCTGTAGTCCAAACGGCATGACTTTGAATTGATAGCTCCCCATGGGACAGTTAAAAGCAGTCTTCCACTCATCTCCCTCCTTTATCCTCACCCGGTAATATGCCTCTCTCAGGTCCAACTTAGTGAAGACACTCCCCTTTGCCAGGTAGGTTAGTAAGTCCTTCAGGAGGGGGAGGGGGTATTTATTTTCCACGCTCACCGCGTTCAGACCTTTATAATCCACGCAGAGATGAAGCGACTTGTCTTTTTTTTCTTTAAATAACACCGGGGCTCCCACGGCAGACTTGGCCCGTTTGATAAATCCCCTCGCTAGGTTTTTGTCCACATATTGCTGCATCTCCTCCATCTCAAGGGGGGACATAGCGTACATTCTCGGTCGTGGGAGTTTGGCTCCCGGTAACAGTTCGATAGAGCAATCATTGGGTCGGTGGGGAGGCAGGGTATCGCATTCTTTCTCACTAAATACTTCTGCTAGGTCCTGGTACTCGCTGGGATGAGTGGCTCGCCTGGTTGAGACAAGGCGGCCATGTGCACTAGCTCATTGGGTGGGCTAAGTTCTCCTGTAACGTCCGTTGAGTTAGGAGGGGGCTTGGGTCCTATAGGTAACCTCACAGTCCTCATTCCCTTCTCCCACCAGATAAACGGTTTCCATTTGTCTAACCAGGCTAGTCCTAGGATCACAGCCTCAATCATTTTTGGAGCCACCATGAAACGAATGAACTCCCAGTGCTCACCTATTTCTAAGCGTAGGGGTTCAGTCAATTGCATGACTAAAGTTCCTCCCATTAGGGAGCCATTGGCTTGCTCGAACCTCACGGGTTTGGAGAGCAGCCTTGCTCATATGCCCATTTTCAGGGCCAGTGACAAGCTAATAACACACCGGGAGCATCCAGAGTCGACTAGTACTTTTAAATCTACCTGTGTCCCCGTCTTAGGGATTATGAGTTTGGCAGGTAGTGAGAAAGGTGGGATGTGTCAACTCACCATCGGGTTGTTCTCTCCTTCGTCGTCGCTGTCGTAGGAGGGTAGAGCGGCGGCAGGTCCGGCTTGGGTCTCGGCACTCTCCTGCATAGGGGACATGACTTGGGCACTGGGTTCCTGCGCAATCCAGTTGGATTTCTCTTTCATCGGCTGCTGGGCTGGTTTCTTTCTCGCTGGTGGTCCCGGTCTATTCTGCTGCTGAGGGTAAGGGACTGGGCAACTCGCTGCTCGATGTCCCTGTTGTCCACATCTGAAACACTTGATTGGTGGGCCTGCAGGTGGCCTGGGATTTTCAGTAGCCGCAGCGATTGGAGGCTTTCGGGGGGGTGGCTGTCGTTTGGGTTGATTTGGCCTCGACTCGGCTTCTTGTGGGGGTGGCTTCTTATAACGGGCGAGCTGAACGTCTAGTCTTACTGTTGCCTGGTACCATTCTTGCAGCTGATCAGGGACTGCTTGATAGATACAGGCCTAGGAGAGGTGGTTGTCTAGTCCCTCCTTGAAGTGATGGACTAGGGATTGCTCGGGCCACCTCTCTATTCGGCCGGCTATCTTGCGAAACCCTCGTACGTATTCCAGTGCAGGCCTGCCGACTTATTTTATTTTGTGGATTTGTTCCTCCGCTTTGAGGGCAATGGATGGGTCCTCGAACCTTGCTCTCAGTCCTAGAAGGAAGAGATGGGGGTCCTCCAACTCGGGTGCTTGCTCGTTATATAAATTGTTCAGCCACTTGGATGCTTCCCATTCCAAGCTGGACACAACCACGTCGACCATAGCAGCTGGGCTTGAATAGAAATAGGCACAGCAGTTCAAGTGAGAGCGCACCTGGTTGAGGAAAAAGATCGGCTTCTCCAGATCCCCATCGAAGGTTGCTCTAAGAGGTGGCGCCATCAGTAGTTGCTGGCCTCCCCACTCTGAATGTTGCACACCCAACTGTTGCTCCCCCCCATGGCAGCAGCTGCATCCCCAGTTGCTGCAAGCCTCCCAGCGGTTGTTGCACGCTCGGGGGCTGTTGCCATCCCCATGGCTGTTGCTTCATTGCTGGCGGCTGTGGGATCCCCAATTGCTGTACGACCCCCACCGGTCTCAGCAGCTGCTGTAATGACATCCCCAGTTGCTGTAGGCCTCCCAGTGGTTGCTGCATGGGCGGGGGCTGCTGCCATCCCCAGTGCTGCTGGCCTGCGGGGGGCTGTTATCCCCAGTTGCTGTAGGCCCCCCTGCGGCCCCGGAGGTGGTTGTTGCTGGATCCCTATCGGTTGCAGGCCCCTCAGTGGTTGCTGCACGCTTGGAGGCGGCGGCCAGCCCCACTGCTGCTGCTGTACTCCCAGCAGTTGCTGACCCCCTGGTGGCTGCATCACCCCCAGTTGTTGCAAGGCCCCCATCTGCTGCTGCACCTTTGGGGGCTGCAGCCACCCCAGATCGGCTGCTGCACCGGCAGGGACTGCTGGCCTCCCACCTGTGGAGGCTGCGACATCCCCCATTGCTTTATGGGTCCCGGGCTGGGTGGTCAATAAGTGTGGGGTTTGCCTGTCCCAGTGATGGCTCGGGCTCTTATCTCGTTGGCAGCGATCTGGGCTTTTGGAGGGGCGACGACTGGAGCTGTCTCTCCCTGCGGAGCTGGAGGCCATGGTAGGTGGTTTCGAGGACAGGGAGGCTGCCTGATCTGCACAGGTGAGACTGGGGGTTCCCCTTAGCAGGAGTTGGTGGCTGCCTCACTGATCATCATGATCGCTTGCGTATGGGGAACAGGGAGGCTGTTCTCCACTTTTCATCTCTAGCTCCTCAAATCTTTCCATCAACTTCTCCACTGATTCACTACGGGCTGCGGACAGGTACTTCCACTCACCCGAGTCTTCAGCGGTAGTTGATTTTGTGGTTCTCCACTGGTCTGGGGAATCTGACGTGCGGGAATCCCCTCTTTGCAGCTCAACCTCGTCCGCCTTCGAAGCACTTGATTGTGGCAAGGCCATCTCGAGGTGTCTGGAGTCTCTACTGGGTGCGGTCCATTCCGACGACCAGATCAGCTGTCCTCGTGGCTTGGGCCTTGCCCCCAACTGAGAGGCCTGAAGAAGTTCCTTCTCCACCGGCGCGCTGGCTTGCGCTCCCCCCTCTGGGGTAGCAGCCACCGCTCTTTCTTTCTCCATGTTGAAATCTTCCCCGAATCTTTGTCGGTCTATCTCTCAATTCTAGGGATAGCGACTGGAGCTCGGGACCCCAAGATAGTTAGGTAAAAACTCTGGGCGCAATAACCTTGGATTCCCATCGCTGAGTTATTGTTGTTATGACTAGCTGGACTCTCATCCACATTCCCCCTCCCAGCATCAACGAACTCTAAAAACGATAGAGAAAAAAAAGATGGCTACATTTCCATCTGTTGTCAAAGCAAGAACATCTGATGCTAGCAGCCAGAAAATAAGCCCTAGTATGATTTTTCAGAACACTTGTAATATAAGCCACGCCCCCAAAATAAGCCCCAGTTAAGATCATCAGCCAGACAGACGCATTTAGTACCATATTTCCCCGAATATAAGCCCTAACCGGAAAATAAGCCCTAATTCATTCTTTGGAGCAAAAATTAATATAAGACTCGGTCTTATTTTTGGGGAAATACTGTAACTACTTTGAGAATACCAGCATTACTGTATATCCCCCCTTTTTTTTAAGAAAATGACTTGTATCCAGACTTACATAAGCAGAATGTTCACTATTCTTCTCCAAAAGTACTTTTGAGATTCAAACTGCATTCTGAATGGAGTGGGAAATCCTTTTACATTAGCCTGGATGCTAGCAATTTTTTAATAGCTTTTGCTGTGTTGAGAATTGGGTAAAAATATATTCCTAATTCTCAATCTCTACCACTTCAAATGGTGTTGTTCATTATTTATAGCATTATATTTAAATAATGCTATGTTGTTACCCGGGTGAAAATGAAAATAAAGAGCTTGTGGCCTTTGGAGTTTATTTTTTGAACTACAAGTCAAGCTTCCTTTTTTTTAGTCTTTTACCACAAAGAATCCTTATTTTTAAGGGCTCTTAAATTTAAAATATTCCAGGAAAATGACAGTGAGAATTATCTCTTATGCATGTGAGAATTTAATTTCTTCAGCACAGAATTTTGTGGCTGAAATCGGATATACTTCAAAATAGTGAATATATTCATAATTCCCTCCATTTATTTATGAACACTGCAGTCCATAGTGATTTCTTATCTGAACAATGTCTAAAGCGTTCAGATCACAAGGTAGGTGTCATAAACAGGAGCTTAGCTTGACCTTCTATGATAGTTACCTACAAATGAAAGAATATGTACCAAAAGGAACTGTTCTTGATCAGATTCATTTACTTGGGGTGAAGCCTATCACAATTCCATTCTTAAAGTGAATATTCAGCAAAACTAATCCTCATGAAGATTCGGACACACAGAAAATGACTGTCCTATAAAATTGAAAAGGAAAATGCCAAGTGAAAATACAAATATTGTTTTGAAATATATTAATATTTGGAAGGGGAGTTGGTTTGATGATGTAGTAATTAAGATGCCAATGCTTCTAAGATAAGAATAAAATCCTCTCTGTGTTTCTAATTTGCAAAAGGAATGACAAGCAAAGATTCCTGACTATAATATGTTACATTTCTTTATTGTCTTATTAACAGGTGGTAGCAAAGTGAGTGGAAATGAATGCAATCTACAACAAAATGTGTTCCCGATCAGCTAGAATTCTTAGTAATTCTAATAATAACTAGTACTAATAATTCTGGTTGATCACTCTGGCAATTGTGAAATTAAGTTATACTTTCTCTTTTGAATTGTCAGCATCTTAGCTCTTTCTATTAAGGAACGCTTTCCTGAATTTTTTTTTCAGGACTGCTCTCATTTCTTCCTTACCCTAGAATTATAATTGTAACCATATATGTATTACGATATGTAATCACATAGCTAAGGAAACATAGAGGGGGCATGCTGTCATTTTGCTAGGAATTGTTAAATAATCAAATGAACCCAGTTGTGAAACAAGGAACATAATTTTAATTTTCTTATAACTTTCATTTAAGGGCCAGATTACACTCATGGATATTCCTGTATTTAAAGCTATTCAACCAGAGGTGAGTGTTTCTTAGAAAACTTAATATAATTTGGTAAAAAACAAGTTACAGTTCTATTATGGTGTTTTCCATATTTCATCTACTTTTATATATGGTAGATGCATATAGACTGTACTTTCCTTTTGCTTTAATAGCTTTAATGATTGACATCTGAATGGCTAGATAAATAAAACATGTAATAATTAAATGTACTTTTCCTGCTTAAATATTCTTATAGATTATATTAGGTGGGCATATACTAGGATGACATAGTCCAGAAATTAATTTTAAATATGCATTGATTATAGCAATAGTTTGGCAATATCGTTACAGGTATTGTCATTACATTATAATTTACAACATCAGTTGAGTCCGGAATTTGAGTCATAAGTCATTGTGGTCGTAAGTCAAGTTACTATATGACCAGACTTAATTTTACTTAAGTGTGTCATTCCAGTTGTTAAGTGAACCAAATTACATGGCTGTAAGCCCAAATCCATCTTATCCAATGGGCATTTTTTGGCTTTTTTACTGGAAACACAATCATAAGATGCTGCAATCAGTTGTAAATGCACACTGGTTGCCAAGCACCCAAAATGTCATCACACATCTGTGGAGGGGTGGTGCAGCAGTTGTAGCTTTGAGAATGGGTCATAATTATGTTTTGAGACCATTGTAACTTTGAATGGTTGTCTCGTAACTCAAGGATCATCTGTAATATCCTTTGTGTATGGCCAGAAATATTGATTTGCCATTGTGAACCTGAGTTCCTTTTGTTCACTTTAAAATTAAACACACTAAAAATGTTTAAAACATTCATCTTGCTTCAAAATCCAGTGTAATAAGAAATATTTTCCAATATGCATATGTGTAATAGAGTGTGATTGGAGTGACAGCATAAATACACTGTGTTGCAAGGTTTGATATATTTCAAGTAAAATGAGAGGTCTTTGGGGGCCGAGGTTAAGGGGGCTTTGCTCTACCAGGTTAATTGTCATACATGACTTCAACTTGACCCTGGAAAGACACAGTGGCTTTGGGTCCTTGACCCCTCCAGGCCTGAGGGACATGTCATCTTTGACTCTGAATGTGGTGATACTTTCCCAGACTGGCAGTTTGGAAATCCTCCTAGATGTATAGCTTCTGCTCAAGAAGCAGGTAGCAGATGTGGCTAAGGGGCCTTTGCACAGATTCATTGTGCCCTCTCCTGAATTGGGAGGAGAGATCTTGATCACTCAGGCCTTGGTCGCTTCCCACTGCAGTGTGCTCTACAAGGGGTTGCCCTTGAGGATCACCTGGAAATTGCAGCTGATGCAAGATGCAGGGCTATACGCAATAATTTGTTTTCCCAGGTTCACTCACATTGCATGCCAGTTGCATGAGTTCCATTGGCTCTCGTTTCCTTTCTAGTGTGTTTCTTGTTTTAAAAATAATTTTATTGAATATTATAGTGATATACTGTAGGTAAAGAAATAAAAAGATAAAGAATAAAATAAAAGTGCAGATTAAAGAAAGAATAAAGAAAAACAAATAAGGATATAAAAAAAAGAAATACCGTATAAAAATGCAATAACCTCCTTCGTCTCAACAAGTTTAAATTTGAATAACTTATCACTTTCTTTTAAAATATAGCAATCTGTTTATCCCATATCGCATCACTTAACTATAGACAAATTCTTAAAACTTCATCGTTCAGTTCTGATCAGCAAAAGTCCAGTAAGGGTTATCAGAAATAACATCTATATCTAGCCTAATTACCCTTTTGCCATTTATTCCCAAAGTTGCAAAGTACTCAAAGTTGTACTTGAAGTACAGAAGGAAACTTAGCCAGAGAATGCCATCGAATTTGCTGTTCCCAAGGTTCTTAATATTTAAAAAGCAGTTAAAAGTCCTACTACTACCAGTTTCAGCTGTAATGCCATTCTCAGTCCTTCAGTGACATCTAGCACACCATGTCCTTGCCAGAAATGTTACCTTCTGGGTGCATTTCAAGCACAGGCTATTACCTTTAAAGCCCTATATGGCAAGGGACCAGATCGTATGCAGGATAGCCTATCCCTAAGGGGGCCTGTCCATCCAACAGATTAAAGGTAGGCACATTCCTAATCCCTTCCTTTAAATAATGCCATTTAAAGGGACCTAGGGAGCAGGCCTTTTCTGTGGCAGCCCCTGCCCTATAGAACATTTTTCTCCTTGATTTTTTAACCTTTTAACCCCTCCTCACCCTTTTAACCTTCCAAAAAGCACTCAAGACCTGGCTTTTCCCCCTAGGATAGGATAGGCTGAGATTGGTAAGATGAACTGTGCTGCATGGGAAACTTTAGCTATGGTGTCTGGTCTTTTGATTTTTTGTTTGTTTGTTTAGACACATGTTTTCTTTTTTGATTGTAAGCCACTCAGAGCTAGGTACAAGATGGGCAGTTATGTAAATGTTTTAGCTAATTTAGTTATTAATATTCCGAAGGTTGCTGTTCTTGGATCAGAAATAATTGTCCAGTTTGTGCCACCTTTTATTCTTTGCTTTTATCATAGTATTATTGTTTTGCGAACAGCCCAAAGTTACTGAAAGTTAGGCAATATAAAAAAGTTGACAAATAATTATGGGTAACAGTAAATAATTTTTCAAGTAAAGCACATTTGCTATTCTTTGCAATATAAATACATGCATATACATAATGCTGTTTTCTTGCAATATAAAAAGCATGCAGAACTCCAAAAGAATAAGATGCAGTTAGAAAAAGAAATTACAGACAAGATAAAAGGAAGAAAAAAGGGAATCTACATTTAATTTAAATCAATAACACTCATCATACCTTTCCATGCCTTTATAAACTTTGCAAACCATTTTTCTTTCACCACATCCATTCCTTGATTCATGCAAAAACATCTGTTACTAAAATCACATTCATTCTTATGTTTTATTAATCCCATAGTGATGTAAAAGAAGGCAAGATCACTGATAAGAATTTTTATGTCAGTTTTCCTAAGGGTTGATCTTAGACTTAGGGAGTGATTTTAGACTGAAAGGGGATTTTAAGAAGAAGGTAAATCTTGTAAGAATTTATCCAAAAATTACATTTTAATCCAATCTTTCTCAGAATATTTTCATATAAAAGAATGTGATATAAACTAAAGAACAGAATTCTTTTAGGATTTATCTGCAACAAAGTATGCAGTCTAGCATGTTTACCTTTATACTTTTGAGAGAAATAAGTCAAACTAGAAAAGTTAACATTGAGAAGAGATTTATTTTTTTAATGTAGGGTGAGAAACACTGAGTATCTTAATATAAAAACAAGCATTTGATTCATAGCTGTTTAAATTACAAGGTGACTTACAGCTTCAAAGGACCTTCTTCACAGAAATCACTTATTTTGCTTTCTGCATATGGCAAGAAAATATATACCACCTTAATGAAGCCGTTTCCACTTTTCAAAACACCCAGAGTTGATCTGGGCTGTTCTCTGGCTACTAGCAGTTTTTGACATGTTTCCTGTAGCAACCCAGGGGATTGGAGGGAGCTCCAAGTGGTTTCTTTTCTTTTTTTTGTGGGGTTGGAGGATTAGGTGAGAGAGAGAGAGGGAGGGAGGGAGGGAGGGAGAGAGAGAGAGAGAGAGAGAGAGAGAGAGAGAGAGATTGTGTTTGTGTTTGTGTTTGTGTGTTTTCAGCCTGGTACCTAACTGTTTAGAATATATTTTGCTATGTCATCTACTTAAACCATTATAGCAACATGCAACAGTGGTTTTAGCTACTAGAAAAAGTGATTATAAAATAGCTGGCATGCTGTCTTTTTGCAATTACAATTAACATTAATATTTTTAAACCAGTCAAGCATTGGTGGTTTGGATAATTGCTGTCTGTTTATATCAATTGCTTACATTTTTTACAGACTCCAGACAAATTCATATAGTATATTCTAGAAAAATGGATTGGGAGGTGCCATTACAACTTCAAACAATCACTAAACAAATGGTCTAAGACTACCTATAATGGTAGTCTTTAATGTTTTAAGTATTGGCAGATAAATAGTTCTTCAACAAGCTTCTGTCTTCTTTCAGTGATCTTACTCTCTTGCAGTTTTTCAAAATTTCCCCTCCATTCTCTCCTTATTTTATCTTGTCCTTCCTAGTTTGAAGAGTGTTTCCAGTTCTGGATTGCAGACAAACTCTAGACCATTCAGGCATTATGAATCTGGAACACTGACCAGGTGAGCACACTGGATAACTCCTGCCTCAGTGTTGCTCCAGTGATGTTTGAAGTCCTTTGAAGTTATTCATGTGTTTAGCACAAAGGAGAGCATTTTTGTTATGTTTCTCTCGAGTTAGGGTATAGACTGTTCTGTGCAATAATCTGTGCTAAATTCATGAATCACTGCAGGAAAGCCAACATCATTTCAGTGACATTGATAAGGGATGATTCTGTGATGGAGTCCCTACAGGTAAATACTCCAGTTTACATAATGTCTGAATGGGGCTATCTTTAGTATGTTACTGAAAACTCGGCTTGTTATATAGGAATCAAGCTAATATTGCGTATTTATTAACATAGTTTGACTGAATGTATTAGAGAATAGCACTTATTTCGTAGCTTGAGAATTTTAGTGAAATGTATACTATTAGATGAATTTAAGCATTAAAAACAAGGATATACAAGATAGTTCAGATTTCACACTCTCTTTTATACACTTAATTATCTCAATTTAGAATGCTATTCAACGGAAATTTCAAATGAAATGCTTCTGAAGATTCAAAGATTCACACATTGCTAAAGACATGGAATTGTTCAAATTATGTTATAATTCATAGTACTTTTACAAAAAGCATGCTCAGAATTAACATTTATATCTAGCACATCAGCTTTACCAGTAATAATATGAAAAATATAAATAGAACTTTTATTAATAAAAGGAAAAATCATGTTTTGTTTTGCAATCTGAACACTGACATTACATTATTTCTTTCATTGTTCATCTAGGAACTGTCAAGCTGTGGTTGGAATAAAAAGGAAAAATATAGTTCAGCACCAAATGCAGTTGCTTTTACAAGAAGATTCAACCATGTAAGTTTTGAGACTAACTGTATACATCATAATAAAATGGTGCAACTAATAAAACCATGTGGTCTATTCTTTTGTTAAAACCTTAATTTATGTTAAAGGTAGGGATATCTCTATACTCCCATCTCCCACCTCTGCCCCTACCCTCAATGAGATTGCATAACAAAAATAAGACTAAATATGTCCATCTATTTAAATGAATAGAAAGAACCTATGCTAATTGAATTCACACATGAGTGAAGTATACATTCTAAGGGAATAATTTGCATCTTTTAAAGTGATCAAGTGATTTTATAATGGGAAATTTTTGATTATTTCAGGATTCACATTTTATTAGCATTACCACCACTTCCTTTTTGTATATATTTTAATGTAGACCTTTTGTTTTCAGGTAAGTTTTTGGGTTGTTAGAGAGATTCTTCATGCACAGACATTGAAAATAAGAGCTGAAGTCCTAAGCCACTATATCAAAACTGCTAAGGTAAGAAAATATTTTTAGGGAACAGTTTTAAACTTTAAAACTCCTTTCAAAAACCTATTACAATTTTGGTTCCATTTACTTATAATATGAGAAAGGTATTATTGTGAATGTTATAGAAATTACAACATGTAATGATTCTTCATTATTGTTTGAAAGTTGCAGAAATAGATTATGATATTGCTAGTAAGTTTGAAACTGTTCCTCTGAAACTGGCAGTACATATGTTGAATCAACCACAAATTAATTACATTTGTAAATAAATGTATGTTAAAAAGTGCACAATATTTTCTGGCTTTATCTTTTGAATAATGTATTGAAAGTCTTGATTTACTGGTTGCATGTTTCTCTTGAGCACATAGTACAAAACAACAAGTATTTGTTGATGAAGTCATGAACAATATTAAAGTTCGCTCATATAATTGCTTGTTACCCATTTCTTGTATTTATGTAGCTTTTAGGCTTTTTATATATCAGTCACCAAAATAATATTTTATTTTACATGATTTTATACTTTTCTTTTAAAATAATTTTCTATTTGCAACAGTTTTTCAGATTTAGATGTTTTTATCAGAGTTCTAATAGAAATATGTAATTTCAATTCTAGTGATATATATATATTATAAATAGACACATAATAAATTTGGTGGAAATGTTAAACTGTGAATCATAGATAAGTCAACAGATGAATATGGTGGGCACATGCTACTGCTCTATACTATATTTCTGTGTTAATTCCCCCCCCCCAGTTTCTCTGTTCTAAGTAATATTAACCTTAATTTTATACTTGAAGAGTATAAGTGTGCTGCTGATCTCTTAACCTAGTTAAAGAAGAAGTTGTTGTTCATTTTGCCCCAGGCCAAGCTAGGTTACACACAAAAATCACATTTAGACAGCTACAGAGGGGCATAAACAGAATCTAGACTTCCCCATACCCAAGACCCTCAAATGTTTGGGGAATCCTTGTGGTAGAATGGCAAAAGGATGAGGGGAAAGGAAGTGATTGTTGAATAAGTAGAGTTGCTTTCTATTCCACTCTCTGTGTTTCTTTTGTACTTTCGTTTTTCTCCCCTCTGTCAGAAAATATATCAGCAGATTCAATCCTCAAAAGAATATTATTTATAGGTCAGGCAAAGAGCGAAAGCATTTGAAAGTTTCTGCTTGGATCCAACCTAATCTAGATCATATAGGACAGAATAGTTGTGAAGCTTTGTAATTCACTTCAGTTTTATAATTCTTTGGCAGTTTTATTTTGGTTATCATCTGGTTGTATCCATTCTTTATTGCCCTGCACTCTTAGAACATTGTTCAAAGGTTTATGATTTAACAGTAGTAAACAATTACTTGATATTGAGCTTCCATTTCTGTTCTTGTCCTCAGAAACTTTATGAACTAAATAATTTACATGCTCTTATGGCTGTGGTTTCTGGATTGCAAAGTGCCCCCATCTTCAGGTTGACTAAAACATGGGCGGTGAGTGAATTACATTAAATAATTGCTTTTTTATTAATGAATAACAAAACATCAATTATATAAGGAGTTGGCCTAGCCAATGGATTTTATAGGCATCTCTGGTATAAAGAAACAAAATAAGAAAAGAATATGAAGGGATGTATTTTAAGGCAAATTAGAATCTTTTGAAAGTAAGAGTAAGAAATTCAGCAGAAGTCCATTAAGGGCTGCTAGAAATAACGTATCTATTTTAACCTTGATCAAATAAACTAATATTATATTTCTTTCTTTTACAGTGATAAAATATTGATAGTTAGTTCCTTCAAGTAATGTTCTAGAACTTGACTTTACTTTTTTTTTTCTTTGTTCCTTCTCATAAAATTCTGCAAAGCTTTAACAAGCCTCTTTTGTAAATTCAATATAAGAAAATTATCCAGGTCACTTTCTTGATTTGCTGTTTGTATAACCCTTTTAATTATTGAGATGTTAGCCAGTTTCTTTTGTATATCCATTGTAGCATCTTTTTCCATATTGTAGTCTGTTATTTTTAAATCCACTTTCAAATCAGTCTCCATTTTGTCAGGTAAAACTTATTCCTCTTCCATAACATCTTTTAGACACAGTCATTCTATAGAGGCAAACATTCTTCAAGTTAGCTTCTAGGTTCAGTGTTCAAAAATATTCTTCATTATGTTAGAATATTTTGCTTCATCCCAAGTCCACTTTGAGTGTTCTCCTTTAATTTAAAATTTTAGTTATCTGTAGTATCCAATTCATACCTTATGCTTTTTAGCATTCAAAACAAAAACATTTTTCCATTGGAAAATTATTTATAATTTATTTCAAATTAATCTGGATTCTTAATACATTTGTAACTTTCTAAAGTCAAAATTTTAATTACCCTATATTAAAATAATAATAGTTTTAAATTCCTTAAGCTTGTATTTAAAACCTTTTTTTTACTAAGGACTGAAGAAACTCACCAGGTACTAAAAAAACCTGTTGATCAAAAGGTTTCTAGTATCTGAAAAGAGTTATCAAGCAGTTTTTAAAAGTGCTTAGAAAAAGAAGTATGTAAACCCAAGCTTCTTTCAAAGGCATCAACTGTGGTTTGAGCAAGATGGCTATTTCCTTGTCTCCCAGAACTCTAAATTTGCCAGAGACTGCTGGCTTGCAATCTGCTTGTGAGGAGCAACTGTCTTTAGCATTTATAGATGATCTCAAGTCCTTTCCTTGTCCAGAGAGGAGGTATCGAAGAGCTAGCTAGTCTACTTGCTGTTTTTTCATACAACTAAGGTTGTCGGCTCCATTTTTCACAGAGTCATCTTGAACCCGCCATTTCTTCCCCAGAAATCCTACAGGAAAATTACAAGTGGTACTTGTTTCCTGAGATGGTCAGGAACTTGGGTCTTGAAAGGTAGTGGTGCTTAGTGAATGGTTCTGCTGCTTATTTGAGGAATGATTTCAGCCTCAGATAAACACTCTGTTCCTTCAAAGGCCTCTAGCACTAGATGGTACCAATAGCAGTGGTGGTGCAGTGGTTAGAATGCAGTACTGCAGACTAACTCTGCTCACTGACAGGAGTTCAATCCTAACCGGCTGAAGGTTGACTCAGCCTTCAATCCTTCCGAGGTCGGTAAAATGAGGACCCAGATTGTTGGGGCAATAAAACCACTTAGAGGGTGCTGTAAAGCACTATGAAGCAGTATATAAGTCTGAGTGCTATTGCTATTTCTATCTGGAGAAAAGCAAAGCTATCCTTCTGAAAATATGTTTTGAAAGATTGGAGGATTTTTTGGAAACACATGAAAAGCAGTGCAGAGGGCTATAAAAAGAAGAGATGATTGTTAGATATTTTTTATTAGTTAATTCATATGGCTTCCTTCCACCTTTTCTTCACTTAGGAGTCTTCATTAGATTCTGATTATAATTTTTCCTCCCTGAACTTTGGTGCTTTGGGGTCTTTGACACATTATCTAATGGCAATTTATGATTTTTGACTTTGAAGTTTGCACTGTATTTTGATTCTGTTGTGACTACCTTATTAAGAGAGAATGGAATAAACATTTTTTTAAAAAAACCATGGGGGATATATTTTATATCTATTGCTACTTTTAAAGCTTATTTTAAAAATCATCACCAGAATATTAGGGATTTAATATGAAGGGTAATTTGGCCTTGAGGTTTATTTGTCTTCTAACAGATTAAATGTCTGTTTTAAATGTTTTCTTTTAGTCAATTGTAGGTTTTTCAGCATCCCATTTTGTCATACAAAATAACTATTAAATACTTGAATATAAAAGGATAGCTTTTACAGTAATAGTTGTCTGTTCTTTATTTTCCCAAAAGTTATTGAGCCGAAAAGACAAAGCTTCTTTTGACAAACTGGAATACGTAATGAGCAAAGAGGACAATTATAAAAGACTTAGAGACTATATTAGTAGCTTGAAGATGACTCCTTGTATTCCTTATTTAGGTAAGATAAATACTTTTTTTTAGATAATCTGTTAAAATACTGATATTGGCTGCAGTCTGTGAACTTAAAGTTTTACCATTACTGTTTCTGTTTAAAGAGAGTATCTTGTGACTTACATTTAAAATTTATTCTCTTTTCAATATGAAGTAACATAATAAAGCTTGTGTTGCAAAGCTTTAGTCAGACATTTGACCCTTGACCAGCCTACAGAGGTTGTGATGATCTGGGTCTGGTATCTGGTTGAGGGCTAAGGCAGCCTCGCCAGCTGAGGTTTTCTTGATTATTTATAGAATCTGTGTTCTCCGACAGAATGCTTTGAGTTGTGATTGCAAATAATGTCTGGATTTCAAGCTATCATAAATTTGCATATAATAAGTTTTAAAGCATTACAAAATTTTCTTTTGAAAAATTTGACATGAGAATGGACATGCTAAGAATTCGGTAAGTGTAATATTTGAATTTTTATTGAATTTCAGCATTTGGAAAAAGAAAAAAACAGGAGGTCAATTTACCTCATCCCTCTTGTGGACATCATCATTACTGCTATCATCCTGGGAGTGATTGATTTTTTTAGAAGAGCCTAGCTTAGCTCACTACCGCATTTTAGAAATTTCATGTTGCTTCCATATTTTTTTCCAACATACACACACATACAGATATAGAGCTAAGCAACAATCACTCTCAAAATACAAAATCCAGTCCTTGTTTTTACAGTTCCTATCCAACGTCTCTACAAAAATACCATTTTTGTCCTCTATGCAAAATTCTGGGCATATGGACTTACATTTTTGAATAGTTCTTCCTTCCTGTCAATAAGGATAGCCACAAATTAATTGGAGTACCTTGTGTTCCCCAAAGGTAAGACCTACTTCGAAAATAAGCCCTAGCTTGATTTTTGGGGGTGGACCTAATATAAGCCTTACCCCCAAAATAAGCCCTAGTTTTGGGGCAAGGCACACGCCTAAAAATCAAGCTAGGGCAGGGGTGAAGGGGTGGAGCTGCCCCACGCGCCCCGCACCCACTTACCGTTGCAGCCTGTCTCTCCTCGCCGGTCCACTTCTTCTGTGGCGTCCCCTGGTCTGCATTTTGCAATTAGAGGCCTTTCCGGAAGGCCTCTGCAACCAAGAACCGAGCTATGGATTTAATCCATAGCTCGGTTCTGAGCTGCGCCTCTGACTGCGAAATGCAGGCCGTGGGACACCGCAGAAGAAGTGGGCCGGCTGGGCGGGGCTGTCGGTGCCAGAGGTGAATGGAAAAGTCACCCCCTGAAAATAAGACCTGGTGCCTCTTTTGGAGGTAAAAAAAAAGACCGGGTCTTATTTTGGGGGAAACACAGTAATAGCCCATATCCATGACATTTATTGATGTCTGGCCTTGAGAAGTTTGTTTTGCTGCAATTGGACTTTAGCAGGGCACTAGAAGTCAAGGAATACATTGGCGCATCTTGAAAAATCTTTCAGTAAATATGGAAAATGCAAAATGTACTTGGGATGTACACAATATTTCAAATTCAAAATATTTTGAACTTGAAACAGATTTGGTTCCCATTGAAGCCACACTTCAATGTGGCAATGTAGTTCTACAGTGCTGAGCACATATTTACACTATTGATGAACAAATAAATGGATTTGGCAAACATGAAGATAAAGATAGAAAAGTATTACTATATTACTCTTGTGTAATATAGTAATACTTGTGACTTTCGTAGTTCTTCTTGTGCCTTTTATAGTAAAACAATTTCCAAAACTGTAATGAAATACTGGATTTGTACAGATTTTTAAAATGATTTTAGGTAGTTGCATATAATATAGTAATTAATCTATAGATTTATTATGGTATTGTATAAAGACCATTCAATCACATATTTACCTCAGTTGCTTCATTCAAGTAGATATATTGCTTTATTCAATCTATGGATAGTTTACTCTAAACATGATCTGCAAATTTTTTTCAATAGATTCCAAAAAAGGGATTTTAAAAAATTCAAGTTTTCCTGTTTTCAACAGAACTTCTGTCTAAGAGATAGATATAAACTAGCCATTTATATACTAGTTGTTTTTAAATCATTAAACTGTTGTCAAAATAATGCAAAAAGGAATATCATCATACATCTGGCTGTTTGAAACACTTTCCTGCTTCTTAGGCAGTGAGAAATAAAATTTAAAAACATCCATGGTAAAAAACATAGCAAAGATACATTGTGACACTTTCAGTGAACTGAAATCATTTAACTCCAAGATGAGAAACAGTACAGTTATCTGCTGTACTGCTATGAAAGAGAAAGGTAATCATGTCAAGCGTGTGTGCACATTTATGCAATTAACATGAAAACTTTAAAATGTGTAACTGTAAAAACACCTAATTCATATATTGGCAATGATCTAACCTAATAGAGGCGTGGTGGTTCAGTGGCTTCATGACCCTGGAGAAGGTTTCTGCTCCAGCAATTCGAATTCTAGCATTGTGTATCAGGGTAAGCTCCCGTCACTTGCTTCAGCTTCTGTCCCCCTAACAGTTCGAAAGCATGTTCTATGCGAGTAGATAAAATAGGTACCACTTCGATGGGGGGGACGAGCTGGTGCAGGCAGTCACATTCCTGCCCTCTGAACCTTCCCAGTTGCGTCACCTGTTTGCAAGATGGTGCCAGGGAGAGAGGGGGCCTTGAATAACTCTGCAGGAAGAGCTGCTTGTCTTTTTTTCTAATGCGAAGCTAGCTCACCCTTATGTGACGCGCCACAGGAAGCACACATTTCCTAGAATAGAGCTGGTACTTTGGAAGCCAAAGTACATTGTGGTCTCCTGGCTAATGTAACAATGCCATACGCTAATAATAATACGGTATAACCTAATCATATGAAATAATTGAGAGAATGTATAGGTTCAGCATTTGGAAAAAATCAAATTCTGCCTGTCCAAATAGATCCCCAAAAAGCTACTTATGGTTGCATTGGTCTTCACGGTCGTGTTTTTGCATTTCAGCACTTGGCAACCAGTGCTTACATTTATGGCTATCTGTAACCATTCGAGACTGCATTTTTTTGACTATTTTTGTTAATTTCCGGTGTTTTCTTTCAGTTTCCAGCAAAAACTGCCATTGGATAAAATGAATTAATTTAACCACCATGTTCAGCTAACAACTGTGATGTTAGCTTAATGACCGCAACATTCGCTTAATGGCCGCCACAAAAAAAGTTGTAAAATCAGGCGTCATCATGTGGTGGCCCACTTAATCACCATCACAACTTATGACTGTAATTCTGAGCTCAATTACAGTCATAAGTTGAGATCTATCTGTATACATATTTAGTACATACTATAATTTAATAGTTTGAATAGGCTTGCCTATGCAGTAGTCTACATTTATTTTTATGTATCTTGTAAGCAGGAAAAAAGATTGAAACCCATTTGTCTTAAATTAAGTAGAAAGGAACCACTGGCCTAGGAGGTTTTAGGAGTGTAATAAACATATTTTCTCCTGCCCTTTCCTCATTTCTCCACAGCCTTATGTCTCCCTCGTTGTCTGGATAGTGGGTGAGCAAGAATGGTACTTATATTGATTGCATTTAGGTTAAAGCGAATGATGTGAAAAAAATCTATTGATATCAGTGAAAGATAGTTTTTGAAACTGAATTGTTGTATGGGTATAATTTGGAGAATGACACAACTTGGACAAAGAAGTTGTTTTGAGTATTAGGAGGTATTTCAAGTTGAAGGTTAAAATGCTTCCAAAATGCTTTTAAGAACATATTTAAAACTCAAAATGAAACATTTCATGAAATGTATTTGAATCCATTCAGAATGAAGCAACGTGCATACTTTTAGTTCTTTCTAAGCTTACTACTTGCATAAGTGAGTTTTTCAGAGCACC
Organism: Azemiops feae; assembly: GCA_023970755.1. NCBI lineage: Eukaryota > Metazoa > Chordata > Lepidosauria > Squamata > Viperidae > Azemiops > Azemiops feae. The sequence continues at coordinate 148,879 of JALGBA010003059.1, read as the reverse complement.
ATAAATGGACAGAGAAGGATTACAATTTTACTTGTACTATACTATTTTTACAGTTTTACTTGTACTATTTATTTTATAGCTTATTTCATCCATTGTGATTCTTTTGTTTTATTCTGCTGATCAATCACAAAAACAAAATGATTGTCCAAAAAAGATTAACCCCATTCTTATATAACTGCTATCTTCACTCCCTACCCCTACACTTAATTTAGAAAAATAAACACATGCTATATTTATGCCCTATAGATATAGATATGTCTAGTACACTGAGCTTTATTAAAAACATAAATTAAGTAGTTTGTAACTCCTGAAACAGTTCATTCTTTAATGAGTCCAATGGGATGCTCTATACTGGACGTGGTTGGCGGACCATTGACTAATACCGGAAATATCACCTCCTTGCCTGTTGTAAGCTTGGTTTCTACTTGTTATTTATAATAATGATAATAACAACAACAACATTGGAAGGGACTTTGGAGGCCATCTAATCCAACCCCCTACTCAGGCAGGAAACCCTATACCATTTCAGTCAAATGGCTGTCCAGTCTTCTTAAAAACTTCCAGTGTTGGGGCATTCACAGCTTCTGGAGGCAGGTTGTTCCACTGATTAATTGTTCTAACTGTCAGAAAATTTCTCCTTAGTTCTAGGTTGCTTCTCTCTTTGGTTAGTTTCCATCCATTGCTTCTTGTCCTGCCTTCAGGTGCTTTGGAGAATAGCCTGACTCCCTCTTCTTTGTGGCAACCCCTGAGATATTGAAACACTGCTATCATGTCACCCCTTGTCCTTCTCTTCATTAAACTAGACATAGCCAGCAACCGTTCTTTATATGTTTTAACCTCCAGTCCCCTAATCATCTTTGTTGCTCTTCTCTGTACTCTTTCTAGAGTCTCAACATCTTTTTTACATCATGGTGACCAAAACTGGATGCAGTATTCCAAGTATGGCCTTAGCAAGGCATTGTAAAGTGGTATTAACACTTCATGTGATCTTGATTCTATCCCTCTGTTAATGCAACCTAGAATTGTGTTGGCTTTTTTGGAGCTGCAGTACACTGCTGGCTCATATTTAAGTGATTGTCTACTAGGACTCCGAGATCTCTCTCACAGTTGCTACTATTTAACTCTAATCAAATTTAGTTGTTTTTATGTTTGTGTTTTTATTGTATTGAAAGCCACCAAGAAACACTGGTTAGTGAGCAGTATATTATTAAATAATAATCAGAGCGTTGGGAAGTAGCTGTGCAGTGGAAGTTTCTATAAAGGTAATCCTTGACTTACAACCAGCTGTTCAACCATCATTTCATCAATGAACTTTTTAAAAAGCTGCTTTCAACCCATCCTCAAACTTATGACTGCTGCCCCCCTCCTCCACATTCTGAGCACTTGGCAACTAGCTTGCATTTATGACTAGTTTGCAGTGTCCTGCAGTTATATGACCACAACTTATAACTTTTTTTTGCAGTTCCTGGCAAAAAATGCCCATTTGGAAGAATGGATTTGCTTAGCAATATATGATTCAGTTTATGACTGCTGTAACTTACTTTACAACTATCATTAAAACAGTCGTAAAATTGAGTCTGGTCACATTGTGTCTCACCTTACCAACCACAACAACCTATGACCAGAATCTGGTTCCAGTTGTGGTTGTGGGAAAACTACCTATACACTGAAATGAATATAAAATATTCATTTTAAAATGAATATATATATTCATTATAAAATGAATATAAATCAATCTTAGCATTACAAATGGTATTTAATATTTGGGAGGGTTGAGTCAAAAAATTTTTTTTTACAAAAATTGTATTTTGCAGTAAGAGATGGCATATAGTCATGGCTGTGTGATGTGCTGAATTAAATAGCAGCTTTAGGAGATTGGAAATACTATTTTACAGGTATTCCCCCATCTCCTGGAACATAGTACTGGAATATTCTGAATATTTTTAAACTAATAGATGATATCTGTATATACTTTAATTCTAATTCTAACACATTTTAAATACATTACTCAGTCATTAAATACTATTGAAATCTATTTCACAGAACATGTCTAGTACACTGAACTTTATTAAAAACATAAATTAAGTTGTTTGTAACTCCTGAAACAGTTCATTCTTTAATGAGTACACAACTTTGTTTCTTAAGTCTTAACTCCAATTTGTAACATAGGATTAATAACATTAATCTAATGTACAGTGTTGTAGCAATGCTACTAATTTTGGATTTGACTTTCAAAATAATATATGTGATATCTGATCCAGAGTAAGTAGGATTCCCATGTCCTAAGAAAATTGTGCTGTAAAATATAGGTAGTCCACAATTAATGATGCCCACTTGTTTAGCAACTATTCAAAGTTATGATAGCACTAAACAAATGATGGTTACAACCAGTCCTTGAATTTCTGGACATCCCAGCATCCTCCTGATCATGGGATCGTAATTTAGGGGATCCAGTTGGCTCTTAACAAGGTTAAGTTGCAGCACCCTGTGGTTACATGATCTTGATTTGCGACCTTCCCTGCCTGCTTCCCACAAGTTAAGTCAATAGGGAAGTTGGCAGAGAAGGTTACAGGTTTTGGGTAAGCCTCACCGGTGCACTGACTCCCAGTCTCTGTGGATTTGCACCTCACCAGCTACTTGCACTCTCTCTCACACCCTCCCTGGGACCCTTAGCACTCATATGGTGTGTCCCTAGCACTTACACATCCTTCTCCCATGCAGCAGCAGCCACTCTAAGCCGTGTCCCACTCTTGCTGTGGATCCCATTCATGCACCCTCTTCTACCCAGCAGCAGCCATCCCAAGTCTCGCCACACTTGCACCATGCCTCCCTCACCTTTCACACACCTCCTTCCATCCAGCAGCAGTTACTTACAAGCTATCTGCTTGCAAGCTGCCTGGAGCTTGCAACTTCCGGTCAGCTTCCTGTTCTTTTTGAAGGTGCTGACACACAAACAAAAGCAAAGTACTGTAGAAGCAGGAATATTTACTGCAGTTTAGGCAGATAATAGCAGACAGGAATGAAATTCAAATGCCCAGTAAAGAATGCTTGCCTGAAGGGAGCCAAATACAGTCAAAGAAACAACAGCATAGTCCAGAGATGTTCCAAAATATCCAGGATGCCAAACTGGGCAGTCAGCCAGTCCAAAGGTCAAGAGTCACAAGCAAGAAGCAGAATCATGATTCAAGAGCCGGATAGCCAAATGGTTGTTTCCAACAAGGACTTGAAAGCTCAGAAACTAATCAAATGTGTCTGCAACCCGCTGACTGCAGTTACTCATGCTTTGCCCTTTGTTTTATTAGAAGCCATGTAGAGGAATGTTGCTTTGCTCACTTCTATTTGAGCCTAGATCTGGGACTTAGGAACAGGAGATACCTGTGACTGAGCAGCCATAATTGAATCCTTACTTACTGATTCCTGAGTCTGACAGTTCTGAAGCACAGGCCAGCTGGAGCAACATCATCAGATTCAAGGTCAGAGTCAGACTCTGAATTGTAGCTAATAGCACGTCCCACTAACTTTGGTTGTTGTAAGCCAGCAGGAAGTTACAAGGAGCTGCTCGCTTAAGGACCCATGATCCTCACTTAATGATGGCAGCAGGAATTGCCATTCTAAACGATGTAGTCACATGACATCATACTTTATCACATCACTTAGTGATGGAAATTCCTGAACCAATTGCCATTGTAACTTGAGAGCTATCTAGTAACTGTTGCAATAATGAAATGATAATACTTTATTTGATGCAAAATACACTTGCAAAACTAGAGTTTCTCTCCAATTCTTTTGTCTCATTGTGTATAAGGATCTCTAAAGAATTTTTTTCCCTAACATTCAGGTCTCAAATAAAAACTGAAATAGTTTTAATCATATGAGAATAAATTGATTTGACTGTTTAACACATAAAAAATGTTTCATACTTGAACTTTAAAATTCAGTTATTTTATATCTATTAATTTTTCCTGCTCTTGAAAAACTGGTAAGTTTAATAGTTGCAATTAATATTCATATCTTATATGAACAGAGAATTATTTTAAATGCAGCCTTCAGTTTTGCTCTGTAATTAAAATGTATAAAAATTAACATATATAATATAGTGAGGATTTAAAAGAATACTTGGTAGAGTTCTCCAAAGAAGATCTTGAAAAATGACATCTGCTTCAAACTCAAGGATTAATTTTTTAAAAAACTGTTTGGTAGTCTCAATCAATAGGTCTAATCATCATCTGAACTGCTTTCAGTGAATATGAACCTCCTCTGTATTCGGCCCAAAAAATCCCATCCTGGTGTTTGCTTCTGTAGTGTCCTCCTCTATACCATACTCCATTGAGATTAGAATGAGCACAAGCATTGTACCACCAACCTCCTTTATGAAAGTGGGCACAATTTCCTGCAGAGAGAAGCAAAACATTAAGATACATTTCACATCACATCACAAAACATATTCATTGTAATTTGCTTAGTATAAAAGTCAGTCTGTGAACAGATGGACACTATTGTTACTATTTTAGAGAAGGATGGTAATACTGAATCATCCAACTGTACTTCTAAAATCCTCATTTTAATGAAGACCTGTTGGTTCTGATGAAATTTCTATCTTAATGAGGAAAACAATTACAACAAACCTTCAAGTAATTCCCTCTCCAAATATTTGTCTCCTGCATCATTCTCCTGATAGTATTTAGCATAGAGGGAAGGAAAATGAGCCATTAAAATGAAAAAAGTAGCAAGAGAAAAAAAGCCAAATAGCTTAGTGAGGTAGCACAAACAAGAAATGGAATGGAACTAAGGAGCTAGTGAATGTGCTGAAATAGAATTCTCCAATGCATTGTATAGGTACTAAGGGATAATGATTCCTACGTTCCATTTATTTTATGGAAGCTTATTGTCATTTTTGAATAGGGAGGAATTTATTATATCTGGTAATTATATTTTGAGAAAAGAAAGGAATGATCCTAAACAAATACACATGTATTTGTTCTATCAGACTCTATAAGCTATTTTGTCCTCTTTTTAGAGAACAAGTATTAGATAAAAATAGAAAATAATAGAATAAATTGTGCATGTGAATGATTTTCTTATATTTTATACATGGAAAAAGGTATTTGCAGACCTATTGCCTGAGAAGAAAGCAAGTTTTATGATCAACTAATTGATCCATAAAGTATCTTTAGCATTTAAGTAAAATTAAAACCATATAATATATCCTTTGGCTATTAACAGTTCCAAAGTTAGTTTTGATACTTGAATTAAACTCAACATTACAAAGTGTAATTCTGTATAAGCATCTGCAGTTAGTTCCAAACTAAACAGTGTAATGCATTGTACAATTAGTAGCACAAAGTTCCAAACTAAACAGTGCAGTGCATTGTATAATTAGGAGCACAAAACTTGGAACTTGGAGATTTGGAAGATACTTTTGAATCCTTGTCTGAAAGAAATAACATTAAGTAGAAATCACACAACCTACCCAGAATTTTTTTTGAGATCCAATACTCTGGTTTCTCTACAGATCATTCGAAATCTTTTGCCTTTTTCACATAGTCAGAACAGATATTTTCCCATGAGAAAAAAGCCTTTCCACCCAATATTTACCTTGTTCAATGTAAATCCTAACTCTAAGCATATGGTTTTGTCATTGCCAAAAGTATACAAGTTACTTGTACATGTCTATGGATCATTCTAATTGAAGATGTTTTTATGTTAAACAGTACTATTTTGCAGAGTCCTCTTATCTTCCTAATGTTTTATCAAATTATTTCCTCAGCTCAGCCAGAAAAAGAAGTACATAGATCTAAATAGTACTAATTCTTACCTGTGTGCATATCTCTGTCTCTGTCCAGTGTTGTAAATTGTTTTCCATTGTGCCATATCATGGAATCACCAGCATTCCCTTGATAAGTGCCTAAACGTAGTCGATAATATTCACTCTCTGGCTCCAGTCGAAAACTGCTGTATTCTGCATAGACTTTCTTATTACTCCAGTCTTCTAATTCAATCAGAAGTCTGTAATTATCCTGATTGGAGAGCAAGTAAATGTTTTCCAGCCCCAGCCAGTATTCTCCAGCAACATTTCCAAACCCTTTCTGTAAACAAAGCAGAATGTTGATTAAATTGTCTTCCATTTCTCATGTAGAAGGTTTTCATATATAATCAATATATTATGGATATATCTTTGATGCTCTGAAAATATTGGAAAAAATCCAATAATTAATTCATCTTTGACCATAAATACTGATTTGTGGAAAGTTCACAGATAGACACATTGATTATCATCTTTTCTCCATCATTTGATTCAGATTACATGCAAGTATGAGACTTAAGTGTGGTTTCTAGAATTTTGTTTGCCACTGGATTCTGGCAATGAAGCAGCTTGCTCCCAATTTACTAACAGATACCCTAAGACAGGGGTAGGCAACCCAAAATACTCAAAGAGCCACTTGGACCCGTTTCCCACCGAAAACAAAACACTGGGAGCCGCAAAACCCTTTTGACATCTAAAATGAATATATATATATATATATATGTATGTATGTATGTATGTATGTATGTATGTATGTATGTATGTATATATATATGTGTGTGTGCACTTGCGCTTCCTCTCTCTCTCTCCTTTCTCACTCTCTTTCCTCTCCCTCTTTCTCTTTCCTCTCTCTCTTTCTTTCCTCTTCCTCTCTCTTTCTCTTTCCTCTCCCTCTTTCTCTCTGTTTCCTCTCCCTCTCTCAAGGCATCCTGTTATCCTGTTTTTGGAACACCCTCATTTTTGTCAGCTCCATAATCAAATTATGTCTCCTTACTAGTGTCCTGGGAGGGAAGGGGGCAGCGGAGGGCGCTGAAAGGTGCCCGGGGCACCACGGACTGGCCCGGGGAGACGCATGCCCGGCTCGGCGGCCCGGGGACGGCCCAGGAAGCGATTCCCCCGCCGCTACCGCCACCGGGACTGCCGGCCAACCCGGGAAAACACATGGCCGGCTCAGTGGCCCAGGGAGCAATGCCCCCGCCGCCGCCGCCAGCGGGACTGCCGCCCGGCCCGGGGAGACACATGGCCGGCTCAGTGGCCCAGGGAGCAATGCCGCCGCCGCCACCGGGACTGCCGCCCGGCCCAGAGAGACACATGGCCGGCTCAGCGGCCCAGGGAGCAATGCCCCCACCGCTGCCGCCGCCGCCACCGGGACTGCTGCCCGGCCCGGGGAGACACATGGCCGGCCCAGCGAGCAATGCCCCCACCGCCGCCACCGCCGCCAGCGGGACTGCCGCCCGGCCCGGGGAGACACATGGCCGGCTCGGCCCAGCGAGCAATGCCGCCGCCGCCAGCGGGACTGCCGCCCGGCCCGGAGAGACACATGGCCGGCTCAGCGGCCCAGGGAGCCATGCCCCAGCCGGGACTGCCGCCAGCGGGACTGCCGCCCGGCCAGGGTAGTCACATGGCCGGCTCGGCAGTCCGGGGAAACTCGTGGCCGGCTCGGGAAGTGGCCCAGGAAGCGATGCCTCCGCCGGCCTCCGCCCCAACCAAGACTGCCGCCTGGCCCGGGGAAACACGTGGCCAGCTCGGCGGCCTGGGAAGCGGCCCAGGAAGCCATGCCCCAGACGGGACTGCCGCCTGGTACAAGTAAGCCGCCCTACCCCACGGCCGCTTTGTGGCGGTGCTCCGTGGGCTCGGAGCCCCCTCCCTCCCCCCGCCACTGACTGTCTCCGGCTCTGCTCCTGGCTGGGCATCGCAGGGGCTGCTCTCCCTTGGGGAGAGGGCTGGCCCGCTCAGCTTGCGGGAGGGCTGGCCCGCTCAGCGGAGGCTCCGGCGGGCCGCTCCCAGCGGGGATCCAGGAGCTTCCCCACGCGGCTCCCCGGCCACGTGCGCCTCGGACGGGGCCAGCCCGGGAAAGGGACTTCCTGGCTGCCCTTCTCCCAGGGGGCGGGGCACCCAGGCGCAGGGCCAATCAGGAGCCCTGCGAGGGGGCAAGTCCCCATGAGAGAGAGACAGAGAAGGGAAGCGCAAGTGCCTCTCTCTTGTCTCTGTCTCTCTTTGCAAATGGCGGAGGAGGCTCCGGAGCCGCAGGAGATGGCTCAAAGAGCCGCATGCGGCTCCGGATCCGCGGGTTGCCAACCCGTGCCCTAAGATCTAAAAGCAAGCTGATTCACTGTTATGCATCCACTGAGTAACCACTGGTAGTGAGAAACTATACCCTGTCCATACTGGTTGAGGGAGAATTCTTAGTATTGTTGGAATTAGTACCGTACTAGTAAAAATATTTGTATTATATCAGTCATGGAATAATGATTTGATTGAAATCATTTTAATAAATAGATTAAAATAGATTAAAATCAGGTAATGAGTGGGAAATTCTTTATATTAAATAGAATACATAATTTTTGTAATTAAGTATTGGGAAGTCATGCATAAAGGAAATTCATTGTGTTGGATTTATGAATGGGAAATAAGTTAATAGTGATAAAATTATTAATTAATGAAAATAAATTTCAATATGAAAGATGATCCAACCAGTGTTTTTGCTTTGAACTTTTTTCCTTGCAGCCAATCCACTTCCTAAGGGCATCTCTTAGCATGCTGTGCTTCAAATAAATTGTTTATCTCGTAGCATCTACACAACTTGCCCCTTGTTCTCCCATGACTGACGTGTATAAACATTTTGTACATTATTTTTTGACAAAGTCCTTCTTAGAAGAATATTTTTGCCATTCTAGGGAGAAGAGGCAACACCTCATTGCAACTTTTCACAATGTCATTTAAACAATTAGTTGTAGACAAAGAAGAGTTGTGAAATAAAAGCATAATTTGTTAATGATAATTTAAAACTCTCATGCCCAGTTAACAACATAATCAATCCTGTGCATATTTCCCCAGATCATTCTGTTCAAGATTGTGATTTGAAACAAATCCAACTCTTTATTTTATGAGATTTACAATAATTGTCCTTAACAAAATCAAAAGGTAAGACACTACTCAAAATATCACAATACTGATTTTCATAAAGCTAGCAGGAAAGGGAAGTAAGAATAGATTATACAGTAGTGATTTGTACATTATATGAAGCACCACATCTTTGATGCTTTTCATGCAGATGCTGAACCAGAACAAAAAATTACCCTATGTGGGCATACCTTTAAATAATTCTTCGTAGATTTTTTTTTTTTTTTTACATATATGCTAGTTTCTAATTCCTGGTGCTTTGCAGCTATATTGGAATTTCACAAATTGTGGTCATTGACAGGAAAGTTGGAATCCAGCAAATTGAGAAGGTAACAGAATGAGAAAAGTTTATAGTAACAGTGTATTGTAAATTGCCCCCTGGATATTTTTTTATGATTACCTTATAATTGTCCCAGTTTGTGAAGAAGTTCACAGAACCATCTGTTCTTTTTTGAATAACTGTCCAGCCTCCAGGATCAAGGCTGTTGTCACACCATAACTGCACTGGTCCATGACTGTTTTCGGTCTTGATCATATAAATCCCACTGCTGGAATAGCCAGTTTGTTTGGCTTGATGACAGTCTTTGAATGGGCCTTTTGAAAAAATTTTAGCATTTAAAAAATATCCATTGTTTTGTAATAGTATACTGATATGTATAAAAAAGACATTATTAAATACCATTATGTTTTCTTTAGTAACAGACATTGTTTCCTTTTTTCACACTGTTCCTTGATAACTTTTATAATTAGCATTTTCAAACTTCTTGAACATTACTAATATTGACATTGCTACTAAGATATAGTCATTCAGAAGAATTTAGGTGAAATAACTATTTTAAATTAGATTAAATTAATTAAATGTGTTTTTAAAATGAACAATCAATTTACATACAATGTTTCAAGCTTAATAAATTAATGTAATTATATCTGTATTCTACTCATTCTACTACATTTATTATTTTAAATAATAAAAAATATATCCAAGATTAAATCATTATTTATTACCTTGGATATCTCAAAATAACTGCTTTACATTAGGATTGTGCATCTGTTTCAAACAGATGCAAGGGATTCTGCCCATTTTTTATTTCAGATACAGTGCATTCAGAAAGTATTCAGACTCCCTTCACTTTTGTTATGCTGCAGCCTGATTCTACAGTTCTTGAAATTCATTTTTTTCTCATTAATCTACACTCAGTACCCCATAATGACAAAGTGAAAACAGAAGTTTAGAAATGCCTGTAAATTACAGGTAATCACCAAATTACAAGTGTTCACTTAGCACTTGTTCAAAGTTATGCAATAAGCGCCCCCAAGTGTTTATGAGCAACTCCCAGAATTACGAATGTTGCAGCACCACAGCAGTTGTTCACTCTTATGAATGACTGCAGAGGCTCTGCAACATTCACCTTAGTCCTCCCCTTGCTCCCCACAACTGCTTCCTCCTCCCATTCTGCCGTGCCGGATTCACTTCCCTTGCAAAAATCCTCTCTGCTGCCATTTCTCCTCTCTGCTGCTTTGAGGGCCAGGAGAGTCAATGGAAACTCCTGGGTGCTGTAATAACGTGCGACCTTGGGGAGGCTGCAAGCTCCATCTGGCTGCAAATGGGGCATTTTGAAATGGAGCGTTTCAAAGTGCCCCATTACCAGCCAAAGGGAACTTCCAGCCTCCCCAAGGGCTCCATCCGGATAAAAAGTGTTCTGGCAGTGGCAGAAAGGAGTTGGGGGAGGGAGCAGGAGACAGGCATCCCAAACACTTTTCACCCCGAAAATCAATGTTTCTGGGGTCCGTGATCTCGCAAGAGTTCAGGCATCCATTCTCTGCAAAAGAGGATGGGTGCCTGAACTCGCACGTTATTACAGCACTAAGATATACATCACACATTCCATCCATATTCTCAACAAAAGAATGGTTTTACTGTTTTCAAGTTGATTCACCCATAACATTAATTTAACATGATCACAAGGACCAAACAAGAACTGATGTGTATTGCATACAATTCCCTAAAAGTAATGTAGAAAAATTGCAATATTTGGACCCCAATACCTGCCAATTTTTGACAACTGTCATATATGCCAAGTCCAAAATGGCCCATGAAATCAAACTTTCAGTAACTAAAACTTTCATTTGTTCACATAAGAAAGAAAATAGACTTTATGGCAGGGATTCTTAAATTGTCAGTTATGATCTCACAAAGTATAATTTCTTTTTAAGCCTATCACTGTGCATGCTTTCAAAACTAACTTCTGTTTTGATTGGGCAAGTTTACTAAGCCTCACCACACAGAGCAAAACTTGGAATAGTTTTTGAGAAATAGGTAAATCCAGAAGTATAAACACTGCATTCAGAAAGTATTTAGACCCCCTTCACTTTTGTCAGTTTTGTTATGCTGCAGCTTGATTTTACAGTTGTTAAAATTCATTTTTTCTCATTAATCTACACTCAGTACCCCATAATGACAAAGTGAAAACAGAAGTTTAGAAATGTCTGTAAATTTATTAAAAAGAAAAAAACTGAAATATCACATTGGCATTAAGTATCCAGACCGTTCACTCAGTACTTTGTTGAAGCACCTTTGGCAGCAATTGCAGCCTCAAGTCTTTTTGGGTATGATGTGACAAGCTTTGCACACCTGGATTGGGGGATTTTCTGCCATACTTCCTTTGAGTGCTTATGTTTGAGCACCTATGGAGGGCTTTGAAATGCTCTGTTTCACTCCTTTTCAAAGCGCTCCATAGGCCAGGGGTCTCCAATCTTTCTGGGTTGGCGGCCTGGTGGGAGAGGGAGGGGCAGGCACCTTACATACCCATGCGCAAATGTGAATGTGGCCACATGTGCGCATGTGCACAAACAGACCGTGAGCATGCGCACCATGCAAACAGGGCTGTGAGCATGTGTGTGAGGCTGTCAGCTATGCTGGCGCGTGAGGCTTGTGGCTCGTAGACATGCTACCACTGGTGTGAGGATCATACCGTGGCCTGCAGTGATTCCGCCACCTGGCGCAAGGCTTGCACTGCCGCCTCGGTGCGAAACTCGCACCGCAGCCCACCTTCCACTTGTGGTGCTGCCACCCATGCAAGTTCATGGCAATGCCTCCGCCTGTGTGTGGCGCGCCACTGCCAACCTGCTGCTCGCGGTGCTGCCGCTGCCCACGCAAGGTTCATGGCAACACCACCTGTGCGATACTAATGGCGCTGCTGCCGCCTATGCAACACGGCAACGGTGGCATGAGGAGGGGTGAGCACGCGCACATGTGCACTGCCCAGCTACTCATGCGGCCCGGTGGCCAAGAGGCCGTGGCCCGTAGGTTGGGGACCTCTGCCACAGGTGCTCAAACACTTTATGTCAATGCAATAATATCCCATATTAACACATAGAGAGTTAGAAGATGGCAAAAAACAGAGACAGTTTTATTTGTATTGTGCCTCTGATCCATGTGGGTAGATTGCTGATAACTGCTACACTGTTCTCTGTCTACTAGTATATCCTTCCATGTCTCTACTCACTCCAAAATCACTGGACTTGTGTTTTCAGACAGCACATCTATATTGTGTGTACTTTTCATTAACATGACTCTTGTATGTGATTGGTTAACCATCACGCCCCTCCCCAATTTCTGAATGCTGAAATTCTGTAGGGTTTATGCCCATAGAAGTGGCAGCTATGCCTGAACAATTTATACTGTGTAAATCTGAACACCATGGACTTAAATGACTACTAGTTGTGTTCCTTTGTTTTTTAGATCTAGCATTTCATTTGATTCTTTGTTTTCATTTATTTATTTTGCCTTCTACTATTTATTTTGAATAGTTAGTTGATCATTCTTCTTTGAATTCTTATTGAAGTGACTAGCTGTGGCAAATAACATTCACTTTGGAAGAAAGTAACAGGCAAGAAACACATAATTTCATTGACAGCAAAATTGTATATAGTGCAGTAAAGGACTTAGATAAGATTTAAGCTACTATTTCAGGTTTTTTTTTCATCAAGAACTACTCTATGGCTTTAAACTTTAACATAAATTTAGTTTTTGTTATTGTAGAAAAAAATAGATTGAAATAATGATAACATGGCATGGTCCAATAATACTTCCAAAATTCAACCAGTATAGGAAAATCCTTTCCCATAACATTTGTATTCATTTAATGCTACCATGCTTGTTCACCTCTCCTGAATCTTTTCCAGATATATCCTCAATATCCTATTCTTCCACTACTCACTAGGTTAATAACTGCACAAAGCTAAAATCTACTTTAACTTATTGCATAAAATAAAATCTACTTCGATTTTCTAGAAGGTATAGTAGAAGTGTTTGATTTGTACAAGTCTAATAGCTTTTACCACTACATCTTTTAACTTTATATTGCCCTTAGCTACAGGTATTAGATAAAGATTCAATTGTTATAAAAACTTGTAACCACAAGGGGGCATTCCCTGCACACATAAATATATCAAACACAACCGTTCTATTTCTGTGGAACTGCTCTTAAATACTGGACTGGGATAGGGCTGCTGTGGTAAAAAATCCAGAGAACCATTAGATGACAGTAAAATGATATATATAAACTTGCTGCCATCTATTGGTCATCAGATTTTTACAGTCCAGATCTGCTAATAATATTGCCTAAGAGCAGCACAAATAGTAACTGCTTGAAATTGCTAAACTGCTAAACAAGATTAAGGAAATAAAGGAGACGAGAGCCTTCCTTAGTCTCCCTTAAAATTATTAAAAATGTCAGACTCATCAGTCAGAATGCTACTTATGTAGTTTTCATATAGGTGGTGCTTTTAAAAGTTTTGGCATATTAGCTAAAAATACAAAGATTTCAAAGATATTTGTTATAAATTTTCAAATTAAAAAGAAAAGGCTTACCTTCATTTATTAAAGTTAATGGTGGAATCTTGAAAGGACTTTTTGTAGGCGAAGTAGCTGGATCAGGGGGTGGCCTTACATCTCTCTCTCTAGGATAACCTGGGTCTCTCTGAATTTCATTACTTCCGAGCAGCATAGGGTTGTAATGTGGGCTATTAGGAATGTGATGAGGCACCACTGGAACTAGTGGTGGTGAACCATGTGCATCCTGCCGTGAGAATATTCGCAGACATTGTTCTTCCAAAAGTGTGATGATTACCGATTGATTATTTACAAGGTCAGTTAGTGCTGCATACTTTATTTCAAGCTCTCTGTACCTTGATGCCATCTTCAACATTTCAGTTGTAACATTGAGGATTTTGTTTTCCAGCTGGGAAAGCTCCAGTGAATTGTCTCGTTTGCGAATTATCTCATGCAAGAGCTGCATATACAGCTGAGTAACACGTGAATTCATGTTACGACTCTCTTTTCTCAGCAATTTTACTTCATTCACTATATTTCCATCCACATCCACCACTAACTGCAAGAGGTCAATCTCTCGCTTTTGCTTGAATAATACTTCCTTCAAATTCTCAATATCCATCCTAGTAATTTCATCTTTTTTGTTTCCTGGACTTGGGCCTTTAGTGTTGACACAAATTGGTCCAGTTATTTTTTGTTCCGGAACAATAAATGTGTAGCCACACTTTTTCCCTTCCTCACCCTCTTCTGTAGAACGTGGATTTCGTTTAGGAAAGGATTTTTTAAGTTTAGTCTCTACTGTATAATACCCATTTGATAATAGCATTACTAACAAACTCAAAATCCATGGGACTGTCTTCATTTTCAAGTGAACTAAATGGAGAAAAATATATTTTATTTATTATCAAATTTAGAAATTGCCCATTTTCCTTGCAGAGGGACATTGAATGGGGTGGAAATAAAATACTAAAAACAAAAACTGTATAAAAATTAAATAAGAAGCAAGGATAATTAAAATTCAACATTAAAAAGTTAATTAAATGGCAAAGGGAAGACCTTCAGGATGCTAACCAGCCCACACCTGCATGCTCCTTTGTGAGCCCCATGCAAGACAGCAGAGTCAGGTCTTTAGATATTTCTGAAAGGCCTGGACAGTGGGGGCCTGCCTTCCCTCTCAAGAGGAGAATGTTTGAAAAGGCGGGGGCAATGGCAAAAAAAATGCTTTCTTCCAGGACTTTGCCAGTCACAGTCATAATTCTTTAACTGACAAGGTCCGGGACATGCCTTTCCTACCTGTTCAGGTAGGATGGGCTGATATAATGGGGCAATTTTAGGTATTGCCAAGACCGCATCAGTATAAAAATCCATGTCAAAAATGATAGAAAGATTAAGGGTTTTGTCAGTCCTTCAGGCTTTAGTTCTCCCCTATTCACTATATATTCTGTTTTAATTATAGCAGAAGAATGGAAAGCAGAAACATTTAATATCTTAGTATTAGAAATCAAAGTCACAGCAGCTGGATAAGTTGAGTACTATAATATGGTATCAGGATATAATGCATACAATTACTAATACTGGGTAACATAGAGGTTGAACTAAGAGCTCTGTATTGATTTATCTTACATTTTGCAATACTCTTTAATGACAGAATTTAACCTTGTAAACAATAAGTTTAGTTCCTGTATTAAAGACCAAGCATGAATATTTTCAGGTTATAAATAAGCTCCCTCCTCCATCCCTTCCCCCTACTTGTGTCTCATTAGCATGAGGTTATATTATAGTGTGAAAACTCTGAGTGACATGAACAAACACAATAGGTAATTCAGTGGGAAAACATTTCGCTAACTCCTGCCTAATTTGGTACAGGAACTGCTGTGCATGATAGGATATTATCATATAAAATGGTTACTGTACTACAGGCTGCATATTTGAAGAGCTTAGGAATATGGGGATGGACGGGTATTTGTATAGTAACTTTTTGAAATTATTTTCATCTAGATAGCTATTTGAATTCAAAGAATTGATCTTTTATATTTTACATTATGTATTTAAAGGGCAATGCATTTTAAAAAATGAATGCCAAAATACCTTGTAAAATTGTATTATATTTTTTATCATTGTTAAAATTATTAACCTCAAAGATATTGCAATTAGATTAGATTCTGTCATGTAATCTATAAATTATTCTTAATTGTTCAAGTTCCTCAAATTATTTTTATCTGACAATGATTGTGGTTTTTTACTCTAAAAATAGTTTCAAACAGTATTAAATATTATTTTGCCTACTTCAGATGAACATTTCAAATGGTAACATTTCACTGCAAATAGACTGTTCTTGGAAGTTTTTTTTTCTGTGTACAGAAAGTAATGCCAAATGAAAATTGCTTGTTTGCATTTGAACTTACTCATGATATAATTTAGCTTCCTTTTAAGATATAGTGGAGATTTGCTTTCCAGTGAAAGTGCTTTTCTTTCAAATAGCCTTCAAATAACATTAAGTGTAATGTTCCATCTCTATCACCGTATGTAAAATTCTTCCTAGTATTCAGTATTTTAACTGTTTACCCATTGTAAGGATAAACTCATCACCCTATCCCTAGCATTATCCTATACTGAAGCATAAAACTAGTATTTTAGCAAGGAAAAAAAACCACTTTGCCATAACTAATTCCTTTCTTTCTTATTCCATTTCATCCTTCCTTTTTGCTATAGATAGTGTTGGTCTTTTTTCAGTGCCAGAGCTCTCACCTGTCACTTACATGAGGAAAGACAAGAGAGTTAAATATTAGTATTTATTGTTGCCCTTTAGTCCAAGAGAGTATTAGTATTGTTGCCCTTTAGTCCAAGAGAGAATCAGTTCTTGTGGAACAGTTCTTGTGGATCAGCTGTATTATGCACATTTACACAATACATGCATACCTTTAGGTGCCCCAAACTTTAACAATACTGTAGAAGGGATAGAGAACAATACTGTAGAAGGGATAGAGAACATGCACAATCACAGTATATTTTCTTGTATTGATATTATCAGTAATGCTAACTACAGCAAAAAAAGTGTGTGAAAGACAGGTATCTATATCAATGGAAAAGAATATCAATAGAAAATAATTCAACCAGTGTCTTAAACTTCAAAAGAGCTGATTTTAACAAACTCAGAGAGAACCTAGGAAAGATTCCATGGATGAAAATCCTAAATGGGAAAACAACTCAAGAAGCATGGGAAACTCTGAAAAATGCTATCATAAAAGCCCAGTCCAGCACAATACCACTGAAAAAGAAAAACAAGAAACTCAAGAAAAAACCAGCATGGCTGCACAAAGATCTTTCAGACAAACTGAAAGACAAAAAGCACAAGTACAAAAAATGGAAAGAGGGAAACATAACTAAGGCTGATTATCAGCAGACAGCCAGAACATGCAAAGACGAAGTCAGGAAAACAAAGGCTCAGAATGAACAAAGACTTGCAACAGAAATCAAGGATAATAAAAAAAAGTTTCTTTCAACATATTAATAACAAGAAAAAAGTCAAGGAAACTGTAGGTCCACTAAAGAGAGAACATAGCAAGGAAGTAACAGGCAGAAAGCAGAGCTGCTTAACTCATTCTTTGCATCAGTCTTCACACAAAAAGAAATTATAGCCCAACATACCAAAAAAACTACTGCAAAAGACAAACTAGAAACAAAAATTAAAATAAGAAAATGGTAAGAGAACACCTATCCGACCTTGATGAATATAAATCACCAGGACATGACAGATTGCATCCCAGAATTCTGAAGGAGCTGGCAGATGTTATCTCAGAACCATTGCACCATATCTTTCAAAAATCCTGGAGCACCGGGGAAGTACCTGAGGATTAGAAGAAAGGGAAAAAAACAGATCCAGGAAACTACAGACCAATCAACCTAACATCAATACCTGGGAAGATCCTGGAAAAGATAATAAAAAAACAGATCTGCGAACAACTAGAAGCAAACAAAGTTATAATTGGTAGCCAGCAAGGGTTTGTCAAAAACAGATCATGCCAAACCAATCTTATTTCATTCTTTGATTAAGTGACTAAATTAGTAGACCAGCAAAATGCTGCAGACATAGTATACTTAGATTTCAGTAAGGCATTTGACAAAGTAGACCACAATCTACTGCTTGGTAAACTATAAATAGGTGAAATAGACAACATCACCACCAGATAGGATATGTAGCTGGCTGACAAACCGTACTCAATGAGTAGTCCTCAATGGTACTACATCCACATGGAAAGAAGTAAGCAGTGGGGTACCACAAGGCTCCGTCTTAGGCCCAGTACTCTTCAATATCTTCATTAATGACTTAGATGAGGGAATAGAAGGGGAACTCATCAAATTTGAGGATGACACCAAACTGGCAGGAATAGCCATCAGCCCAGAAGACAAACTCAGGATCCAAAAAGATCTTGACAAACTTGAACAATGGGCCCTATCCAACAAAATGAGTTTTAATGTGGAGAAAAGCAAAGTTTTACATTTAGGCAGGAAAAATCAAAGGTTTATATAAATATTAGGTGAAACCTGGCTCAAAAACAGCAACTGTAAAAGGGACCTTGGAATCCTAGTGGACGATCACTTGACTATGAGCCTGCAGTGTGCAGCAGCAGCCAAAAAAGCTAATACAAGCCTGGGTTGTATAAGAGGCATAGAATCAAGATCACTTGAAGTATTAATACCGTTTTATAAAACCCTAGTGAGACCACAACTGGAATATTGCAGCCAATTTTGGTCACCATACTACAAAAAAGATGTTGAGACCTTGAAAAAGTTCAGAGAAGAGCAACTAAGATGATCAAAGGTCTGGAGACTAAAACATGAAGAATGGCTGCATGATTTGGGTTTGGCTAGTCCAGGGATCGGCAACCTGGGAGCCACAAAACCCTTTTGACATCTAAAATGAAGATAACACTGCATATATCGTTTTTTACCTTCGTGCTATGTATAAAAAAACTATAGTTTTTGAACTGCTACAAAGAAAACAATTTTTTATTTCTGCATGCAACAAAAACATTTTGAACTCCAAAAAAAAGACTCTGGGTCGAAGGTTACTTTCAAATAAAATACTCAATGTCTATCTATTTGAGTCCTCCTCGTATTTATGAAATAAAAAGCCGGTGCAAACTATAAAAACTACAAATAGAAAAATAGAAAAGAAAAAAATTGTGGGGGGAAAAAAGAAAAGGACAGAAGAGGGGGAAAAAACTTTTCTCCTTCATCCCAACAGGTAAAAACAATTTTAGTAGCTTATCTACCATCTTTAAATACAGCATAATTATCCCCATACCTCATCTCTTAATTAAAAAAAACATCAAAATATTTCATTAAACATTCTTTACTAAAAGTCCAGTAAGGACAACCACATATATTCATATTTTCCCTCCCTCCCTCCCTCTTTCTCCCTCCCTCCCTCCCTCTCTCTCTCCCTCTCTCCCTCCCTCCCTTTCTCTCCCTCCCTCTCTCTCCCTCCCTCCCTCCCTCCCTTTCTCTCCCTCTCTCTCTCTCCCTCCCTCTCCCTCTCTCTCTTTCTGCCCTTGGTCTGCCAGTCCTCTTCCCCCACTCAGTATGTTTGTGTGTGTGTGTGTGAGAGAGACACAGAGACACAGAGAGAGGCACTTGCGCTTCCCTTCTCTCTCTCTCTCCCCCTCCCTCTCCCTCTTTTTCTGCCCTTGGTCTGCCAGTCCTCTTCCCCCACTCAGTGTGTGTGTGTGTGTGTGTGAGAGAGAGAGAGAGACAAAGAGGCACTTGCGCTTCCCTTTCGGGCAGCTTCTTCGGACTAACAGACTGCCTGCTAGCTAAGCACTCGGAGCTGGCAGCCTGGCGAGTGAGTCTGACTGCACGCCACTGCCGAGCTGCAGCCATTTCTCCTCTGCTGCTTGCCCTTCCTGGGATGGCCTCGTGCGCTCTCTCGCTCGCCTCCTGCGGACGAGGCAGTGGCGTCCCGACTGCAGGAGATGGAGGAGCCCCGCTGGGCGGAGGCGCTGCCGAAGAAGCGGAACCCGGGCGAGGGGAAGCGAGGGAAAGGCAAGCAGGCCAGGGAGGGAGCAGGTGCCGTGGGCATTGCGCTGCTAGCAGAAGGTGGCTCTGCTGCAAACGGCAGAGGAGAAATGGGGGCAGCAGCTCAGCTGCGACGTGCAGTCAGACTCGCTCGCCAGGCTGCCAGCTCCGAGTGCTTAGCTAGCAGGCAGTCTGTTAGTCCGAAGAAGCTGCCCCGGGTCCCAGGCTAGACGTTGGGAGTGAGCCCTGCCTGCTCTGTCCACTGCCTCCGCTTGCCTTCAATGCCAGCGTAACGCTGCTTTATCTGCGTATTCCGATCACAGCTATTTTGACAGCCCGGGGACCTTGGCGAGATACAAAGCAGTTGGTTGGAACCTGCAAGAAGACGGAGGTCCAGAAGGTCCGCAGCCTTAAAGCCCCCCTCCAGAGAGAGAGAGAGAGAGAAGGGAAGCCCAAGTGCCTCTCTCTGTCTCTCTCTCTCTCTCTGCAAATGGCGGACTGGGAGCCGCAGTAGAAGGTTGAAAGAGCCACATGCGGCTCCAGAGCCGTGGGTTGCCGACCCGTGGGCTAGTGTAAAGAAAAGAAGGAACAGGGGCGACATGATAGCAGTATTCCAGTATTTGAGGGGCTGCCACAAAGAAGAGGGCGTCAAACTATTCTCCAAAGCACCAGAGGGCAAGACAAGAAACAATGGTTGAAAACTGACCAAAGAGAGAAGCAACCTGGAATTAAGGAGAAACTTCCTAACAGTGAGGACAATTAACCAGAGGAACAGTTTGCCTTCAGAAATCGTGGGCGTTCCATCACTGGAGGTTTTTAAGAAGAGACTGGACAGTCACTTGTCTGAAATGGTATAGGTTCTCCTGCTTGAGCAGGGGGCTGGACTAGAAAACCTCCAAGGTCTCTTCCACCTCTTTTCTATTCTATATTCATAGATACTGGAATCATACTGCAACTAAATAGCATAGATGTAAGGCATTAGACTAGAAACCAGGGGACATGAGTTCTAGTTCCACCTTAGGCACAAATCCAGCTAGGTGACTTGGGCTAGCTACTCACTTTCTCCTAGGAAGGAAGAGATGGCAAGCCACTTCTGAAAAACCTTGCCTCTTAATATTTAATGTATACCTACTTCCACTGCAATTTCAATCCATTGGTTCTGATCCTGACCTCCAGGGAAAGAGAGTAACTAGAGTATGTCAATTTCCTCCCCTATATGATAATTTATAGATATTTGAAGATTCAATCGTATCAGCTTTTTTTTCTGCAGGTTAAATATGTTCACTTCCTTTGATGATTTCTCATAGGATTTGGTTTCAGTTCACCTGAAGACTGAGTTTTAGTTTGCTGTTGTTTTTTGGGACTGTGATGCCCATAACTAAATATAGTATTCCAGGTGTATTCCATCCTCTTATTATATACCAAAAGAGCATTTGCATTTTCACCAGGTACATCACCCTGTTGGTTCTTGTTCAGCTTGAAATCTGCAACACCCAGATTTTTTTTACATCTAGTATTACCAAGACAGGTTTCTCATTATGTCTAGTTGTATCTTTCTCCCCAAATGCAGGACTTTGCCTTTTTCCTCATTAAATTTCATTTGGGCCCACTTGTTCATTTGGGCCCACCATTCAATCTGTCTAGAGTTTTTTAAATCTTTTCTTTTTCATCTATAGTGTAACAATTCCTCATTTTCTCATCAATTCTCCAGGCATTCCCAAGTCAAATAATCCTTAACATATGACCACAATTGAATCAACCATTTTGGTCATAAGTTGTTGCAATCATTAAGCCCCTGTGATTGCTTGACTTTTACAATCAAAGCTCTTCCTGCTGTTGCCATGCCCAGGGTATACGGGAGGCCCTAGGACAGGGGTAGGCAACCTTGGCTCTTTTATGACTCGTGGACTTCAACTCCCAGAATTCCTGAGCCAGCCATGCTGGCTTAGGAATTCTGGGAGTTGAAGTCCACGAGTCATAAAAGAGCCAAGGTTGCCTACCCCTGCTCTAGGAGGTCCAGAATCCACTGGCACATAGAAACTTACTATGGGTCACTTAGCTAGGCCCACTAGCATACAGATCTTTTCCCAGCCCCAACATATTTGGGTCTACTTACCTTACCGTCACTTGCGCTATCCTGCACATGGACCCTATTCTCATGATGGTTCATTATCCAAATTGTATGGAGAAGGGGTCTTCCGAACCATTGTGAGAATGATGGTATTTGTTAGCATTTTCTCCTCCACTTTTGAAATACTGGGTCTAAAGGGCCTTTCAGAATGCTGACTTTGCTAGTGTTTTGAACTGCAGATTTGTACAGATGGAAGGGAAAATCCCTCAGGATGCTGTGGGAGTGGTCCTCAAATTTTCCACTCCTCTGTTTGCAATTTTCCCTGTTAGCTTCCCTACTGACTTTCCTGGAAAGCCAGCAGAGAAGATTGCAAATGGCAATCATATGATCACAGGGTATTTGGCAGTCAGTCATAAATATAAACAGATTGCCAAGTACACAAAATGCACCACCCTAGGGGGAGGACACTGTTGTTTTATGCCTATTCTGTGGCTGTCGTGGCTGTCATTAAACTACCAATCATAAGTCGAGGACTATCTGTTTTGCAGTTAGCAGTTCTACAATTAGTTTTGCTGGGATTTAATACCTTGCAATATAATTCATTTGCCCTGGAGCATTGAATTCATTTAAATTAGGTAATTCTCTGTGACTGTCCTAGGCTGCTGCTTTCTCCTTCCGTTATTATGAACCACGATAATGGCCCACTAATGTCAATGATTGTACCTTTGTCTTTAGTATCCACTCTCTGCCCACCTAAATTTCATATGTTTCTCTTTCTAGCAGACTTTAGCAGAATGATTTGTGCCATAGATTCATTACAAATGAATTACAGTATTGTAATGTACTTCATGTGAGAATAGAAATTTTTATTCATATTGAATAATCAATAGTGCAGCTTCCTGGAACCAAGTACGAGAACTCACCATTATGTAACTGAAACAACTGCACTGACTCAATTTAAATCTTATGGCTGTAGTTTATTGTTTGTAGGCTTTTATTTATTTTTAATATTTGTTTCAGAAACAATTGTTTCAGGTTCACATGAAACCTCATTTCATGTGAGGCTAATTGTAAAAATAAGGAGGAAAAAACCTTTTTTGTTGCTGTAAAATGATCTTTGAACTTTCTTGCCAGATTGATCTGCTTTACCTCCTCCTTATTATAATTAATAATTCTACTTAGAAGAGCCTGTTTAAACATTTGGGCTGCATTGTTGGGAGAGGGGGATAAATGGCTAAATAAGAAACATATATTATTACAGCTGAATATTATTTGTGAGTGACAGTTTACTTTTGCATGGAGCAATGTACTAAAAGCAATAAAAGTACATTTTTCTGCAAATGCAGAGCAAATGTTCATATTTAATGCAGTCTGCTTTTCCAAATATTTAATTCATATGCATAACATGCATACATGTTCTTCTGTACATTCAAAAGGTCAGCTATTAAAAGCAGTGAGTTAATGCATATAGTCTTCTTAGCCTTCAGGTTTTGTATGATTAAAATAATTGGATATAGAGAAGAATGATACACATCTGTTTGCAAGGGAACCTTAATATAATATTCCACATTATTGATAATTATTTGTTTCTATATCTTACTGGAGTCCATTGTGTCTTCCTTATTTTCTAAAGTGGTAGCAAGGTGAAATTTTTGAAATGAATGTAGTTTGTTACTCTATAGATGTGAATGAAGATTAGTAATCAATAAAAACAAAAAGGAATCATCTGTCATTTAAGAATGGGCTTTTTAAAAAAAATGTTCCAAGCTTAGTTTGAGTATTTTCATCTTTGAGAAATTAAAAATCCAATCTACCTCTGAGCATGAAACAATTTAAACTCATGTCCAGCTTCCAGACAAATTATACAAAATAATGTTTTTTAGATAAGAAATATTTTGAAGATTGAATTAATATCTGTGATTCAGCTACCATATATACCACAGATTTAAGCTGTGCTCTCATTGGAACCCAGAAGAATGTATGTTTGTGTGATCATTTTATTCCTTTTACTTAGCATAAATCAGCATTGGCTTCAACCCATATATCTCCGCAAGTAGAAGCTATCAAACCAGTGCTGTTTTTGTCGGATATAGTATCCGGTATATGGGACAAAACAATGTTGTACGTTTTTCCCAAGAAAGGTGTGCTCTTTTTTCACATGGCCTTAAACATAAGTGATTTTTCCCTCCATAAGCAGTCTTTCTATCTTGAGAGAAACCTGCAAATTTGCTCAATTTGTGAATAAAAATTTCCAGAATTTTTTTAAAAAATGTTTTTAATCTACTGCTTGCAGATATTTTGACATTCTTTTTTGTTTGTGAGGAAATTTCTGTGTAATAGTTTTTCAGATTTCCATCCTTTATTTCTGTGTAATAGTTTTTCAGGTTTCCATCCTTTTCCTCTTTAATTAAGAGACACTTTTAATTAAAACACATAATGTAAAAACAAAACAAAACAAGCAATTACTTATACATGCATTATTCTGTATTTAGTAACACAAACAAATGCTTTGCTATTTTCAGCACCTCTCTGATTAGAATACCATAACTATTTTGTACCTTTAATTACTTTATTGGATTGATTTTACTTTTTTCTATTTTTTAAAAATGTCATTGTAACAAGCAACAAGCAACTTGCCATTCTTAGTAACATAATTGGCAAAAAGGCATTTGTTCAAAATGTATTAATATAGTACAATTGTTCTGTTTAAGTTGATCCTAAGAAAAAAAAATAGGTTGGCGAGATAATGAAAAAATATGAAAGACATATTAACGTATTTCAACTTCGGGCATAAAAACCATGTGTTATTTGATTTTCTTTGGAAATACAAGAACCTTAGGTGTAGATGTTAAATGAAAGGGTGAACACACTCAATTTGATTTCATTTGCACGTTTCTCATTACTTTTATATAGAATTAAAAATGGAGCATCTCTTGACTGTCTTGAAAACAGTCATATAATACAGAACTGAATAAATTGTAGGTTGAAAATGTGTACTGTAGCTAGAAAATGTCTATGAAATGATAGTAGTACCCAGTGATATTAATGTCTTATATTGCATTAATTCTGTTGAAATAACTTATTATACATTCCATTTAGTCAAATTCTGCTATTTTAGTCATTGGGAGTTTTTAATATCTAAAAACCTGATTCACTGAATGATAAATATTTTCCTTTAATATCAGAACTTTGATTTAATTTTATCTTCTGCATTTCACTTTCTGAAAATCAGTCAGAAAAGGAGATACTGTATACCTGGCTTTCAATAAATCTAAAGATAGCTTGCTACTTCAATTACTTTCTCTTGAATATTATATTTTTTACTGAATACCATTCTTGCAGCATGAAGAATTTGTAGTGGTGTTCGATTACTTTTTACAGGTATTTACAGGTTAATACGGTAATTTAGGCAAAATAGCATTTATCAAATCAACATTCTAGAATACTTTGCTCCTAACTCTATAGACATCTACGTATGCAGAATCATACATCTTCATTACCAAGTATATCTTATTTTCAGAAAAATTAGTTCTACAATCTACTGAAATACATGGAATTATTTCCTACTAAATGGCAGTTATTCAGCAGTAAGAACATAAGTGCAAACATAAGTTGTCTATTTTCCATTCTGAAGTGCACAATACTTATATTGTCTTATCTATCAGATTAACAGAAAAAGTCTCTGAAGCATAATGAGCAGGTAAACATTTATTACAACTAAATACTAATAGTTTGAAAAAGCCAATATTAACTATTTGCTAAAATATTTGTTCCACTATATCAGATTTATTTATAAAAATGTCATTTTTAAAAAACTGCATAATTAGCAAAATAATTAAAAACTTTTATATTGTACAGAGGAACAATCTAATACTGTATTTTAGTCAGTTAAAAACTGATAAAATTAAAGTTCTGGTTAAAGCTCTGAAATTATTTTTGATACATTCATTGTTAAAATGAAATACTATTGCCTTGGTTCTTATCTATAATGGTAACTACAATACATGAATATCAGTGCTTCAACAGTGTCCGCTGGATATTTTGCCACCTTCCAATTTGGCTGTTTTCTGTGTTGGCTGGGTCTGACAAAAGGTGCAGTTTAAAAAATCGGAGAGCACCAGGTTGCAGAAGAGTACCATAGATTCCAGAAACCTAGATTCCACAGCTAAGTGTTCTAATAAGATCCTGAACTTTGTTGCTTTTTGCTTAACAAACTATTTTAATTAGAACTGGAGAATAACTGTTCACTGCATATATTAGTCTAACATCACATGGTACTCTCTGAAAGAGAGCTTTTAGAACTAAGCATGTATAAGCAATATATATCGGTGTAACATAGAAAGTAATTGTTAACTAGTTTTGTGCCAAAGAAAACTCCAATATTTGTATTGTTCTTTATTAGGTACAACAGGAATTATTGTATTCAGCAATCATGGGCTATAACTTTGAGCCAAGATAATTAGTACATTATATTAGGTTGTTTTTTCTTTTGCAAGCTAATTTAGCAATTTTTGAATTCCTATGGCAGCAAATAGATAATTGAATCTTTAAAATATTTAAATCTACTACAGCGGATACATATTTATACCAAGTACAAATGGAATGATTTTGATCAAACATTTGGGGTGCTATATTAGCACATGAACAGAACTAAATTAAATGAAGATTTTAATTACAGATGTTCATGCTAATAATTGATACGCTTGAGAGAATCTGAGTGTTACTGACTTGCTAGTTTTATTTTCCTTTATTAGGAAAAAAAAGTACTTTAAAGCATTAAACTAGTTCAAAAATATTAAAAACAGTTTCACCATGGAAGCTTTATAACAATGGATTTTTTTTCCTAATTATGTTTGAGGATTGAATGTGTAAGGTCCTCTCAACACACATTGCCTCAGGATGCAGCTAATAATAATAGTATTTTGATGACTTTCTATAATGGAGTATAATAAAAATCAATGGAGTACAATAAATTCTAAACTATGTGTATATAGTGACAGCAATCTCATCCTTCATGCATGCATGTTGATAGCAAAGAAAATATATAAATACTAACCTTCTGATGACTCTTTCTTCTGAAATCAAGTAAAACTTCGGAGGCTTTTTCTGTATATTTCCTCCTCCCGGTGCTAATACAGTTGGCTAGCACAGTTCTATGTTATTTTGTTTTGTTATATTTATATCCAAGTACCTATCCTCCACTTTTAGCTTAACGAACGACCTATCTATCTAAATAATTTCCTTCTGCAACAGAAAAGATGGAGAGATTTTCTAGCTGCTGTGCCTGTTCCTTTCATTTGCATTCTGAGCTGCACTAACCAGCAACAGCTGAACTTGCTTCCATATACAGCACAGCACACTTGGGTGTGTTTCTTAAACAAATGCATGCCTCCACGTAAAAACTGCCAGCCCATGTATGAGGTAATTGAAGAAAGGGAAGGGGGGAAGAGAGAGAAAGACCAAAGGATTTCCTATCCACGGCCTTTGGAGTAGAATTGAAATTGGGAGAGGAAAATGAGTGGGAATTACAATATGAACAAGGAGATACTGTTTCTTAGTTGAATGGAAAGCAAGCAGCAGATGAGGAAACTATAAAGAGTTTAGGTACTGTACTATAATTGCAAAGCATTGTTACTTGGTTGCTCAAAGTTGCCTTTAGTTGTTACCATAATGAGCTTACTTTAGAGGAGAGATTCTTTCATACTGACATACCCAATTTTCTGTTTCCACTAATAAAAGGAACAGGAGATTTGTGGATGTATGTGTTTGTATTCAATTATTGTTCTGAAGAATGCAAACCTGAATGTCATATTAAATTCTTTTTTAAGTTTATTTAATGAGAAGCAGTTGTTACAGCAATAGTGTTTAAAAAAACTTTGGCAAAATAAGACATTAAAACTATTAAATCTTAAGTTACATGGTATACTAAATGAGAAGGGAGGAGAAAAGACTTGGTGATTGGTCCAAGAAAAAAATAATTAAATCAGTTTTTTATGTAGGTGAAAAATCTATTAATTGGTTTCTAACTCAGTTTCTTAAATATTTATTTAGCCAGAAACACAGATGTCATTTTATTTTATTATTCCCATCCCAGTTCAATAACACCAGTTACCAACAATCAGGCAAACACAAATACTAGCCAGTATTTTCCTGATTACATATTCTGTTGTCACTGAGTGGCCATCTAGAAGCCAATAGATTATTTCGGATTCAGTTAGCTCAAATCAGTTAGCTCGTACTGAAATACCAAAAACAAAAGTTTTATTGAATAAATATTAAGAAGGTTACAGAGAAAGAAGGGCACCAACCCATTTCTCTTAGACTGACCAGAAATGACAGTAAAGAGACCCAGTAAAGTTGCCCATTTCATGTCATTTTTTATTCTTTGGACTTTAGATCCATTTGCTTTTTGGTGCCTGGGGCTTTTGTTTCATTTTTATACTTAAGGGACAGGGAGTATAATAACACCTAATTACTTCTTATTCACAACTTCAAACAATTTAATGCTCTGCCAGTTAGCTTTTAAATAAGACATTGTCTCTAGCAGACAACACCTGGGATTGGTCTGGTAGCATATTTTATCAACAGTGTGGGAACACAAATAGTAAAACCTTTGCTAAAAATATTTTTAAGAGAACCATTATTACTATTTCACTTTTTCCTTGTCAATCTTGTATGCTACTACTACAAATATAAAGTTTATATAATTGAATACAAATAGCAAATGATAATCATTTAGACATAGCAGTTTAATTTTAAAATATAATTGGTGCATTAATTAAATACTTTGTTGAATTGCAAATAAATTTTAGATACAAATTGAAATATAAAGCTTTTATATGTAAGGGCAGAGTTGAATGTTTCAGATTCATGACATGTCTTTAAAATCCAAATACTATCTGAAGCAGGACTGGAAGGCTGTGATGTTATTTGATTTGAACTACAGATAGTTGGGATCAGCAACACCATTACTAAATGCCATGGTTGCTGAACAAAAAAATCATGTGACTGCAAGGACTTACAGCCTCACTTCTGCTTCAGTTGTTAAGCAAATCACCACAGCTGTTAAGTAAAACATTCCATATTCTCCTTTAACTCTGCTTCTCACAAGCCAGTTGCAAATCATATAAATGATGTGACCTTGGGACACTGCAATAGTCATAACTGTATACCATTTGCTAAGCTCCCAAATGGTGATCACATGACTGCAGAATACTGCAATAATCATAAATGAAGGATTGATCACAAAGCTAGGGGTTTCCTTCACAATTATAACTTCAAAAAGTCACTAAATGAGGGAGTCAGTAAGCAAGGTCTACTTGTAACTTTTATTTCAATGCTCTGTATGATAAAAAAAATATTTAATTCTTCAGGTATTTATCTCTCCGACTTGACATATATTGACTCAGCATATCCATCAACAGGAAGTATTCTGGAAAATGAGCAGAGATCAAACTTAATGAATAATATTCTTAGAATAATTTCAGACTTACAGCAATCTTGTGAATATGGTAAGTTACACCATGCATTTATATTACAGCATTATCTGCAAACAGTGAATAAAATAGCTTGAATATTAATTGAGGCTTGCTCAAATTTCACCTTTGATTAAAGGTGGTGATGGGATATTTTAAAAAAATAATTCAAGATATGAAGATAAGGTGATCATTTTCCCAATAAAACAGCAGAAATCTAATCAAACACCCCAAAACCTTTGAGCATATCTTAAAATATCTCTTTGGATCTTTACTATAATTGAAGAGACAAATGTAAAAGGTAATATTTGTTTACTAAATTCTTTCAAAGTAAAAAAAATGACTTTTCTCAACTTAGCATTAACTTTAAAAAATAATTAACAGACTTTGATGCAGTAAGCTTTCTGTTATTCAAAAACATCTTGAAAGCCACCCTCTTAATTTTGACTAAGTCTATTTCAAATAAAGTAGTCTCTCAATAAGAACCTTCCTTTTTATTTATTTATCTATTATTTATTTAGTTGTTCAACTTCTATAGCTGTTCATCTCAGTCAATGTCTCTGGGCAGCTTACAGTTCATTTTTACTAAAGATTAATTAAGCTTTCCACTTAATTTTATTTAGACAAGATAGGTGCAGGAAATGAATATAGGTTTATTGTATGCTAATGCTCTCTACAAGAATCTGAACTATTAACAGTCATAGCAAATTGGTGGTAGATAAGAGTCAGTGGAATTCAAGATGGGCTGGATCTAGATCTCTTGTGGGTGCGAAGGGACTCGAGACTGATGATGCAATTGACCCTTCCTTGGTCCTCAGTCTGGTCATCTCCTACAGATCGCTGAAGCCAGAGTTCTTGTTTTTTCATTTATGGGAAAATAATGGGTAGGAAGAACCCTACCTTCCATTTACAGATGGCTCAATTGCCTTTTTATACCAAACCGCAATTGATAAACCACTGCCCAAAAGGAAATCACTGTTTACCTCTAGAATTATATTACATCCTCAGCTGATGAAGCTTTTGGTAGGAATCCTGTGTAGATTGCTTTTTGGATGCCATATTGTTTCAATATGTCCTAAGGCACGGATGTCACTTGATTGAGTCACCTGGTGTATCATGACATATTGCGATGTTTTTTGCCTTTGCAGAGCTGGGGTGGGCATAGCCTGCGCGTGATGCATCCAGCCCGCAGGCCGCCAGTTTGACACCCCTGTCATAAGGTCTAGAATATTTACTGTGAATATTTGGAGGAAACAAATATTTTTTTTCCTTTATGTATTTCTGTTCTCCAGCATGAGGATGGAGAATCCACCAATGGGTTTAGACTATCTTCCCGCCCAATAAGACTAAGTCTGTCAGAGTTGATACGCCTCCTGCTGGGCTGATGCTTCCCAGACACGACTTAGTCTTCAGCCCATCAGGACACGTGTTGACTCTGAAGGTTCAGTAAGGCAGGTCGTATCGTTTCAATTGTTTGGTGGATTCTCCTTTGTTAGCTCCAAAAACTTCAATAATAACAGTAGAGGGGACAGCTAAGCTCACAGCCCGTAAATCGTGTTTAAACAGCTGAGCGTCAGGCCTCATCTCTTCTCCCGCTAGACAGCTGAGCGTCAGCCTCCGGGCCTGCTCACGGGCCGTTTTCGGCAAGTTTTAACAGCTTTGAGCGGAGACTGCAGAAGGGAAAGGAGTGCTCATCTAAGGCTTCTGTCTCCGTTCCCAACGCTGGGAGAATTTGCATTTGAACTGAAGCTGCGGAAGGAACAATTATATAGCTTCGGCAGCCGCTTCGTTCTCGGGGGATAAGAAATCACCCGCTCCCAGCGCTTCTTCAAAGCAGCTGATCGTCGACTCTGCCGACAGCCCCCCCATGGCTCCCAATTCGCTTTATCAAAGGCGCAATTTACCGATCGGAACTTCGCCGCAGTGCGGCTTATTGTGGGCCTAACAGAAAGGGCCAGAGAGAGCGAATTTCACTGCCAGGGAGCGGCCGGCGGATTGCCGTGACCGCCAAACAGCTGACTGTCGGCTTCGGAACTGTTCCAAAGCCCTCCTTTCGGCCACTTGCCCAGAGCCTCTGCCGGCCAAGGACAGCTGTTTCCAACCTCTCCTGCACTCAGTCGTGGGCCTATGACTGAAGGCCTTATTCCTTGCCAACGGCTGGAAGTTTTGGCGTGCAAACAGCGGCCGCCATTTTGAAATTCAACGGCTTCACAGTGGCGGCCCCATCAGCTGCAATTGCAGCTATTGACTCAAGGCTTCTAATCAGGAAAGGGAGTACTAATCTAAAAGGCTGCTATTATTGGGTTTCTCCCAAAAATCTGGTCTAGGCTCTCAGGCCAAGCAGCCCACTCGCTTGTCCCAGCTGCAGCCAGGTTACAGGCGGCAGCCATTTTGCGACTGGACAGGGCGGCCATTACAGCTCTGTTTAATTAAGGGCTACCATTGGCACGACTACCCAGATTCTGGTCCGGCATCCGTCCTCCCCGGGGCACTCCAGGCCCAGGCCTCAATCAGGCAGACACCTTTAGCGTGAGCTGGCACGCCTCACGGCACCGCCGCCACCACCTAGGCTTTGTGTGCAGGCATAGTTCACTCAGGTGACAGCCGCCACCATAAGGAGAGGAGTGTGCAGGCACAGATCACTGAGGTGATTGCCGCCACTGATCAGCCAAAGTGCATGCCGGCACTCGCCGACTGCGGTCCAACCGCTACTGAGTGATACCCTTGTGAAAGACGCCCAGCCCACGCGCCATAGCGCCTTGGGGGCATTATCAGCCACTTGGAGCCTTAGCTGGTCATCAGCTCTAGTGCACCATTAGCCTGGTGCTCTGCTCCTGCTCCGGATACATCAGGGCCGCAGGCCATAATTTACAATGGCTGACAGCGCAGTTCTTCAGTCTGCGCAGGGCGCACCCGGCACCCCCGCCTCAGGGAAGAGAAAGTCCAAGGCCATATCTGCCAGAAAGAGCTCTAAGGCCACTGAGAAGGAGGCTAGCAGGAGACATATGGCCCTCGATAAACAGTTTTCCAGGGCTCAGCGGCTAAAGGAAGGGGACCAGACTTCTCTGGCTCCTCAGGAGAGCTCCATCGTCACCCCGCTGTTTGGACCACCTGTTCCCTCAGCTCAGCGGGCCTGGTCTCCACAAAGCCTACCAATACAGAGCGCGGCTCTGTTTTCAGACCGTGGGTCAAGCCCCCAGGTTTTGCCTTCCCCTAACAGGGTTCACTCGACACCTGAGGCCACATTTACACCCACAGTGGCGGGCCTACGTCCCCCTGAGCCACAAGGGGTGGGTCCCGAACAGCTCCAGGCGTTACTCACCCTGGCATATGCCCAGGGCATGGCCGCCTCCTCCTTGCAAAATCCTAGGCAGAAGGCCACGGTCCCACTTCAATCATGGGAGGCAATTCCAGAATATCCGGAATCTGTTTATTCCGACTACTACTCCCAAGGTCGGGACTCAGGTTCTGAGGAGTATGGGTCGGCGGGCTTCCAATTGTCAGAAGACGAGGAGTCGGCCCCAGACCCCTCTCCCTTTGTTGGCCTTTTTGACCTGGGTCTGTTTAAATCGCTCCTGCTCAAGGCCACTACTTCGGCTAATATTAGCCGAGAG
Organism: Azemiops feae; assembly: GCA_023970755.1. NCBI lineage: Eukaryota > Metazoa > Chordata > Lepidosauria > Squamata > Viperidae > Azemiops > Azemiops feae. Next base: position 115,941 of record JALGBA010003059.1, on the reverse strand, counting down.
CAGGAAGCGCAGCCGATTCCCTCCACCAGCCAAGACCCAAAACCGCTCTTCTCCGAACCAACTGTTACGGAGAGGCACATTCCTTGCCCCCCCCCCCGTTTTTTCTGGATACCATACGCAAACAATGGGGGAATCCAGGCACTCTCCCAGCACCAGGGGGAACAGAACGGAAACTGTGCACGGTCGCTCCAGTCCTGTCGGACCTCCTGGTGGTCCCAAAGGTGGATGCATCACTAACACCCATTCTTTCCTCCTCCACCGTGCCAGATGATTTGGCTGAGGCCTTGAGGGCGGAGGATAAGAAATCGGAATTCTCCTTGCGCAGATCTCAGCATCGGCATGGTCAGTGAAGGCGTCCACATCCACCTCATTTTTCGCCAGAACATCCATCCTCTGGCTTAGGGAGCTCCAGGCCATGACCCCCCCCCGGACCAGGTTCGTGCACACCAGAATCTGGGTAAGTTGCTAGCCGCGGCCGAGTACATGGCGGACACATCATTTCATGCCACCAGGTTCTCATCAAGGTCCATAGCCGCTAGCATTGCTGCACGCAGACTTCTGTGGCTGAGACAATGGCGAGCGGACCTAAAATCCAAGTGGCGCCTGGCATCCGCTCCCTACAGGGATGGACACCTCTTTGGAGAGGCACTAGACTCTTACCTTGTTGAAAGTAGGGACAAACGCAAGGTGTTGACCCACCTCAGCAGAAAGCCGGACAGACGTTCCGCCCCATACCCACAGAGGCCATCTTTCCGTCAGGGCTTGGGGACAGAGTGGGCTCCTTCGTCTCGCCCCTTTTTCCCCAGACCAGGCCGACAGCCGGGCCGTCCAGCTCCCAGACCTAGACAGCAGTTCCAAAACAAGCGGCCCTTTCGAGGCGTGGGGGGCCATCCCTTTAGAAGAAATAAGTGACTCGAGGACGGACCTCCCCATTGGCGGCAGACTTTCCGCTTTTACGCAGGAATGGGAAGCCACCATCACGGACACCTGGGTGCTCAACACCATCAGGCAAGGCCTTGTCCTAGAATTCCAGTCCCGGCCACAGGACCATTTCATATCTTGCCCTATTCCAAGAAGTCCGGCCAAGATAGAACTTATGACCGAGGCCATTCACCACTTGCTGGTAATCAGGGCCATCGAGCCGGTGCCGGAGGGCCAGACACATCGGGGATTCTATTCCATCCTCTTCGTGGTCCCAAAGCCTTCGGGGGGATGGAGGGCAATCCTCAATCTGAAGGGACTAAACTCTCATCTTGTCTACAAAAGATTCAAGATGCAGACACTACGGTCCATTCTGGCCAGCATCAGAAGGCACGATTACCTCGCCTCCATCGACCTCACGGAGGCGTATCTCCATGTCCCCATCTTTCCCGACCATCGGAGGTTCCTCAGGTTCTGTTACGGGTCCCACCACTACCAGTACAGGGCCCTACCATTCGGACTATCGTCCGCCCCGAGGGTATTCACAAAGATCCTGGCTGCACTGGTCGCCCACTTGAGGTTGATCCCAATCCGGGTTCAATGTTACCTGGACGATATCCTCATCCTGTCCTCCTCCCTTCAGCAGGCCCGGGCGGACCTAACCTCAACTGTCCGGACCCTTCAAACCCACGGCTTTTTGGTCAACTTCTGGAAGAGCCTAACAGAGCCCTCGCATCGCGTCCTTCACCTGGGAGCGATTATAGATACCGAGCTCTGCATGGTCTACCTGTCTCCGGAACGCCGGGACAGTATTCGTTCCCTGATCGGACGGGTACGAAGGGAGCGGACAGTCACATTGGCCTCACTTTCCCAACTACTGGGCAAGATGGTCTCTTGCATGGGAATAGTACCTTGGTCCAGGCTACACTTCAGAACCCTACAATGGTTCTTACTACCCTACCAGAGGCAGGGCACCAGTGCATCCAATCTGAGGGTCAGGGTTACGTCCCAAATTTTGGACTCCTTCCGGTGGTGGATATCCCCAGCTATAACCAGGGGATCCTTATTCAAGGAACCGGACAGGCTCATCTTAACAACCGACGCCAGTCTGTTCGGTTGGAGAGCGCACCAAGGTTCTCACCTAGCACAGGGACGATGGGCACAGGCGGATCTCAGCCACAATATCAATTGGCTGGAGCTCAGAGCCATACATCTGGCACTGTTACGCTTCAGCGACAAGGTGGCGGGACAACATGTCCTAGTGCTCACGGACAACGTGGCAGGAAAGGCCCACGTCAACAGGCAGGGGGGCACCCGATCCAAGAGCCTTATGGCTGAGGCTCAGTCACTCGGCACTTGGGCAGAGACCAACCTCTCCTCCCTCAGGGCGGAGCACATATTGGGAGAAACAAACCAGCAGGCGGACTCACTGAGCCGGTCAACAGTGGACCACTCAGAGTGGCACCTGCATCCCGACCTGTTCAGAGAAACCTCAGAGAGGTTCGGACTCCCGGTGTTGGACTTATTCGCCTCACCGGCAAATGCACAGCTCCTGAGATTTTTCTCCAGGTTCCCGTCTCCAGGGGCGGAGCGGACGGACGCGCTCCGCAGCCCATGGCCCCAGGGGCTATTGTATGCCTTTCCCCCTCTCCCCCTGCTCCCGGCCCTAATCAGGAAAGTACTACAGGAGCGGGCAGATGTCATAGTGGTGGCTCCACATTGGCCAAGACGACCGTGGTTTGCTGACCTTGTGGGTCTTTCCATCTCCCCACAGTGGAAGATCCCTCCAGAACAGGTAGCTCTCAGCCAGGGGGCTCTACGGCACCCGGAACCACAGCGCCTCCAATTAGCCGTCTGGCATTTGAACGGCAGTTCCTAGCCCGAGAGTCATATTCTGTGGGCGTCATTGCCATGATTCAGGCCTCCAGATACCCCTCCACTAACAGAATATATGACTCCTCGTGGAAAAACTTCTGTGCTTGGTGTTCAAAGAATCACCTCGACCTATCGGCTGTCACGATCTCGAGTATCCTGGAGTATTTGCTCGAGGGACTCAACAAGGGCTTATCGCCCAATACCATCCGCCGGCAATTGGCGGCTTTATCCACAATGCTCACGTGTGACACTCTGACACCCTTGGCTCAGCACCCCCTTGTGAGGTCCTTTATCAAGGGCGCAATTAACACCAAGCCACCCGTGGTTCATCGTTATCCCTCTTGGGATCTCCCATGGGTCTTGCAAGCCCTCACTTCGCCACCGTTCGAGCCCATTAAAACCTGCTCTTTACAGTTCTTCTCAATGAAGGTGACCTTTCTCGTCGCGGTCACGTCTGCCAGACGCATCTCCGAACTAGCTGCCCTCTCGGTCAGAGAGGACCTATGCGTCTTTCACAGTGATAGAGTGGTCCTCCGACTGGACCTGACCTTTATTCCAAAGGTGAACTCCTTGTTCCATAGGTCACTGGAGGTGGTCCTACCAGATTTTGTCCCCGGCTTTCTCACGGCCTAGAACGCCAGTGGCACACCTTGGACGTTAGAAAGGCGCTGCGCCACTATATCAAAAGGACTTCAGCCCTCCGCAAATCGGAAGCGCTCTTTGTCTCATTCCAGCCTTCTTCCATGGGACGGAAGGTCTCATCCTCTACGGTAGGCAGATGGATCAGGGCTTGCATTACCAGAGCGTATCAGTCCCAGTCTCTGTCGTTGCCAGGTCGCATCACTGCTCACTCTATCCGCAGTGCCTCTACATCGGCAGCGTGGGCAACGCAAGCACCCATTGGGGACATTTGCAGGGCGGCGACCTGGTCCTCGCCTACCCCGTTTATGAGACATTACAGGCTGGACAAATTCGCCTCTGCAGAGGCATCATTTGGCTGGAGAGTGCTTCAGCAGGTGGCATCATCCAGTGGGACACAGGTCCTGGCCAATTCCCTCCCATAGGGACAGGACTGCTTTGGTATGTCCCATTGGTGGATTCTCCATTCTCATGCTCTTACCTGAACGCCTTTTCTCAGCATGACAATGGAGAATCCACGCCCGTTCCCTTTTAGGCCTACCAGGCCCTGTGTCGGGGGCACAAGAGAGTCAACACATCACACTGTTGTCAGCAGCTTCGCCTTCGTCGTGTCTGGGAAGCATCAGCCCAGCAGGAGGCATATCAACTCTGACAGACTTAGTCTTATTGGGCGGGAAGATAGTCTAAACCCATTGGTGGATTCTCCATCGTCATGCTGAGAAAAGGCGTTCAGGTAAGACAACGCCCCTTTTCAGAAAGTGTCTTCTTTGTATTTTGTTACTTAGAAATAGATATTTTTCTTCAAAATAATAGAGCTTTTGCATTCATGTGGGCTGGAATTTCTTTTTATCCTGTCTCTACCCAATTTATCAGGCTGATGATTTGGGAGGTTTTTTTGTTTGTTTCTCTTTTATTTTCTTTACACAAGGTTACATGTTTTTGGCAGAGTGAAATTATCTCTGGGATTATAGGATGCTGCTTGTCTGCAAGGGTTAGACAGCTCCCTACTGTGCAAAGAAACTGTGGTTATATGTGCAAATTCCCTGAGATCAAAAGCCATCTCTGATGCTCTAAGAAGAGAAATTTATGATAAGATTTTTTTTTAGTATTTGTCTGAAAAATATTTTGTTTATTGCATTGGAGGAGATGGAGGAGATCATGTTATTGGGCAAAGTCTTAGAATCTGACTAAATACAAGATGATTATTGGGTGAGAATATTTAGGAAATCACAAAATATGTAACATCTATAAAGCAAAATTTAAATGTGAGTTTCAATTTTTATATATATGTAGAATTGTGATCAGAATTCTATATACAGAAGATTAGTAGCCACCAACATTTATTAATATGACTTTACTCTTGTGAGTGGGGCGCAATGTCTCAGTGGTTAAAGATGCTGAGCTTGTCAGAGCTGACAGCCTGGATTTGAGACCTGAGGTCTGCGCAACAAGGTGCGCTCCTGTTACCTGCCCACCTAGCAGTTTGAAAGCATGCAAATGTAAGTAGATTAATAGGTACCACTTCAATGGGAAGGTAACAGCATTCCGTATGTCTTTGGCATATAGCCATACTGGCCACATGACCACAGAAATTGGCTTCTGACAATGCTGACTTCCCTCGGCCAAGAAACAGATATGAGCACTGTGCCCTAGAATTGGACATAACTGACAAGGAAATCTTTACCTTTTTATTGATATGAAGCAGTTTTTAATATATTTTAACTGGGAATGAGGTTGCCAGATTTCACATTAGAAGCAAGGGGACAGCAAGGTCCTATATCCTTTAGTTGTTCAACAGTGAAAGGACACAGGGTAGAAAACATCCTGTAAAAAACAGAGCTCCACAACACAGTCCTTTCAGCAGTTCCAAGAAGGCTCCACACCCATTTGCTCTATTCAGGTGACCCTGAAGACACAAACAAACCTTCAAGTGTCCTCAGTGACTCTCTAAAACAGGGGTGTCAAACTCGCAACGTCACGTGGCATGTCGCGACGTATTGCGACTTTTTTGCTATTGACGGCAATGGAGTGGGCGTGGTTTCGCTATGATGGGCTGGCAGTTTGACACCCCTGCTCTAAAGGAATGCAAATGATCAGCTGTCTGCAAGGAATATAAATCCTTCCATTCCCCACCATCCTGTCAGAGCTGAAGAAGCTTCTTGGATGAGAAGCGAAATGTCTTCAAAGAAAAACAAAGTCTGATTTTATGTGCATAGCCTAGCTTCCTGCTTTTCCTTCCCCATCCAATTACTGCTATTAAGATTCTTATAAACAAGTTGGTCTTAATTCTATCACAGACATTTGTGGGAATAGTAGTTAGCTAAATGCCTGCTTTTGTGGGGGGGAAAGGAAGATAATATTATAACAATAATAGTTAACATTGATATGAAATCATGCCATATAAAAATACATAGATCTTAATGGCTGCCAATAAAATAACTGCTCTCCATTATATACTAATTACTATTTAGATATTCTTGTGTTGCCTCATGTTCAAAAGTACCTGAATTCTGTTCAGTATATAGAGGAACTTCAGAAGTTTGTGGAAGATGATAATTATAAGTAAGTAATATAATCTAGTCAATTATAGTATATTCATTATTAAATTTTTGTTTTTAAAGTAATTTTTCATAAAGAACAAAATAATACATGTAGTTTTGTTTCATAAATGTTTCAATTTTTTAGGACATTTCTGTTTATAGGCTCTCATTTTTCATGAATACTTTCTTGCTCTTTCTTTTTTTTTCTTTTTTTCTTTTTTTCTTTCTTTCCTAGAACATAACCCTTAGTTGTAAATATTAAAAATGAATGAATGAAAAGAATAAACAGAAAGCCCTGTAGTGGTTTAGGTATTGAACTAGGAATGAGGAAATTCATCTATTGAAATTCACTGGGTGAGCAGTAATTCTCTCCACCCAACCTGCAACAGGGTTCTGGTTTTTGAGGAGATTCCCATGTAATTTCCTTTGAGTTCCTATAGGAAAGGTGCAATATAAATCTAACAGATGAATAAGAATCAACAGATGTTCAAGATCTAAGACAATCTTAATCTATTATGAATTATTTGTTATATTCCCCTATTCTTAATCATCTTCCCTCCCAATTTCTTATTCTGTTATTAACTGCAATATTTGGTATTCATCATATAAATCCATACTGGCTTTTTTAAAAACTAATTGACATATAGCAGTTACATGTGCAACTGTTTCATTCTTCTTTTCTTTAAGTTATACAGAGTGGGAGAAAGTTTCCAGGAAATCACAGCGTTTTTAAATGGCACTTCTAAATCACGTATTTTAAAATGAAAAATAGGTATTTTGTATCTTACTTATTAAAAGAATTGAAGTTTTTTTTATTTAAATCTGTCAAAATATGATAATGGTTACTATTTATTTTGAGTTTTTTTTTAAATTTATACGCCACCTAATTCACGGTTCGATACTACTCTGAGAAGCTAATTATTATATTTTTATCTCACCTTTTCATATGTGTAACTCAAGATGGTTAACATACTTAACACTCCTGCCTTCTACTTTCCCCACAACAACAACCCTATGATATCTATTGGGCTGAGAGAGAGTGACTGCCTAAGGTCATCCAGACATTTTCATGCTTAAGGGAGGGCTAGAAGTTACAGTCTCCTTGTTTCTAGGTCAACACCTTAACCACCACCAATCTGGCTCAAATGATTTATTGGTGGATTCCTAGTAGGATGTCCTAGAACAGAGGTCCCCAACCTTTTGGGCACCAGGGACCGGTTCCGTGGAGAGATGTTTTTCCGCGGACCAGAGGGTGTGTGGTTTTATGTGCAGATGGGGTTTTGCTTTTTTGTGAGGCCCGGTTGCTGGCATGCCGCAGCCCGGTACTGGTCCACGGACCAGGGGTTGAGGACCCCTGTCCTAGAAAATGAAAGTAAGTGTAGATGTCTGAATTTGCTATTAGCAAAATCTTTTTTTTTTTCTTAACACAGACTTTCATTAAAAATAGAACCTGGGACCAGTACCTCACGCCCCACTGCATCTCATGAAGATTTAGTTGGTAAGTACTCAACAATAAAACACTCTGATTCTACTCCCCGGTATTCCTATTTTCTGGACTTAGAATATCCATAAAATCTTTTTTTAAGCAAATCTAATTTAAGCAAACTTTTAAATAAACTAAAAAGAGAGCGAAATAAATAAAATCTGTATATGTACTTCTAAATTATTTTGAAGATTTTGAAGAATTATAATAACAAACTTGCTCTTTGCTCTACTCATTTTACTTATTTTTTCCAGGCCCTGAAGTGGGTGTTTCTCCCCAAATGGTGCGAAAGAATGCTACTGCTGAAGGAGCATTGCTACCACCAACTCCTCCATCTCCTAGAAACCTGATGCCTCATGGGCATAGAAAATGTCACAGTTTGGGATACAAGTTAGCATTTCATTTGGGATTCAGTTCCTTCTGTTATTTAAATTCATTATACTCCAAATTATTGTTATTTAAAAAGCCATATATATGATCTAAGTATCTTCTTTGCCATTGACTTTTCATGCAGTGTGTTGTTTAAATAGCTCGGTACATGTATACCTTTTTTTATAAGTAAATACAAGATAAATATAAGTAAAGGTATATATCTTACAGATAAAGTAATGTCTGAATTTGTATATCGTGATAACTCAGGATTATTAAATAATCTATTAAACAAGCCAAACTCAGATTTGCAGATAGGCAATGCAATCATGACATTGTTGGAACTCCAAAACAGAGAAACAGTCAAAAACAGAGAAAAGTCTAACAATACAATATGTCAATCTTGAGATATATATAATTCTACCATCACAAAGTATTTATTATTTGTTTGACTGATTACAGAATATTTTTTCTATTTTTTTTAATTTCCTTTGCTTTATACTTCTCTGTATTGTTAGAGCTTTGAATAGGACATTTGGATTAGCAGGTTAACTCAGTGATCTAAATGGCTCCTTTCTGTTTTCAGGAAACAAAACAAATTAGATATAAGGCAAGAAATTGTGCGTTTCTGTTCATAATGTTTTGTGAAATCATAGTTACAGTCATTAAACTGACAAGCCATGGTTTCATATTGATTTATAGACTGAACCCGATTGTTCATATATTGATTGATTATGCTTCATCATGTCAATGTCAGTTCTTAGCAAACACAGGGATAGATTTTCTCCAAAATAATCTGTCTCTAACTTGGTCCTTCAGGTCTTCCATTGGTGCACCTGTCATTACTATAACTAAGTCCCTCTACCTTACTACTGATCATCCTCTTGCTCTGAGCAAAAGAAAAAAGAAAAAAAAAGAAATGCAGTTAATCCTCATATTTAAACATTAGTTCCAAAAATTTAGGAATTAAATTGCAAAGTACATACATACAGCTTCTTGCTTGAGAATCACTTTATGATTGTAAATGTGGTTGGCAATCTATTTAGGCTGCTTGTGGTAAAGAAAGATCAATACTTAAACACTTGTAGCAGACATAACTTACTAATAACATTTTCATTCTTCCATGCCCATTTCTAAGTGTAACATTGGAATCCATTCTTTAATAGTCCATGTTCATAAATATTTGCCCATTGTTTATAAAGGTATAAAGTACATGTACATTAAAAGAAAAAAGCAGGAATTGTAGAATCATCTATGCCTATTTCATATCTATTATAAAATTACATATTCTTGAGAACATCTTTTAAAACTTTTTTTAATTGCCTTTATTCTGTCTTTCCCATTGGATTTGATTATTGAGGTCTGATCTATTATTAAATATACTTTTGGTACTGTGTTATATTTACTGTTTTAATAATGTGATCAATCTTAATGTATTTTACTATTTTTCTAGTTTCATTCATAAAATGAATACAGCAGAATTTAAAAGTGCAACATTCCCAAATGCAGGACCAAGGCATCTTTTAGATGATAGTGTCATGGAACCACATGCTCCATTACGGGGGCAGGCAGAGAGCTCCACTCTTTCCAGTGGAATTTCAATAGGTGAGATTTTATCTCAGTCAGTAAAAGTGTCTTCTGAAATTCAAATTTGTATAATTTTTTCATTATATTTATATGCTACCTCTCCTCCATATTATCTAAACATCATGCATAGGCCCTATCCACACAGCATACATAGGGTAATGGGGGAAGATAAACTTGTGCACACTGCAAACAGAGTTAGTAACCTGATGGTTTTTGAATTAAAATCTCCCATGTTGTAAAATTACTCAGAATTTACTACCTTTTCAATGTCTAGTATAAAGTTCTATAGAAGCCTCATGCAAAAACATTATCTGGGTTAGGTCTACATTTTCCCCACACACATAGCAGTCATGGGGAGAGAATAAAAATGCTTATAAAAAGCAAGTGGGAAAGGAATGGCTAGCCTCCCAGCATCCTTTGCAGTGAAAGTTAACTAAAATATGGCCATCAACTGATAGGCTCACTGATCAGAACTTGGCATAAATATCAGTCCATTGACTTAGCAAGGCTTAGCTAAGCTGCTAACTTTGATTTGACTAAGGTCTTTCAGATACTTGTAGTAATCTTTATTACAAACTAGAATGAAGCCACATTTTCAAGGACATGAAGTGCACATGAAAGGACACACATTAGGTCTAGTTTTTGTTTCAACATAAATTCAATGTGACATGAAAGTTTGAAGATGTTGAATTCATCTGTTGTCAAGGACAGATCACTTTCTGATTGCTACAGATTTATGTATAGCAATCTCTTCCTGCACTGGGAAAGGACTCTTTAACTTGGTCCACCCCAGCATCTACTTGTGGGTATTCAGAAGCTCCTGGGAAATTTTGCAGGAATTTGGTAAGCAGTACATCCCAGTCACTGGTTACATATTTGAATAGTAGTGTCAAGTTTTGAAGCACATTTTTTTTCCTGCTGCACCAGTTATTGCTTCTCAGCTTGCCAACAAACTCTGGGCAGGGAGGAAATCAGTTTGATATACAGACTTCAAATATTAAAAAGCCAGACCGTGAGATTCAAGGACATTACACCAGACTTAGAGATGCTTTCTCATAATAATATTTTTCCACTTGATTGGGCAACTTGACCTGATCCAGAGGGCGAAGGGAGAATTCAATACTTTTACTATTTAGATCTGGGAGGGGTCTGGCCAGACCTGGCTTTGCTTTCATAATGTGCCAAATTGGTGTACTCCATAAAGTTTTACATTAAGAGATTGGAATGTCTTGAAGATGTTTTCTTGATTGGGTTCATCAGTCGGAACCATGACATTAAACCAGCTCTCCATTAAAAAGACTTTCTTAAGGAGTCCCAAGCTCCTGCAGCCTATCCGGTAACCTCCGGAAGAGCTGTGAAAACTCAGGAGAAGATGGCCAGAATGGGTCCGGTGAAGAGTGGCCAAGCCATGGGCCAAATGGACTTTGGAGTTCACGCAACAGCTGTAGGAGCAGCCAGCCCTCTGAGGACCACCGTCCCTCAGTTCGGCCTGGCCCCTGCACAAGGAGCCGCCGGACTTGCACCAGCAATCACCCAGCAACAAGGGCCGGCTGGCCAGCTACCTCCCAAACTGTAGTTGCCGGTGCCCACCCTTGGCCTTTTCCCCCTGGAGGGGGATGGTTACTGTCATACTGGGCTACCCCGGGTCCCCCGCCGATCAAAGTCAGGTTTGATGGCAGCCCTTTTTTCCTGAACCAGGTGTGGGCACACCTGGATCGCTATGGGCCGATGTACACCGACGAAGCAGATTGTGTGGAGGCCATTGTGGCCAACTTGGAGGGAGAAACAGCAGAGTGGGTGACAGCGCTTCATGACAAGGGAAACTCCGAGTTGGGAAACCCCAACATTTTCCTGGGAGAACTCGGCTCACTTTGGAGACAACACGCAAGCCCAGTGTGCAGAGTTTGAGATCCATGCCATCAGACAAGGAAACAGACCACTGACGGAGTATATTCGAGAATTCCGGAGATTGGGGGAAAGGTTGAGGCAATGGCTGGAATGGCTCTTGGTCCGCTATTTCTGAGATGTCTTGAACAGGGAACTATATCACACATTCCTGCCTCGAGGATTACCAGACCAGATCCAGGACTGATATTGACTGGCTACAAATGAACTGGACCTGATGGAGTACAAGTGACACAGGGAAGTTGAAAGCTGCCTGAAGAGGAACCAGGGGAGACGCCTGCTGGGATGGAAAACCTCTGCCACACCGAGCTCCAGACCTTTCGAGCCTCCCGCCTAGTCCATGCTTTCGATGCAGCCAGGAAGGCCATCGGGCACCTATCTGCCCAGCGCCAGCTCCTAGGGAGGCTCCAAGGACCCCAACTTCCCAAAGTGCAAAGAAGCCACCCAAGAAGGGGAAGGTGGAATCTCAAGTGGCACACCAGGTCATTGAGGTCTCAACCCCGAACCCCAAAGGGGAGAGAACTCCGCCTGGGGACGAGTTGCAGATGAACCTCTACAAGAGCAAAAGTGAGGGAGAAGATGACCCAATGGTAAGTGGAACCATCAGTCGTGTATCAGCCCAGGTGGAGATTGTAGTGCCTAGCTCGGGAGCGAGGGGAATGATGAAGGCCCTAATAGACTCCAGCTGCATGAGATGCCTAATCAATTTGCAGACAGTTCGCAATCTGGGGTTGCAGGTGCGGAAGCTTCACCAACCTTTGAAGCTTGAGCAAGTCGACGGTTGATAGGGGGATTGCCTGCCTCCTACCTAACTGAGCCAGTGCTCCTGAAGTTAGGTGACCATGAAGAAACCATTTGATTCGTAGTGGCACCAAAGTTGGCTGAGGCCATGATATTGGGGCTAGCCTGGTTAGCAAAGTGGTGCCCCACCATGCATTGGGGAAAGGACAGGAGAGGTGTGGTGATGGCGAAGATGGTTCCCACCCCCTTGGGCGAAAAGTGTCCCAGAGCTGAATGTCAAGGGGGGCAAGGAAGAAGCCCAGCCATTCCTAAATAATACCAGGATTTAGCAGAGGTGTTCAGTGAGAAAGAATGCAATGCCTTGCCCCCCCCCCCTCCCAATCATCCCACGGACTGTGTAATTGAAATCTTGCCTAGAGTGGAATGCCCCAAGCCAAATATGTACTCTATGACTCCAAAAGACTTGAAGGAGTTGAGAGATTACATTGACAAGAATCTAGCTAGGGATTTCATCCAGGCTGCTAAATCCAGAGTGGCAGCCCCAGTGCTATTCAAGGAGAAAAAAGGATGGCTCGCTGAGATTGTGCGTCGATTTCCATGGGATAAACGGTGTGTGTGTGGAGAATATGTACCTCCTCCCAAGAAGGACATTGAAAGTTATGTGAAAAGCTGTGCCATGTGTATGGCCATGAAGCACCAACCAGGGAGGAGTCTGGGATTGCTGCAGCAAGTGGCTGACCTGGCCCGGCCTTAGGAAGAGATAGCCATGGACTTTATAGTCGAGCTTCCAGAGAGTGGAGGGCATACGGCGATATGGACAGTGGTGAACCTATTCTCAAAGCAGGCCCACTTCACCACATGCTCCAGCCTCCCATCAGCCCAGAGATTGGCCAGGATGTTCCTGCAACATATTTACTGGCTGTACGGAGTGCTTAAATGCATAATCTCGGACCGAGGGGTCCAATTTACTGCCAAGTATTGGCGTGAATTTGTAAAGCTGATAGGGTCCTCCCAAGGTCTTGGTTCAGCTTTTCATCCGAGTACAAATGAAGCTGCTGAATGCAATGGTGGAACAGTACCTGCGTTGTTATGTCAACTACCAGCAATCTAATTGGGCAGAGCTCCTGCCATTCTCTGAAGTGGCATACAACAAAGTGGTACACAGTAGCACGGGCTTACCCCATTTAAGATAGCTACAGGAGTGGAGTTTGTGCCAATACCAGAATGCCCAAGAGAGACCCCTCAATGGTGACATTGGCTGATTGGGTAGATTCCTTAAAAGGCACTTGGGATAATGTGAGGAAAGCACTTGCCAAAGCAACAGAGAGTCAAAAGAAACAAGAGGATAAGAAGCAAGCTCCCCAGGGAACATTCCATGTAGGAGATAAAATGTATCTATCCACCAAATACCTAAAGTTGAGGATTCCCTGTAAAAAGCTAGGTCCTAAATACATAGGCCATTTCCTGGTCGTGAAAATTATTAACCCAGTGACTGTAGAAATGAAACTGCCTAGAATACTGGGGAAAGTGCATCCAGTATTTTACTGCAGCCTGTTGAAGCAGGCTCAGGGATCGAAAATGAGACCAGTTGAGAAAGAAGCACCTGGTTCAATAATGGTGGAAGGGAAAAGACATTACGAAGTTAAGCAATTTTAGATTCTAGAGTTTATAAGGAGTTGGCTAATTCCAGAAGATGGTGCTAAATTGTTATTGTTCTACTTCATTTCTTCCATAGAGACACGCAAACATAATGAAAGAAGAGGCACAAATTTACTAAACAAAGAACAAATACTATATACATATTCATATTCATATTTAATATGCAATTAAATTATATTATGCAATTAAACTATTTGAATTTAAGTGAGTTCTAACAGTTAAGTGGGGAGAAAGAAATTGAACATAAAAATTAGTATGCGCAATTAATCTCATAAACAAAACTCCCAGAAATAAGTTGTTTTCTTTTTAAACTAACTGTCATTACAATTGAGTCAGTTTTGTTATGGGTAGAGTTTTTTTGAAACATTTTTCAGGCTTGGTAAGTCATAAAATTAGAGAGTTTTTAAATTTATTCATTTATTCTGATTTTAGGTAGCAGTGATGGTTCAGACCTCAATGAAGAAACTTCATGGCCAGCATTTGAAAGGTAAGAGAAGTCAATATATTTTATATTTATTCATACGTGTATTTAACATATGACAGTTTTACATTTCCACATAGAAAAGTGTACCAAGTGTACTAAACTTTCCTTGTATAGTGCTTTTTAATCAAAGCACTGCTTTTCCTATACATGGGTTATATATGTAAGACAAAAAATAATGGCTAAAGTAGTTTGATCATGCAAGTTTTCTGGAGGGTGTATTATCACTAATATTTTGGCAGGGGTCCCAGAATCCTGTTTTGTAACAAATTTGTTCAAAGGGAACATATGCAGCTTATATGAGTGGTTCATCATCTACTTACGGCTATTTGGGAGATTGTTGAAAGAAGCATCCCAAAGCTGAACTCCTATTTACAGTCTAGGTTTGGAGTAAAATCCAAGTGACAGTTCTCCTGTGATGCAGCCTGACCAATTTAGAACAGTAGATGACTGACTTTTCTGTCTTAGTGAATGTATATGATTGACTTATATAAAAACATGCTGTAAATCTACTATTGTTGTTAGAAAATTACTTTTATTTTGTATATCATTGCAGCAGCTTTCAAGTGAAAGGCATTGATAAAGCACCACTATGATCTGAGGTGCTTGTGCCGCTCCCAGTTCAGTACAAATGAAGTGACATAACAAGCTAGTAGAATCATAGTTGATTCTATAAAACTAAAGGTTTTTCTTCTGCAGGATGAACTGTTCAAATACTTTTTATTCCCTGGCTTAGATTATCTGTTTTCAGGCCACTACCTTAATGCATTTTTGCTCAGTAATATGCATACAACAATAGTTCTATCAATATAAATAGAGGTAGTTCTTGACGTACAAATCCAAGTTATAACAGTTCTGAATGAATGGTGTTACAATCGATCCTCAAGAGTTCTGGGTATTCCAGCACTCCTCTGGTCACATGATTACAACCTGGGTGCATGGAACTCATTTGCATTTACAACAAGTTGCCAAGCACCCCACTATCATATAATCGCCATTTGCAACCTTCCCGCTGACTTCCTCAGAAAGTTAATGGGGAAGCCAGCAGAGAATGTTGTAAGTCACTGGAATAAGTTCCCCCATTCTCACATCATCCTCCAGTCCTCCTGCACCCATGCCACATCAGCCCCTCACACATCCCATTCATGCCACACCTCTATGCATCATATAATCTCTGAATTTATTCAGAAGAAAAAGCCAAGATACACTGCTAAACCACTCTATGAGGGAATGTTTTCATATTCTAAGGTAACTACATTGCTCCCGATCACTTGCCTTTTAGAAATGTCTTGTTTTAACTGCAGATGTTATTTATTTAAGATATCGATTGTCTAATCATTCATTGGGATGCCAGTAAGAATATTCTATTGTTATATGTGTTCACACCAAGAACATGTGTTCAAATAAGAAGAGATCTTTTGAAAACTGAAATACATGGGTGATTACAGAACAAGAAGAAGTAGCAATGTAGCAGAAAGGAAAGCTTATTATAGTGTTCTAACAAATGATGACTATGAATTCAAAAAATGTAACCCGTCCCATTTATAATGGAATCCAACAGGAACAGATTATACCATTCTCTTGGTCCGGTGACAAGAATAGCACGAAATGGCTATTGGAGCCACATGAAGGGCAGCAGGTACCAATTCCTTGTGTTCAAGGGCCAGACATTTTCCTCTGGTGCTGGTGACTGATTTGATAGTGACGTGGATGTAATCTGACACTCCTGTTCTTTCTAACTATCTTGACATATCACATTGGTGAATATTCTCTATCGAAACAGGATATATGTCTTAAAACTTAATCATATCTTCACAGCCTATGGCTGGCTAATTGTAATCTGTATATTTGATTTTGTAAAATTATTCAAAAAATTCCCAAAATGTTTTACTTAGCTCGCTACTTAAAAAAAACAATCCTCTAAACCAACATTTATGATACTGGATGGTACTGGAAGTCATCGGATGGCAAGAGGAATAATGTTGAAACTTTGAAGATTGAGTGAGAATTAAGATGTTGCTTTTTCTTTTCATCCTGAGCCATATAAATTGTAAATCAGATGCCCATTATTTCCAGAAAGGCAGAAAGAAGTGTGGGATAACTGGTATGGCCAGGTCCCCCAAATT
The DNA here is from genome assembly GCA_023970755.1 of Azemiops feae. NCBI lineage: Eukaryota > Metazoa > Chordata > Lepidosauria > Squamata > Viperidae > Azemiops > Azemiops feae. The sequence continues at coordinate 99,615 of JALGBA010003059.1, read as the reverse complement.
CAGTTGCCTATCCCCTTCCTTGCCTATTCTCACACCTCTCCAAAATACCTTTGGCAGTTTTTATTAGAAGACAAAAACTATGTCACTGAAGATGAGTCTCTGTGCCATAGTGCCTTTTACAAAAAAAAAAGGCAGTTTTTTTTTAAAAAATTGCAGTAATAATAATATCATAAAATAAAAAGGGCTCCCCTTCATCTTGTTTTCTTAGCAATGCTATACAAAGAACAGAGCATTCCTTGCCTTAAAGTTGCTTTGAATAATATTTTATGAGAAGCACTTACATTCACATCAAGGTCTTTTTACATTCTTCAGTAAACATTAATCTAGCCTCAAATAACTTATTATCTGATGTAATGTGGACAAGTATATGTTAACTTTTGAAGGTCTAGAAAGTTTGTCCTCTCTCTTAGTTTATAGGCTAAATAGTTGAAAGATATGGAAGAAATTCTCCAAGATGTTTCAGAAATTTTTACTTTCTTAATCTGTCTCTAGAGAATGATGGCTATGCCACATAAGTTGCTTGGTATGCAGTTACACAAACACTTGTGCAGTCAAATATTTCCTGTCATTAAAAGTTGGTCAGCTACTCACTTGTTAGAACACAACCTATGTTACAACAGCTTTATTTTAACAGCTCTGGGCCAGCTTTTCTGCTTTCCTGCTGCTTCTGTTATTGTTTTCAAATATCTTGGTATGATATTGTGCATGTATTAAGCTCTTGCTGTTTTTCTTTGTTTTTCTTTTTTTCATTAACTCAAATGACTACTATAAAACCAATATTTTTAGCAGATCTGGAAAAGTCTGGAAAGAATTATTTAAAATAAAAGGAAAGGAATTTTTAAAGTGGAGTTGATTTCAGCTTTTTTGCTAATTAGAATTATTTGTAGTTCTTTGTCATAGTATATAATAGTGAAAGTTATAGTTATTTATAAGTCAGTTGTTAGCATGTTAATTAGTGCTGTGCAAGTAAAATATATAATCCTTCTAAAAGTTTCCATAATTAACTCCAATAATTAAAATGGTAGTTTCGGAAAACATAGATATTAGTGATACTTCAAGAATTTCTGTTGAAATACACAATACCTTCCCATACTTTACAGTTGCTTTTTTTTTTAGTTCTGCAGAGTCTGAAGATTTAGCTATTCATTTATATCCAGGAGCTGTTACTATTCAAGGGGTTCTTAGAAGAAAAACTTTGTTGAAAGAGGGGAAGAAACCGACAGTAAGTTATTAAATAAATTATTTAAAATGCTTTCAAAATTGGCTTTTCCTGTTTCAAAAATATTTTAATTTATTCATTTTAATTCACCAATGATTGCTCAAGCATTTGAATTACATACATCTCAGTAGATCATAAAATATTTAGAAGTCAGTTGATAGGAAAACAGGATATACAATCTATAAAATGCAAATTGTGGCAGGATATCTCATGACTTATTCAAATAATCTGTGTGTTTACCCCTCCAAACTACTTCTTATGGATGGTGCTGAAAAATACCTGAGACTGGCTTCCGGTTTTGACGTCACGGCGAAGCGGATGCAGGAAGACGGTGCTCCGTCTTTCGTGTTCGATTTCGCCCCAGTGGGAGACTCTGGAAAGGGTAGAAAGCCGCCCCGTAGAGGCAACAAGCAAGGAGGGGACCCTCGTTGATCGCAGGGGCGTGGCAGCTCTCCCATTTGATCCGAGGAAGCCCTCCAAACCGGCAGGGGACATTCGCGTAGCCCAGGGGTGTCAAACTCCTGGGCTACGCGGTTGCCCTCGAGGGGCCGGGTGGGTGTGGCTGGGCTGGGCGTGACCTACTGGGTGGGTGTGGCCTACCGAGTGGGCGTGGCCAGCTTGACATCGCTTGCATCGGGTGATTGGGCAGGCCTGGGATGGATCCAAGAGTCTCCGGCGGAGGAGAATGGGACCGGGGCGAGCGCCGAGACATGGTCCACTGGAGGAGCTTCAACGTCCCTCTCAGGCAATGTGGGGGGCCCCCGGACGGTGGCGCGGGCTACCCAGAGGCTTGGACAGCGGAGGTCAAATACCCAGCCCTCGAGTTCAGGGACCCTGCAGCCCAGCCTAGCCTAGCCCCACTTCCCCAAGGGGGTGCCCAGCTGCGCTTATCTCCTCCTTGAGGCTGCTGCTGCTGCGCTTGCTCTCCTTGGCCAAGTTGCTCATGGTGTTGCGGGAGGGCAAAATGTGTGGGTCAGAGGGAGGCCCACTGTCTCTCCCTGCGAGGAGACCCGGCTTTGTAACCAAAGCATCCTCAGCGATAGTATGGGAGACCACCAGGAGAGGTCAGGAGGAGGGGACAAGGGGATGGTGAAAGGGCAGCAGGGCTGCTCGTGGCCAACTGCTAAGGCAGGACTTCCCTCAGACCCTTCCTCCCTCTCATTATAATCTATCTTCCTTCCTTCCTTCCTTCCTTCCTTCCTTCCTTCCTTCCTTCCTTCTTTTTCCTTCCTTCTTCATTCTCCTTTCCTTCTTCTTCAATCCCCTCTTTCCTTCTTTTTGTTTGTCTTTCCCTTTCTCCTTTCCTGTCCCTTTTTGGATGCTTAAATGCAAAAGGGGAAACATTTCTTGATGCCTCTTTGCCTTGTGATCAAATGCCACTTTTGCTAGTAGTCTGTCAAACAGGCTCAGTTTATCCCATGCTTGCATTTAGTGGGGGCGTCCACAGACAACAGTACAGCAGAACTGTCAAAAAGGTGGCTGTGATAGTTGATCAGAGCTTCTCTGTTTTTTATGTGCAACAGCTTTAGCATTTAGGAACAGAGGTAAGTTAGTTGCTTTTCTATTAATACATAATCCTTAAAAGAGCTCTCCTGAAGGGACTCTGCCATGGTCTAATTCAGACTGGAAATATAGCAAAGGAAAATATTTTCCCCTACTCTGCTTTGTCCTGTTTTTCCCACTGGAAATGGCTGTTTGCAACACACAAGGAAGGGATACTTTCCTAAGATTTCACAATTCAAGAATACCAGTGTTAACTTGGATTGCCAATAAAGTCCTGTCTGTGATAAAGAGAACACAAAATTGTTTTCTCCTTTGAGCCCAAGTCTCAATGGATCCAGGGTTGAAGCAGAACTGCGTGAACTGGGGCATCTCCAACCAAGTTGCCTCTCCTTCCTTCCTTCCTTTTTTCCCTCCCTCCCTCCCACCCTCCCTTTCTTTCTCCCTCCGTTCCTCCATTCCTCCCTCCCACCCTCCATTCTTCCTCCCTTTTTTCCCTCCCTCCCTCCCTTCCTTCCGTTTCTTCCTTCCTCCGTTCGTTCCTTCGCCTTCTCATCTGTTTCCTTCTTCCGCGTTCAGGAAGGGGTGATGGGAGGGGGAGAGATTGCCAGAGATTGCTATCCCACGTGGGTGGGCGGGAGCTGTCCTGGTGAAAGGAAAGCCTCGTGGCGATGAGGCTGGAGATGCTGGTGGGAGGGGTGGTGGTGCTGATCTACATACAACTTGGTTGTGTCCATCAAAGCCAGAATGCACTCCACGGGGCAGCCCCGCCCCACCCCCTGGGCGCACGCGCAAGCGGAGCCCCTGCTGGCTGTCTTGCCCCGCAGGCTGACTTCACCCAGGACGCCAGTGCTGGCCATCTCCTGTGCGCACACCCAGGGTGCAGGACAGAGGTGGCAGGGCAGCTCCTTGCTGATTCAGGGCTGCTCTGCGGAACCTTCGTTCCTTTCTTCCTTCCTTCTCTCCTTCTCATCTCTTTCCTTCCTCCGCACTCAGGAAGGGGTGATGGGAGGGGGAGAGATTGCCAGCGCTGCCATGCTGCTCAGTCCATCAAAGCCAGAACGTGCTCAGCCTTAGCCCTGGAACCAGCAAGGAGCTGCCCCGCCACCTCTGTCCTGCCCCCCGGTGTGCGCACAGGAGACGGCCAGTACCGGCGTCCTGGGTGAAGTCATCCTGTAGGGCAAGGCCACAAGGCTTTCCTTTCCCTGGGACAGCTCCCGCCCGCCCACATGGGATAGCAATCTTTTCCCCTCCCATCACCCTTTCCTGAGCGCGGAGGAAGGAAAGAGATGAGAAGGAGAGAAGGAAGGAAGAAAGGAATGAAGGTTCCACGGAGCAGCCCTGGAATCAGCAAGGAGCTGCCATGCCGCCTCTGCCCCGCCACCTCTGCCCCGCCCCCTGGGTGTGTGCAAACGAGACGACCGGCGCCGGCGTCCTGGGTGAAGTCAGCCTGCAGGGCAATACAGCCAGCAGGGACACCGGATTCTGCTTGCACGTGCACCCAGGGGCTGAGCGCGTTTTGGCTTTGATGGACGCAACCAGGTTGTAGTTCAGTGCCCGGTCGGCCTGGGCCGGGCCGAGGTGCGGCAGGCTGATCCTTCACTGTTTCCAGAGCAGGTCCCCGGGCCGGACGGAACCACATATCGGGCCGGACGCAGCCCTGTGGCCTTGTGTTTGACATGTCTGGTCTATGTTAACTGAATCATATCTGGACAGCGTCCACATCCTGGGAAGGATGCTAGTGGTTCCTTGCCACATGAGACCCACATAAGACAGCAAGACCTCTGTAATATCTACCCTGTGGAACTGCCTCTTGATAATCATCTGGGAGCCATCTTTCAGAAAAGCTATCAAAATGAAACCATTAGGTACAACAGGGTTTCCAGTTAAAATTTCTGATATGCCTATTATTTTATAGCTAAGAGTAAATTATTAAATGGTTTGACACATTAGTATTGACTTGGAGATTACTTTTAGGCTTATTTTTTATTTTTTATTTTAAACTATCATGAGTATCTGTATACTGTGACTATTTGTCTATCACAACTGTCTATAACATTCTTTAAAATTTTATTTACACTGCCCAAATCTGGATGATGTAATATTAATAAATTATTATGTCAAATCATTAGTAATGTTAGAAATTTGCCTACTGTATCTGCTATTAGCTCAGTGTTTCTGCAGACAAATGCTAATTCACTGAAGACTGTTAAACATTATTTTATATAGGATAATGGCTTTACACAGTGCAAAAGCTGTTCATTGCAATGACTGACCTGATGATGTGGAAGGTTCACAAACAAATGTAAAACTAATATCCAAGCCCCTAAAATTAAAAGCTATTTCCTGGACAGTCAGTCTCAGGTATTGAGACTGTCAGTCTCAGGTATTTTGTTTTATAAATATTTAATTAATTTTCTATTTTTACAATCAAGTACCTAATATACAATGTGATGACTGAGTCCATTAGTAATTCCGTGGTATATGTAAGATTCTTCAAACTAAATCCAATATTACACCCTCCAATACATCCTCTCTTCTTCTGGTAATAAACATTTTTCCACACTAAGCAAGTACAATTCTTATTGTTGTTAGTAAATAAACAGTTACATATCAACATTTGTTACATTTTTCTAATAGTGTCAATAATATCAGTTTAGAATATCTTTTCCAACCAAAACATATCTTAATTGTGTTTGCACTCAATATCCATTTATTCAGTCCATATCCTATTTTCGCTTTTTTCAATTTTAATTTCCCATCCATGTTCAAAATATCCCAATCATTTATAATTTCAAAACCAGTTATATTTGGGTAACCAAAAGCTTCCCTTATTCAAAGTTCTTAGTATATTCTTATTTCCCTTTTCATACCAAGGTATGATATTCTGATTACAAATCCTATCTATCTAGTTATAATAATACTTCTATTTCTAGCAATCTATTCTTAACTGTATTCAAACATCTAATTAGTAATATAACATCCCCTCTAATAGGTCAAAGCTTCTATTTCCTTCAGTGTTACTCTAGCTTTCTTCCTTTGCCAACTAACTTTCCAAGTCAGTACATTTGGATCATCAAATAATTCTTCCTCTATTCTTTTTTTTAATAATATTTTATTAATTTTCCAATTTTATATTTGAATATTTAAAAAGCAATGTGGTGACTGGGTTAATCAATAGCTCAATAACAAAATCTTAGTGCAAATCTCAGGCTACATCAAATATTTCTTCTCTTTTTCCCTTAACAATTACTATCTCATGTTCAAGTTGGTACATTTCTAATTATATCAATTCAATAAGAACATCATTATTACATTTATCAATAAATTTTTAGCTTATACATATCTTAATTACATTCAACCTTCATAAACAATCCATATCCTGTTATTGAATTTTACTCAATTTTTAATTTCTTGTCAATATTCCAATTTAACCTTTGATATTTATAATTTTCAGACTTTGGGTAACCAAAATTTCCCTTATCTCACTTCATGACAAACTATGATATCCAAAATACACATTTTATCTATTTAAATATAATCTTGTTCTATTTCCTAAGAATTATCTATTTCCCACCATATTAAATAAATCTACTTAATAACACAATATCCCCTTTAATAAATCAAAACCATTATATATATTGCCTGGGTGTAAGGAACCACTTCAATCCACATCTCAAGAAAGCAGAACTCTTGGACCACCGAGGTTTGTGGTTACGCATCTCCACCACCTCCTCTCCAGAGGAGTCTGACGTTTCGGATCCTGACAGCCGGCAGGTTCTCGATCGGGGGGAAGACTCCCTCTCCATGGGGTTTTCTCCCTTCCCTGCCTCGTCGTCTGACATTGTATTTTTTGCAAAGTCCCCCGGCAAGATTCTTCCTTCTAGGTCATGGGTCGGCCATCCGAAACGTCGGATGAGCCGCACGGACCCATTTAGCTTAAAAAAAAAAAACGCTGGGAGCCGCGCGTTCGCGCATGCGCGCGCACCCGCGCATGTGCGCGGCCCCGTTCGCGCATGCGCACCCGCGCATGCGCGCGCCATGCGCACCTGCGCGCGCGCACCCCCCGCACCCGCCCGCGCATGCGCGCGCGCACCCCCCCGCACCCGCCCGCGCATGCGTGCATGCGCTCGCCAAAATGGCGGAGGAGGCTCCGGAGCCGCAGGTAAGGCCTCAAAGAGCCGCATGCGGCTCCGGAGCCGCGGGTTGCCGACCCGTGTTCTAGGTTGACTATTACTGCAGATCCTGTCTAATGTAAGGAACCACTTCAATCCACATCTTAAGAAAGCAGAACTCTTGGAAACAATCTCTTCCAACAGGAACTTTTATTAAGATAAATTGATGATAGGTATAATAGACAGGATCTGGGGAATTCCCTTATACATCAATGTTTTAAAGTGTCCCTAAGCAAACTCCTCCCCACATTCCTTCTGGACGATTCAGGCCGGCAATTCTCTAGGTGTTAAACCCAGGAAAGATAACATCAATCCGGCTCCACGATCCTTCACCAGCTCTTCAGAGTTTATTTTGACGACGGAGAAATAAACCAGATTCACGCCCACCCCTTTTCTAGTTGCCCGGTAAGGAAAAGAAGTTCAGAGGGACATAGGATAAGAGTCAAATGGTTCCATTGTAATGGTTAGTAGAGGTGAATAAACAAAGGGTTACTTTGTAGTGAATGGAGAAAGTGAAAGTAATAAAATCCATCTGCATATCCCCCCTCCTCCTTGGAATTATGGCAGGATCCAGGAAAGAATAATAATTGGTTTTAGATTAGAGGAGATGAATAGAAAGGAAATATAACTGGATTCTGACATCCTGCCCCCCTTAAAAATAAGAGAGATCCACCTGTAGAAAAAACAAAACAGGTATAAAAGTTAGTCTGGCTTGTTAGGATACTCTGTATGAAACTTTTTTAACAGTTTTGGGGCTCTGACATGACGTTTATCAACCCACTCGTTTTGTGAGGAGGGGAGGTGTTTCCATGCTACTAGGTATTGAGTTGTCCCATGATATTTCCTAGAGTCCAGGATTTCCTTTATTTCGAAGTATTGTTCTCCTTCCACCATGATTGGAGGTGGTGGTGGTGGGATTTTTGGCCGTAAGGGTGACTGTTGTTCTCTTTTCAGTAAGCTGCAGTGAAAGATTGGGTGTATTTGCCTGAGATTTTTGGGTAATTCTAATTCTACTGTTACTGGGTTTATGATTCTTTTAATTTGAAAAGGTCCTATATATTTTGGTCCAAGTTTTTTACAAGGTTGTAGGGATTGTAAGTATTTTGTAGACAAATATACCATTTCTCCTACAGTGAATGGTGTGGGTTCAACCCTTTTTTTATCTGCTTGTATTTTGTATGCTTGCCTAGCTTCGTCTAAGGCTTTTCTAACTATTGGCCAGGTGTTTTGTAATTGTTCTATCCACTCTTTCAGTGATGGGATTGTTGGTTCGTTTGGGATTAATTCTGGCATGGGATTGAAACTTTGACTGTTGGCTATTTGAAAAGGAGTGTAACCTGTGCTGGAGTGGACTGCGTTATTGTAAGCGACTTCTGCGAAAGGGAGTAGGTCTGTCCAATTCGACTGCTGGAAATTAAGAAAGCATCTTAAATATTGCTCAAGTACTGAGTTAGATTTCTCTGCTTGACTGTTCCCTTGAGGATGATGACTAGATGTCAGTCCCTGAGTGATCCCTAAAAGGGATAAAAATTCCTTCCAAAATGCAGACGTAAATTGCACTCCCCTATCAGATATGATGTGTTGGGGTGCCCCATGCAATCTGTAAATATGCTACACGAAAAGTTTCGCTAAAGCTTTTGCGGTGGGAATCTTTTGGCAAGGGATAAAATGTACCTGTTTGGAAAACAAGTCCGTGACCGTCCAGATGACAGTATTCCCATTGCTTTCTGGTAATTCCACTATAAAATCCATGGCTATTTCCCTCCAGGGGGCTGAGGGAGTCGCCACTGGGTGTAACAGTCCGGGCGATTTCCCTTGCAACCTCTTAGCAGTCGCGCACGTTGGGCAGCTGGCCACGTAATTTTCTATGTCCTTTTTCATGGATGGCCACCAAAATTGCCTTTTAATTAAGTGTAATGTTTTTACAAATCCAAAATGCCCTGCTGATTTTGTGTCATGGCACAGCTGCATGAATGTGCCCCTCTGGGTGGTTGGTATATATAATTTTTCCCCCACCCAAGGCAGTCCGTCCTTGATTGTGCACACATGTGTATTTTTCTGGAACCATTCATCTGTTTCCAAAGTTTTCTGGAATTCGATTCCGGTTTGGCTACCCAACTGTGGTTTTAATTTAGCTTGGGCTCTGGTGGTTACTCGCGCTGCCAGTTGTGGTTCCGCCATAAGCAGTTTAGAATCGGTGGCCTGCGTGCTGTTATATTGGGGCATGCGAGACAGTGCATCTGCCAAGACGTTCTTCCCCCCCCGGCAAGTGCTTGAGCGTAAAGTGGAATTGGTGAAAATGCTGGGACCAGCGGACTTGCTTGGGGTTGAGCTTCCTGGGTGTTTTTAAGGCTTCCAGGTTTTTGTGGTCTGTCCACACCTGAAAAGGAATTTTATTTCCTTCCAGGAACTGGCGCCACGTAAGTAATGACCAACGTATCCCGTATGCCTCTTTCTCCCACACGGGCCAGCGCTGTTCCGTTTCGGTGAGTTTCTTGGATGTATATGCGCAGGGTTGCAATACCCCTTTATCGTTTTCTTGTAATAGTACAGCCCCCACTGCCACATCACTGGCATCCGCCTGTATGATGAAAGGCTTATCCATGTCTGGATGCCTCTACTGGTTCGACAGAAAAAAGTCTCTTTAATCTCTCAAACGCCACTTGGCATTCCATTGTCCATTTTAGTGGTTGGCTAGGTTTCACTGAGGATTCTCCCTTTGTTTTTAGTAAGTTTGTGAGGGGCAGGGTTATTTGGGCAAATGGAATGAATTGGCGGTTAAAGTTTGCGAAACCCAGGAAACTTTGCAGCTGCTTCCTTGTGCAAGGTGCTGCCTATTCTAATACTGCTCTGACTTTCTCTGGGTCCATTTCAATGCCCTGTGGGGATATGCGATAGCCCAGGTGGTCTATTCTTTCCTGGTGGAATTCGCACTTCGATAATTTGGCATATAGGTGGGCAGCTCGCAGTTTCTTTAAAACTGCTCTGACTAGGTTGACGTGTTCCTCTTTAGGTTCGGTGAAGATAAGGATGTCCTCTAAATAAACCAGGACCCCCTTAAATAGGTGCTCCCTTAGTACCTCATTGATTAATTGCATAAATACTGCGGGGGGGCCTTGTAATCCAAATGGCAAAACTTTGAATTGGTAGCACCCCATTGGGCAATTAAATGCGGTTTTCCATTCATCCCCTTCCTTAATTCTAATGCGGTAATATGCTTCTCTTAGATCTAGTTTAGTGAAAAATCTTCCTTTCGAGAGGTGGGATAACATGTCCTTCATGAGGGGTAGGGGGTATAGGTTGCTTTCACTGATTGCATTCAATAGGCGGTAGTCTACGCATAAGCGTAAAGTGCCGTCCTTTTTTTCTCTAAAGAGGACTGGGGTGGCCACCTTAGGCTTGGCAGGTTCGATGAACCCCCTTTCTAGGTTTTTATTTATGAACCTTTCCATTTCCTCCTCCTCCTTAGGGCTCATGGAATATAGTCTGGGCTTCGGAAGTTTTGCCCCAGGCTTAAATTCTATGGCGCAGTCCGTGGGTCAGTGAGGGGGGAGCTCATCCGCCCTCTCCTCAATGAAATCTTCAGCAAGGTCTCGGTATTCTTCTGGGATCTCGGGTAGCCCCTTTTCTTCTCCCATTGACGCTTTTTCCGTTCTTAACTTTAGTAGGACTCCTTGGGGTTTTAAGTCCGTAGGGTCCTCTTTCGGGAATTTGATTTCTGCCGTCCTCCAATTTACCCAGGGGTTCCATTTCTTTAACCATTCCAGCCCTAGAATCACTGGATTCCATGCCTGGGGTGACGACAAACGGTATGTTTTCCTCATGATTTCCCAGGGATAGGTGGACTGGTAACATGGCTAGGGTAGCTGGCAACCTCCCTGCTATGGACCCATCTAACTGGCCAAATGAGATTGGTTGTTCCAGCCTCCTCACCGGAATGCCCAAATTTCCCACTAGCGTCGGGCTAATGAGGCAGCGGGTGCAGCCAGAGTCTATTAAGGCTTTCACTTTGACAGCTTTGGGCATGGAGGGGGCTAATATAGTCACTGTCTTGAGGATGGGTGGGATGGATCCACTTACCAGGGGTTCGCCCTCCGAACTGTCGCCTGAGGTGTCCACCTGCCCAGTGGTGTAGGCTGGAGTTCCCTCCCCACGTTGGGCAGAGGTTGGGGACTCCACAGCCTCTATCGCTCTCATGGCGGGTTCTTTTGGTTTGGCTGGGGACTTCCCGGACTTCCTGGCCGGTGATCGGTCTGGGTTGTGTTGAGGGGCTTTCAAGCGGCATTCTACGGCAGTTGCAGCTCATTTGCCTCAGCCCGCAGGTGCAGCTGGAGGAAAAGGACGAGGAGGAGAAAACAGGAAGGATTTGTGTGTGTGTGTGTGTGTATGAGAGAGACAGAGACAGAGAGCCAGGAGGGGAAGAGGAGGAGGAAGCCGAGGTTTTACAAAAAAGGAGAGCTTCCACTTTTCTCCACCCTCCTTCTCTTTTTTATTAACCTGTGTGTGTGTGCGTGCATGTGTGTGTGTGTGCGTGCGTGAGAGAGAGAGAGAGAGAGAGATTGAGCCAGCAGGGAAGCGAAAGTGTGGAGAACGGGGAGCGTTGCAGAGTAAGCAAACTTACAAAAAGGGGATCTCTCTCTCTCTGTCTCTGTCTCTCATACACACACACACACACACACGGGAAGGTGGTGTGCAGGCAGGCAGAGAGCAAACTTGCAGATTAGCTTTGTGGTCTATTCTTGCCTCCTCCCCTCCCTAAAATCCAGGCAATAATAGAACTCTTTGGATTGAATGGGAAGTTAGGAATTGGTGTGAGCTGAAATTAAAAGGCCAAGTCAACTCCCCCCCCCCCAAATTATTTTGTCGGAGACAAAAATACTTCCCTTCATCTGCTCTTTTATAATTTAATCCAGCCTTACCCAAACTAATATATTTTGGGTGTCATGAACCACAATTCCCATCATCCTGTGACTATGCTGGCTAGAAATGCAATGCCTTATTTTCTCTGCAGTATGCACCTAGGTGGCAGTAGGTCTGTGGGATTTAGATGTATTTAAACATTTGTTTCTTCTGCCTAATTTATTAAATCAACATCTAATTTGAAATTAAAAGTTTCTGAGAAATCCAGGGTGGTTTACAAGAAAACTCTCAAAGACAGCTATTGTAAAGCATCACTAGCACTGCTTAAAACAATATTAAAAGTGTGTATTTTAAGAAAGAAAAATATTAGTAGTAATTTACTTAGTGCTGTTTGACCATAAAATGTGTTGTTGTTTTACATATGCCTGGCTGAACAGTGTGTTTGGAGTTGCCTCTAAACGGGTGAGGGTTGCACTGTTCATATTTTCCTTGGGAGAAAGTTCTATAATGGGGGTGCTGTCTCTGAGAAGGCTCTGCTTGTAGCCACTGTTCTATAAACCAAACCAGGGGGACCATCTGGTCTAAATGGATGGTAAACATAGATGATTAGGGGGCTGGAGGCTAAAACGTGACAAATGTTTATGGGAATTGGGTATGTCTAGCTTAGTGAAAAGGACTAGGGGTGGTGACATGATAGCAGTGTTCCAATATTTGATGGGCTGCCACAGAGAAGAAGGGGTCAACCTATTTTCCAAAATATCAGAAGGCAAATAGATGGAAACTAATCAAGAAGAAAACCAGCCTAGAACTAAGGACTTGTGAAAACAACTAAGCAGTGAAAAGGCTTGCCTTCAGAAGTTGTGGATGCTCCATCACTGGAGGCTTTTAAGTAGAGATTGGATATTCCACTGTCTGGAATGGTATACGTCCCCTGCTTGAGCAGGAGCTTGGACTAAAGACCTCAAAGGTCTCTTCCAACTCTTATTCTTTGAGAGAAGTGCTGCCAACCTCTCCCCCTCCCCTTGTCCCTTCCTGGGCACAGAGAGAAGGAGGGGAGGGAAACAGGAAGAAAGTAAGGGAAGGAAGGAAGGAGATGGGAATGAAAAGGAGGAAGGCAGGGAAGAAGGGGAGGGAGGGAGGAAAGAAGGAAAGGAAGAGAAGGAAAGGAAGAAAGAAAGGAGAGAAGGAAGGAGATTAGAATAAGAGGGAGGGAGGGTCTGAGGGAAGTCCTGCCTTAGCACTTGGCCACCAGCAGCCCTGCTGCCCTTTTGCCATCCCCTGGTGGTCTCCCATCCTATTGCTGAGGATGCTTTGGTTACAAAGCCAGGTTTCCTCACATGGAGAGGGAGTGGGCTTCCCTCTGACCCACGCACTTTGTCCTCCTGCACCCACCATGAGCAACCTGGCCAAGGAGAGTGAGCACAGCAGCAGCAGCATTGAGGAGGAGGTAAGTGCAGCTGGGCGCCCCTCGGGGAAGTGCGGCTAGGCTAGGCAGGATTGTGGGGTCCTGGTGCCGTGGGAGCTCAAGGGCCAGGCTGGGCGCCCAGGGCTGTGGGCAGTCCATGCCACTGTCCAGGGGCCCCGTGCACAGCCTGAGGCTCAGTGAGGCTCCTCCAGTAGACCATGCCCTGGCACTCGCCCTGGTCCCACCCACTCTTCCCCACCCTCGGATGCGCCCCAGTCCTGCCCAGGCCTGCACAGGTGCCCCTGACGTGAGTGACATCGAGCTGGCCACACCCACCCAGTAGGCCACGCCCGTGCCAGCCACGCCCCACCCAGTAGGCCACGCCCATGCCAGCCACACCCACCCGGCCCCCCAATGGCAACCACGATGCTGATGCGGCCCTCAATGAAATTGAGTTTGACACCCCTGCTATAAAATAATGTTTAACAGTCCTCAGTGAATTAGCATTCGTCTGCAGAAACGCTGAGCTAATAGCAGATACAGTAGGCAAATTTCTAACATTACTAATGATTTGACATAATAACTTATTAATATTACATCATCCAGATTTGGGCAGTGTAAATAAAATTTTAAAGAATGTTATAGACCCGTGGTGGCGAACCTATGGCATGCGTGCCACCGGTGGCACGCAGAGCCCTTTCTGTGGGCACGTGCGCCATCGCCCCAGAGGGATGCGGGGTGGGGCTGTTCCCCTCCCCCTCTCCATGCGCGCATGACTAGTGGAAGCTGGAGAGGGCAGGGAAACCAAATCCAGCAGTGTTCTCGGTCTCTTTCTCTCTCTGCACCGGGAGTCTGGGAGCAGCTGTGAGAGCTGGGCGGGGAGAGAGGAACCTATAAAAGGAGCAGGTTTTGGCGGGAGAGAGAGAGAGAGAGCACGTGGCCTTTGGAAGCAATGGTGCAGTCGGGACAGTGAGCGAGCGGCGTGAGCGAGCTAGCGAAGCAACATGAGTTTGGACTTTGTAGAAATGGCGAGCAGGGCGAGCGAGGAAAGTAGTACGCCCGGACTTTGGAGAAATGGCGAGTGAGGAAAGTAGTACGCGTGTGTTTGGACTTTGGGAAGGTGACCAGGGCGAGCGAGGAAAGTAGTATGCACGTGTTTGGATTTTGGGAAGGCGAGCAAGAGAAGCAGCGGGAGTTTGGACTTTGGAGAAATGGCGAAAGAATTGTGAATGAGCGAAGCAGGAAGCGCTTGGAGGAAATGTGGGAGAAGTGTGAATGAGCGGAGCAGAAAAAGCTTGGAGGAAATGGAGAAGTGTGAATGAGCAGAGCAGAAAGAGCTTGGAGGAAATGGAGAAGTGTGAATGAGCGGAGCAGAAAGAGCTTGGAGGAAATGGAGAAGTTGAATGAGCGGAGCAGAAAGAGCTTGGAGGAAATGGAGAAGTGTGAATGAGCGGAGCAGAAAGCTTGGAGGAAATGGAGAAGTGAATGAGCGAAGGAGAAAGAGCTTGGAGGAAATGGGGGAGAAGTGTGAATGAGCGAAGCAGAAAGCGCTTGGAAAAAGATCTGCAAATGGCCATTCACACCCCGTGGACTCCGGGGGAGGGGACGCCACGAGCGGCATGAGAGTCCATGTTACCTGCGCTACACTGCCCAGACCCCAGCCTCACCGCACGGAGCGGCTAGGCCGGGCGAGGCGAACTGGCGCATTCTGAGTGCTTCCCTTTCATCAGGACACCAGGCACATGCACTCACCGCCGCCTCTGCACAGGCCCAGGCAGGTTCTGCATGTCGCCAGTTCGCCTCGCCCGGCCCAGCCGCTCCGTGCGGTGAGAATGCGCCGCTGGCTGCCGAACCAGGCTGGGGTCTGGGCGGCATAGCGCAGGTAACGTGGACTCTCATGCCGCTCGTGGCGTCCCCTCCCCCGGAGTCCACGGGTGTGTGAAGTGGGCGAGAGCTGATTTCCATCAGGGGATGCCTGTTTTTCTCCCTCCCTCATTACAAATATCTTCCCGCCACTCAGCTCTCATGGCTGTGCGGCTCTTGTCCAGCAATTTACAGTGGCCTTTCAAGCCATGGCCACCAGCAGCACAGCCACCAGCAGTCTGTCCCCCTCCCCTTGTCCCTTCCTGGGCACGGAGGGAGGGAGGGAGGGAGGAAGGGACAATGGGAGGGAGGAAGGAAGGAAGGGACAATGGGAGGGAGGGAGGAAGGAAGGAAGGAAGAAAGGAAGGGACAATGAGAAGGAAGGAAAGGAAGGAAGGGACAATGGGAGGGAGGGAAGGTGCCCACAGCAGTCCCACCCCCTCCACCAGAGACCCATGGATCCCCCCCCAGCCCCGCCGCATCCCCGAGGTGCCCCGCAACCTGAGTGACATTGAGCTGGCCATGCCCCCCCCCCCCCGGCCATTTACTTTGCTTGTCAAAAAGTTGCAAAAGGTGATCACATGAACCTGGGACACTGACCGTAGTAAGTATGAATCAGTTGCCAAGCATCCAAATGTCAATCACATGACCTTGGGGATGCTGCAACAGTCATAAGTGTGAAAAATGATCATAAGTCAGTGCTGTTGTAACTTCGAACAGTCACTAAGTGAATTGTTGTAAGTCGAGGACTACCTGTACTTTATCACTTTTTTTTTTTTTTTGGTCAAGTTTTTGACACCTTGCTAGACGACTGGTGGTAGTCGAATACTGCAGCCACGCCAAGCCGGTGGGCCACGCCCACCTGGCACCTGGCAATAAATAAGTGGATTTTGGGTTGCAGTTTGGGCACTCGGTCTCTAAAAGGTTCGCCATCACTGTTATAGACAGTTGTGATAGACAAATAGTCACAGTATACAGATACTCATGATAGTTTAAAATAAAAAATAAGCCTAACACTAATCTCCAAGTCAATATGTCAACACTGTTAATATAGGATATTATAGCTTTGACAAGATATGCAGTACCGTCTGGTATTTTTAGAGTTAATTCAGATGACATAGAAAGGGAGGAGATTTATGAGGAAAGCGCAGGATAGGAACGGAAGTGAATCTTTGGCCTCCAGCCTAATTGGAAGATGTGACTCATGACTGTAAAATAAGGGAGGAGTTTAGTAAGATAAGATAGACGCAAGCCAGAAAACTTCAGATTCTGGCATCCGCTTTGTATGTGCCGAAGATATGTTGCAAAATAAAGATTCTTAAAGGAAAACAATGCCTCAGGTTTCTTTGAAAAGCATCTTCCTTCAGAACCATAATACAATACTAATGTGTCAAATCATTTAATAATTTACTCTTAGCTATAAAATAATAGGCATATCAGAAATTTTAATTGGAGGCCCTGTTGTACCTAATGGTTTCATTTTGATAGCTTTTCTGAAAGGTGGCTCCCAGATGATTATCAAGAGGCAGTTCCACAGGGTAGATATTACAGAGCCATATAAGGTCTTGCTGTCTTATGTGGGTCTCATGTGGCAAGGAACCATTAGCATCCTTCCCAGGATGTGGACGCTGTCCAGATATGATTCAGTTAACATAGACCAGACATGTCAAACACAAGGCCTGTGGGCTGCGTCCAGCCCGATATGTGGTTCCGTCTGGCCCGGGGACCTGCTCTGGAAACAGCGAAGGATCAGCCTGCCGCACCTCAGCCCGGCCCAGGCCGACCGGGCACTGAACTACAACCTGGTTACGTCCATCAAAGCCAAAACGCGCTCAGCCCCTGGGTGCATGTGCAAGCAGAATCCGGCGTCCCTGCTGGCTGTATTGCCCCGCAGGCTGACTTCACCCAGGACACCGGCGCCGGTCGTCTCGTTTGCGCACACCCAGGGGGCGGGGCAGAGGTGGCGGGGCAGAGGCGGCATGGCAGCTCCTTGCTGATTCCAGGGCTGCTCCATGGAACCTTCATTCCTTCCTTCCTTCCTTCTCTCCTTCTCATCTCTTTCCTTCCTCCGCGCTCAGGAAAGGGTGATGGGAGGGGAAAAGATTGCTATCCCATGTGGGCGGGCGGGAGCTGTCCCAGGGAAAGGAAAGCCTTGTGGCCTTGCCCTACAGGATGACTTCACCCAGGACGCCGGTACTGGCCGTCTCCTGTGCGCACACCGGGGGGCAGGACAGAGGTGGCGGGGCAGCTCCTTGCTGGTTCCAGGGCTAAGGCTGAGCACGTTCTGGCTTTGATGGACTGAGCAGCATGGCAGCGCTGGCAATCTCTCCCCCTCCCATCACCCCTTCCTGAGTGCGGAGGAAGGAAAGAGATGAGAAGGAGAGAAGGAAGGAAGAAAGGAACGAAGGTTCCGCAGAGCAGCCCTGGAATCAGCAAGGAGCTGCCCTGCCACCTCTGTCCTGCACCCTGGGTGTGCGCACAGGAGATGGCCAGCACTGGCGTCCTGGGTGAAAGCCTGCGGGGCAAGACAGCCAGCAGGGACTCCGCTTGCGCGTGCACCCAGGAGGTGGGGCGGGGCTGCCCCGTGGAGTGCATTCTGGCTTTGATGGACACAACCAAGTTGTATGTAGATCAGCACCACCACCCCTCCCACCAGCATCTCCAGCCTCATAGCCATGAGGCTTTCCTTTCACCGGGACAGCTCCCGCCCACCCACGTGGGATAGCAATCTCTGGCAATCTCTCCCCCTCCCATCACCCCTTCCTGAACGCGGAAGAAGGAAACAGATGAGAAGGCGAAGGAACGAACGGAGGAAGGAAGAAACGGAAGGGAGGGAGGGAGGGGAAAAAGGGAGGAAGAACGGAGGGTGGGAGGGAGGAACAGAGGAACGGAGGGAGAAAGAAAGGGAGGGTGGGAGGGAGGGAGGGAGGGAAAAAAAGGAAGGAAGGAAGGAGGGGCAACTTGGTTGGAGATGCCCCAGTTCACGCAGTTCTGCTTCAATCCTGGATCCATTGAGACTTGGGCTCAAAGGAGAAAGCAATTTTGTGTTCTCTTTATCACAGACAGGACTTTATTGGCAATCCAAGTTAACACTGGTATTCTTGAATTGTGAAATCTTAGGAAAGTATCCCTTCCTTGTGTGTTGCAAACAGCCATTTCCAGTGGGAAAAACAGGACAAAGCAGAGTAGGGGAAAATATTTTCCTTTGCTATATTTCCAGTCTGAATTAGACCATGGCAGAGTCCCTTCAGGAGAGCTCTTTTAAGGATTATGTATTAATAGAAAAGCAACTAACTTACCTCTGTTCCTAAATGCTAAAGCTGTTGCACATAAAAAACAGAGAAGCTCTGATCAACTATCACAGCCACCTTTTTGACAGTTCTGCTGTACTGTTGTCTGTGGACGCCCCCACTAAATGCAAGCATGGGATAAACTGAGCCTGTTTGACAGACTACTAGCAAAAGTGGCATTTGATCACAAGGCAAAGAGGCATCGAGAAATGTTTCCCCTTTTGCATTTAAGCATCCAAAAAGGGACAGGAAAGGAGAAAGGGAAAGACAAACAAAAAGAAGGAAAGAGGGGATTGAAGAAGAAGGAAAAGCGAATGAAGAAGGAAGGAAAAAGAAGAAAGGGGGAAGGAAGGAAGGAAGGAAGGAAGATTATAATGAGAGGGAGGAAGGGTCTGAGGGAAGTCCTGCCTTAGCACTTGGCCACAAGCAGCCCTGCTGCCCTTTCACCATCCCCTTGTCCCCTCCTCCTGACCTCTCCTTGTGGTCTCCCATACTATCGCTGAGGATGCTTTGGTTACAAAGCCGGGTCTCCTCGCAGGGAGAGACAGTGGGCCTCCCTCTGACCCACACATTTTGCCCTCCCGCAACACCATGAGCAACTTGGCCAAGGAGAGCAAGCGCAGCAGCAGCAGCCTCAAGGAGGAGATAAGCGCAGCTGGGCACCCCCTTGGGGAAGTGGGGCTAGGCTAGGCTGGGCTGCGGGGTCCCTGAACTCGAGGGCTGGGTACTTGACCTCCGCTGTCCAAGGCTCTGGGCAGGCCGTGCCACCGTCCGGGGCCCCCCCACATGGCCTGAGAGGGACGGTGAAGCTCCTCCAGTGGACATGTCTCGGCGCTCGCCCCGGTCCCACTCTCCTCTGCCGGAGACTCTTGGATCCGTCCCAGGCCTGCACAGTCACCCCTGACGCAAGCGATGTCGAGCTGGCCAAGCCCACACTCAGTAGGCCACACCCACCCAGTAGGCCACGCCCATGCTAGCCACACCCACCCGGCCCCTTGAGGGCAACCACAATGCTGATGCGGCCCTCAATGAAATTGAGTTTGACACTGCTGACATAGACAATCTTGCCAAGCCAAATTGAGCATTATAGGTCATTTTGAATTATACCAGAAGTCTGAAAACCAATGCAGAACCTGAAGCATTGGTGTTAAATGCAAATAGCAGTTGTCCCTGGCCAACAAAATGGGTGCTGCATTTTGAACCAATTCCAGTTCCAAGTAGCCTTCAAAAGGTAGCCCCATTTACAGCACATTGCAGTAATCTAGGCAGGAGGACACAAAGGTGTGTGATCTGTTGCCTGGGCCTCCTTCTCTAGGAAGGACTGAACTGGAGCAACAACCAACATTTTCAAAGGTCTTCCTAACTGCAGCTTCCACTTGCCCATCCAGTAGTAGCTGTAGCCCCAAGTTTAGAAGGAGCCCTAAGTCATGGATGTGCTCCTTCAGAGATAGTGTTACCACATCCAGAGTACAAAGAGGGCCAGATGATTGCTGTGTAAATTCATCCTTGCTGGTATTCAACTTCTATTTGTCTTTCCCCTTCTTATAGCTTCCAGGCACTAGGCCAGGACTTCAACCATATTGCTGGCCCCAGTACTGATGATAATTCACCCCAAATGGACAGATGACCTCTCCCAGAGTTTTGATGTAAATGTTAAACATCTGGGGGAGAGAAAAGAGATACGTATGGAATTCCACATTGGAGCAAAAGAGAAATAACAACAACAACAATAATAGTAGTAGTAGTAGTAGTTGGAAGGGACCTTAGAGGTCTTCTAGTCCAGAGGTCCCCAACCTTTTGGACACCAGGGACCGGTTACATGGAGAGAGATCTTTCTGCGGACTGGAGGGGGCGTGGTTTTGTGTACTGCCTGCATCCCGCTTTGCTTGTTTGTGCGGCCCGGTTGCTGGCATGCTGCGGCCCGGTACTGGTCCACAGCCCAGGGGTTGGGGACTCCTGTTCTAGTCCAACCCCCTGCTCGGGCAGGAAACCCTATACCATTTTGGACAAATGGCTGTCCAGTCTCTTCTTAAAAACTTCCAGTGTTGGAGCATTCACCGCTTCTGGAGGCAGGTTGTTCCACTGGTTAATTGTTCTAACTGTCAGAAAATTTCTCCTTAGTTCTAGGTTGCTTCTCTCTTTGGTTAGTTTCCATCCATTGCTTCTTGTCCTGCCTTCAGGTGCTTTGGGGAATAGCCTGATTCCCTCTTCTTTGTGGCAACCCCTGAGATACTGGAACACTGCTATCATGTCGCCACTCGTCCTTCTCTTCATTAAACTAGACATAGCCAATTCCAGCAACCGTTCCTTATATGTTTTAGCCTCCAGTCCCCTGATTATCTTTGTTGCTCTTCTCTGTACTTTCTGATGTCAACGCTGCTAATATTGGATATTCTTGCTTTGACAAAATATGCAGAACTGTCTGGTATTTTTAGAGTTAACTTAGAGAATGCTAGGGGGGAGGAGAAAGAATTTTTGTAGAGAGTAATTACGCAGGCTTCAGAATGGAAGTGAACCTTTGCCCCCCAGGCTGATTGGAAAACGTGATTTATAACAGCAAAATAAGGGAGGGAAAATGCTAGCAAAATAACTGCTCAGGGGAGGAGATTTCAGATCTTGGCATCCCATTCATGGCGTGCCGACATTCTATTACACAAAAATAAAGACTTTTTAGGATAAACAATGCCTGGAAGTTCTTTGAAGTGTTTCATTAGTCGGAACCTTGACATCATGCCAAGATCACAATCCTTTTCAACCAACCTGGGGTCCTGAACTCCATCCGCTGTCTCTAGGCTTGAGAGAAGCTGGTTAAGATTCAGGAGGAAAATCTATCATGGGAAAAGGGAGTTTGCTTGAAGACGATAACCCGGCAGCTGCTGATACCCCAGAGAGGGAAGCAACAGACAGCATGCTGTGGGAAGATGAATTTTGGCAGACAAACAGCTGGCAGGCAAATACAAATCGGTGGAGAGCTACCAGATCGCCTGCCACTGAAGATTCGGGTAAGTCACTGGAAAGATTTGAAAAGCTAGAGGTGAGAAGCAGAAATCAATTCCTGCAGAGAGGAGCCTGCAGCCCTTCCATTGCAGATCAGACAGCCTTCCAGACCCTGTCTTCCCCTGCCAGGGACTCCAGCCCTGAAGAGAGAGGGAATCCCAGTCTGAGGCCTCTGCAGCAATGGGGAGTTTGGCATCCCCCGCAGGTAGATGATCAGCAGCCTCTGAGCCTGCCACAGCTAATAGAGGCCTTGCAACAGCTTGGGGTGGTACAGAAGCCAGGAGACCAGCAGCTAGTGGGAGGACGACCACAACAAGGAGATTTGTCACTGCCCCCAAACGTACAGCAACCGCTGAGGGGCCTACAGCAGCAGGGGGCGTGGCCCCAGCCCCTGAACATGCAGCTCCCGAACATGCAACCCCTGGGCATGCGGCAACTGGGGGTGCAACAGCCACAGTGGGGGGCTCCACCTTTCAGAGCAACCTTCGATGGGGACCCAGAAAAGCTGATTTTCTTCAAGTGCGCTCTCATTTGAACCGCTGGGCCTATCTCTAACTGGACCCAGGTGCCTTGGTCGATGTGATTGCATCCAGCCTAGAGGGAGAAGAATCCGAATGGCTGAACAGTTTATACAATGAGCAAGCCCCCGAATTGGAGGACCCCCACCTCTTCCTCCTAGGGCTGAGAGAAAGATTTGAGGACCCATCCATAGGTCTCAAAGCAGGAGAACAAATCCACAAAATAAAACAAGCCGGCAGGCCTGCCTTGGAGTACGTGCGAGAGTTTCGCAAGATAGCAGGTCGAATAGAGGGGTGGCCTGAGCAATCCCTAATCCATCTCTTCATTGAGGGATTACACGACCACCTCTCTCAGGCCTGCATCTATCGAGCAGTACCTGATCAGCTGCAAGAATGGTACCAGGCAGCAGTGAAGCTAGATGTTCAGCTCGCCCACTATAAGAAGCCTCCCCCACCTGAACCCGAACCGAAACCGGAGCAACCCGAACGGCAATCACCCCCACGAAAACCTCTAGCTACTGCGATGGCTGAAAGACCCAGGCCACCTGCAGGCCCGCCAATTAAATGCTTCCGGTGCGGACAGGAGGGACATCGAGCAGCAAACTGTCCAGTCCCCTACCCCAGCAACAGAGTAGACCAGAACCAGCGGTGAGGAAGGAACCTGCCCAGTGGCCTACGAGAGAGAAATCCAACCGGATCACACAGGAACCTGTTGCCCAGGTCACATCCGCCGCACAGGAGGACGCCGGGACTCCAGGTGGACCCGCCCCCACTCTACCCTCCTTTGACAGTGATGACGAAGGAGAGAACGACCCGATGGTGAGTCGACACGTCCCGCCTTTTTCACTGCCCGCCAAACGTATAATCCCTAAGTCGGGGGCACAAATAGACTTAAACGTGCTAATCGATTCTGGATGCACCCGATGCATCATTAGCCTGCCATTTGCCATGAAAATGGGCATACGGGCAAAACAGCTCTCCAAACCTGTGAGGTTTGAGCAAGGCAATGGCTCCCTGATGGGAGGGACTCTAGTCACGCAAATAACTGAGCCCCTATGCCTAGAAATAGGTGCACACTGGGAGTTTATTCGCTTCCTGGTGGCCCCAAAAATGACAGGCTGTGATCCTAGGATTAGCCTTGTTGGACAAATGGAAGCCATTTATCTGGTGGGAGAAAGGAATGAGAACTGTGAGACTACCTATAGGGCCTAAACCTCCCAATGATTCAACCGACGTTGCGGGACACCTTAGGCCACCCAATGAGCGAGCACACATCGCTGCCTCACCGCCACCAGGTGAACCACTCATCCCCAGCAAATACCGGGACCTAGCGGAGGCATTTAGTGAAAAAGAATGTGATGCCCTGCCCCCTCACAGACCCAATGACTGCTCTATCGAACTGGTGCCAGGAGCCAAACTCCCATGACCGAGAATGTACGCTACATCCCCCCTTGAAATGGAGGAGATGCAGCGATACGTGAACAAAAACCTAGCGAGGGGGTTCATTGAACGGGCCAAATCTACCGTGAGAGCCCCTGTGTTGTTCAAAGAAAAAAAAGATGGGTCTATTCGTCTCTGCGTAGACTATAAGGGTCTCAACGCTGTGAGTATGGAAAACAAATACCCTCTCCCCCTCCTAAAGGACTTATTAACCCATCTGGCTAAGGGGAGTGTTTTCACTAAATTAGACCTGAAAGAGGCATATTACCAAGTGAGAATAAAGGAGGGAGACGAGTGGAAAACTGCCTTCAACTGCCCCATGGGAAGCTATCAGTTCAAAGTCATGCCATTTGAACTACAGGGGGCCCCAGCCGTATTCATGCAGTTGATTAATGAGGTCCTACATGATCACTTGTACAAAGAGGTTCTGGTGTATCTTGATGATATCCTGATATACAGCACGAATATGACTGATCACATAAAGCTGGTGAGAGAAGTGTTAAAGAAACTATTGAATGCCAAGCTTTATGCCAAATTGTCAAAATGTGAATTTCACCAGACCCGATTAGATTATCTTGGCTACAGAATTTCCAACGAGGGCATTGAAATGAATCCAGCCAAGGTGAAAGCTATAATCGAATGGCAGCCCCCAAAGACTTGCAAACAGCTCCAGAGCTTTCTAGGTTTTGCCAACTTCTATCGTCAATTCATCCCCTCTTTTGCCGAGATTGCCCTACCCCTTACAGAACTACTCAAAACAGGCAAAAGAGGAGGGAAGCTGCGACCACTAGCATGGACGATGAGCTGTCAAACAGCTTTTGAGAATTTAAAGAGACTATTTGCTGCTGAACCGGTCCTAAAGCACCCCTGCCCAGGGGAGCCCTTTGTAATTCAAGCCGACGCCAGCGACGTGGCAGTCGGAGCTGTATTATTGCAAAAGAACAAAAGTGGAGTTCTACAACCCTGAGCCTACACCTCTAAAAAATTTACTGAAAGCGAGAGAAGATGGGCAATCTGGGAGAAGGAGGCCTTCGCTATTAGGTGGGGACTGTTAAACTGGCGACACTATCTAGAAGGGAGCAAGGTGGCATTTGAAGTATGGACAGATCACAAAAATTGAGAAGCTCTGAAAACTCCCCGCAAATTGTCCCCAAAACAAGTGTGGTGGGCACAGTACTTTAACCGCTTCAACTTCACTCTAAAGTACATACCAGGAGGAAGAAACTTCCTAGCTGATGCTCTATCCCAATTGCCCCAGTACAAAAGCGAACATGAGGTTAACGAGGCAATTATCTCCCATCCACAAACTGCCGCTCAACTTACGCCTCGCAGGATCCCTAATCCTGATGACCCTGGGGTAAAGAAGATAAAACAAGAGCTCCTCACCGATCAATGGTTCAAAGATAATCAAACCTCCCTAACATGCAGGGATGGTTTGGCTTACAAGGGGGGAAAACTATCTGCCTGAAGCCCTCCATCTTAATGCTCTCAAACACAGCCATGACGTAAAACAGGCTGGGCACTTTGGATATTTAAAAACTCTACACCTCATCCACCGGCAATTCTTGTGGCCGGGGCTAAAATGAGATGTGGAAAACTATGTCAGGAGTTGTACTGTATGTGCCACAATGAAAAGAATTCCAGGGAAACCCCCTGGGCTACTGCAACCAGTGGTTGACCCCTCTCAACCATGGGAAGAAATAGCTATGGACTTTATAGTAGACCTACCTGAAAGTAGAGGAAATACTGTCATCTGGACTGTGATAGACCTGTTCTCGAAGCAGGCTCATTTCATTGCCTGCAAAGGACTCCCATCTGCCCAACGACTGACCAAATTGTTCCTGAAACATATCTACCGGCTGCATGGCGCCCCTAAGCAAATAATTTTGGACAGGGGGGTGCAGTTCACAGCGAAATTTTGGAGGAGTTTTCTTAAAATAATTGGATCATCCCAAGGCTTATCATCTGCTTTTCATCCAGCTACCAATGGGGCTGCAGAATCCGCTAACAAAATGGTGGAGCAATATCTCAGATGCTACGTTTCCTACCAACAGACAAACTGGACTGACCTCCTCCCTTTCGCCGAGGTGGCTTACAATAATTCTGTTCCCAGCAGTACCGGCTACACGCCTTTCAGAGTAGCCACAGGAAAAGAGTTCAGCCCAATACCTGAATACCCTCAGGTGCCCTCCGCCTCCCAGACACTTGATCAATGGGTGAGGGGGTGGGAAGAAGTTTGGAGAAACATGAAAACTGCGTTAAAAAAGTCTTCTGAGACCTATAAAAAGCAGGCTGATAAAAAGAGGGCTCCCCAAAGAACATTCCAAGTTGGGGAAAAGGTTTATCTGTCAACTAAATATTTACGCCTCAAATTGCCCAGCAAGAAATTGGGACCAAAATTCTTGGGGCCTTTCCCCATCGTAAGGATCATCAACCCCGTCACAGTAGAATTGAAACTCCCTAGGCTTTTAGGGAGGATTCACCCTGTCTTCCATTGCAGCTTGTTAAAACCTTGTCGGGGCTCCACTTTAAGACCTCCCCCTAAGAAGGCACCCGGGCCCCTCGTAGTAGCGGGTCAGACTCACTATGAAGTAAAACGTATTCTTGACTCTAGAATTTTTAAAGGGAAATTGCAGTACCTAGTACAATGGAAGGGGTACTCGCTGTCCGAAGCTACCTGGGTGAAATCTAGCGATGTGAAGGCTGACCGACTCATCAAAAAGTTTCATGAGAAAAACCCCAACAAACCAAGAGATAATCCCTGACATATGCTTTTGTATATATACAGGACCTATCCTTTTTGTAAGGGGGGGTAGATGTCAACGCTGCTAATATTGGATATTCTTGCTTTGACAAAATATGCAGAACTGTCTGGTATTTTTAGAGTTAACTTAGAGAATGCTGGGGGGGAGGAGAAAGAATGTGTGTAGAGAGTAATTACGCGAGCTTCAGAACGGAAGTGAACCTTTGCCCCCCAGGCTGATTGGAAAACGTGATTTATGACAGCAAAATAAGGGAGGGAAAATGCTAGCAAAATAACTGCTCAGGGGAGGAGATTTCAGATCTTGGCATCCGATTCATGGCATGCCGACATTCTGTTACACAAAAATAAAGACTTTTTAGGATAAACAATGCCTGGAAGTTCTTTGAAGTGTTTCATTAGTCGGAACCTTGACATCTAGAGTTTTTACATTGTGGTGACCAAAACTGGATGCAGTATTCCAAGTGTGGCCTTACCACACTTGCTAATCCCCCTTTTTGTTTGATGAGCTTTGAATAAGTAGATATTGATCTCCTGCCATGACAGCCAAAAATAACTGGTTGTCCCTGAACTCCCTATGAGATATAAGGAGTTCCAAGAATATGCATTAAGGTTTTTTACCCCGTAGGTCAGTCTTAACATATAAGCCTATATATAAGCCTATAGACTATAATGAAAATTCTTTGGCAATAAAGGATATAATGGCTTGTAAGTATGTATCTCTATAAATAGTTGTACCAGTGCTGTAACTAGCATGTAAAACTGCCCAATTTGGAAAGGGTTTTTCAATCCTACATTGGTTTGGTGGCTCACAACATACTTTTGGTTTTCTTGGTGATCCTCAAGCCCTAAATTGGAAAGAGATATTACTTGTTGCATTGGTTTGCTCTTGGGGTGACTTAAGACACATTGCAGTTTGAGAATCCTGAATCAATGCCAAGTATATGTTTTTAAATTTCCATGTTTACTAAACTAGATTAATACACAAAATGTTATTATATTACAGCATATAATGTGGATTACAGCTAACAATATCCTAAAAGTCTCATTCTGCTTAGTTAATGTGTAAAATGGATAGAAGTAAAATATATACAAAATTAAGATGCAATGGCAGATACCTTTTGAATTTATTAACTTTGTGATTTTCTAATCATCTAGGTAGCTTCTTGGACCAAATACTGGGTGGCTCTGTGTGGACCACAGCTTTTCTACTATGCTGCAAAGTCTTTAAAGGCTACAGAGAGAAAACACGTGTGTATTGTATTCTTGCTTTTAGCTGAGAGAGATAGTTTTTGGCAGAAGGGTTTTTTCAGCCTTTCAGTGTGAATGCTGTATATTGTGCAACACTGAATTGCCATCATTCTATAAACTTCATATTGTCAATATATGTTATTCATTTGCTTCCTCTATGTTAATCTTGAGCTTTGCTGCAAGCAAGTTGTAGTAATTTTTAAAACTAATTCCAAAATTCCTGCTGTAATTGTTGCAGAAAGGTCCAAATCTAGAATCTGTACAAGCAGCCTTATAATTCAGTTCAGTTTTTCTGTGCATGGAAAAATAGCAACGTTCAGCCCACACAGCGAGATTCAAAGAGAAAAGGGGGTTTCCATAATTGACATAAAACTTGCTTATGTGACACCGCTGTTTGTGGATCAAGGTCCAGTCCCACATTAACTCTGGAATATATAAAATACTGTATCCCTTTTGAGTTTACTTAATCTGTGTTGCATTACAAAAGCCAGCAGGTCAACTCTGCTTTTCTTGTTACAGCCATTATTTTTAATGCAAATATTGCAGTACCCTTTTTGTTTTTATTTTATTTTATTTTCATTGATGTTCCCCCCACTCCTACTCTTAGTTCAAATCTACACCAAGTAAGAATGTGTCAGTAGTGGGTTGGATGGTTATGATGGCTGATGATCCAGATCATGCGGATCTTTTCCTACTCACAGATTCCGAAAAAGGTCAGTAACATTAGTTACTAGTAGTAAATTCTTGATTTAATCGTCTTTAGAAATAACTAAAACTGCAGTATTCAACTTTGTCCAAATTAGACATTAGCAGATTTTGCCTCCCAAATAGTCAAAGTCTGTTCCAATCAGTCCAGAAAGTATTCAGTGCTCTCCTTCAAATTGAGATTCATTTTACTGATAATACTAAATCCCATTTCGAAGGGAACAATGAATATTGTCTGGACTTTTCATTTGTGACTTGAACAATCATTTGGCATTTAATGGATACCTCTTCCCTGTTATTGGACATCAGTGGTTGTTATTAAAAGAAAATTAAATTTAACAATCATGTTGTTACATTCAACAGATACCTTTTCCTTGTGATTAGTTGTTAAAACAATTATAGCAAATCTTCAATTTTCATTTAAGGATAGTTTAAAGTTACCACAGCTTATGAAAAAATGACTTATAACATGTATTTGCATTTATAACTGTCACAGCACCTCCACTGTCACGTGATTGCAATTTGGACGCTTGGCATCTGGCTCACATTTACAACCAGTTGCAGCATCCTGCAAACACGTGATCATTATTTGTGTCCTTTGTTGCCGATTTCCAGCAAAAAATGCCCATGTGATTCATTTAATCACGGTGATTCGCTTAATGTCCACCATAAAAATTGTCATAAAATCATTCTGGCTCGACTTATAACCAGAATAACTTACAATGGAAATTCTGGTCCATTTTTGGTTGTAAATCAAGGATTCCTGTACAAAACTTACTTCAGACTTTACTTATAGTAGTGAAGTGTGATGTAGCAAAGTGAACGGGGTCATAATTCTTGAAGACAGGACTAAAAAGAATTACATAAACTATTAATAGATATTTATTTATTTATTGTTGGAAAGTCATTTTGAATGTTTTAATCAAATTACCTTCTTTGAAAACAAAAATCTATCTCAACTCCCCCAAGAACTAAAGACTGATGAGGGGAATTCAGAATGCAAGCAGTGTGAGGTTAGTTTTTAGTTTAATAAGTCATCTGACCTAAACAGTCAAAATGGAGAAATGATAGAGCATCTGGCCTGGAATGTTATTATAGCAGCTCAGAAACGTTATATGCCAGGAAGATGAATCTCAGGTGGATTTTGCCTTCTTACCAAATAAGTGAGAAGTTACCTAATGAGTGAATAATTTGTGATGGAGATGACTTTATATTACAAATAAAACTTCTTGACTTATTCCATTAAAGAAATATTGGACATATGTTTACAATTCTATACTTTTTTCTCAGAAGACATTCTTGATTGGCTGTATCAGTATATATTTTATCATATATTTAAAAATACTGGTAGTGTCCATTGCTAGATATATATTTTTTTTGTATGATAGGTCAAAGAAATGGCTACAAGATTTGCTCCAGAGAGTTAGGGGACTCTGCCAAATGGATTTTGACAGTGTTCAAGTGAAAATAATAAATTCAGTCAGTGGAAGCATATGATTGCATTCCACCCACTAGTTTTAAAAAAAAATGTTTAATTGAAAGTACGAGATGGTTTTAATTTTTAATGGAAAACTCATTGTCATTCAGGGAATTCGTACAAGTTTCAAGCTGGTAACAGAATGAATGCAATGCTGTGGTTCAAGCATCTAAGTGCTGCCTGCCAAAGCAACAGACAACAGGTGAGAGAGCAAGAATTATGAAATCATGCTTTAGTTGCTAGTAAGACCTGAATATAAAGTGGTTCCTCACAAGATACAAAAAACTTGTGTATTGCTGTATTGCTCTGTTCCAACTCAGTGGGGGTGGGGGTGGTATCATGGTTCTGATAGAACTCCAAGGCAAGAGGTTTCCTTAAAGAATATGTTTATTGGCTACAAAGTATCGGCACAGTCAAAAGTGAAACCAAGTCTGGAGTTCCCTCCAAAGCATTACAATGTTACAAAGTTGAACTTCCCACCCCAGCACGATGTAATCAACTACGTTCCCCAATAGAATACTTTGGCGGACTTTCTAACGGAAGGCTCAGCCTGCCAAAAGTCAGGCAGCAATGACCTTGGTTCCCACGGGACAAAATATTGTTTAGTCTAACATTAAAACCACCCATCCCCCCTCCCAGTACTGTGGCAACCGAAAACGAAGCAAAAATGGCATCAGCCAAGATCGTTGCAGAGTTGACAGTCGGGTCCCCTAGAGAGAGAACAAATCCTGCAGACAAAGAAAAGTTAGAGTTAGGAATCTCCCCGAGGCTTATGAGGATGCTTATCAAAAAATCTCTGTAGTAGCCTATCTGCCTTGACGACAGCACTTTTTACCCATGTAGCTTCTGATAGTGGGTATCCCTTCCACTGTACTAAATACTGTAATTTCCCTTTGTACAATCTAGAATCAAGAATCCGTTTTATTTCATAATGTGTTTCCCCCTGCACTAAAAGGGGACCAGGTGCTTTCTTGGGAACAGGTCTTAAGGAGGACTCTCTGACAGGTTTTAGTAAACTGCAGTGGAAAACAGGGTGGACTTTCCCCAATAAACGAGGGAGTTTTAATTCTACTGTAACAGGGTTTATAATTCGAACTACAGGGAAGGGACCGAGGAATTTTGGTCCTAATTTTTTATTAGGCAATTTGAGTCTTAAGTATTTTGTAGAGAGATAGACTCTCTCTCCCACATGAAACGGCTTCTGAGGAGACCGTTTCTTGTCTGCCTGCTCTTTGTAAATTTTTAAGGCTTTCACTAAAGCTTTTTTTGCATTGTCCCAAACAGTTTTCCAGGATCTAAGGTTTGAGAGGTGGGAGGCTTCTGCGGGTACTCAGGCATAGGAATGAAGTCTCGACCAGTAGCTATTTTAAAAGGAGTAAGTCCAGTGCTACTATGCACAGTGTTATTATAAGCTACTTCCGCAAAAGGGAGGAGGTCAGCCCAGTTCGTTTGTTGGTAATCAACATAGCATCTAATGTATTGTTCCACCCTTGAGTTCGCTTTCTCAGCTGCTCCATTCATATTCGGATGAAAAGCTGACAATAGTCCTTGTATGGATCTGATTAGCTTGAGGAAGTCCCTACAAAACTTTGCAGTAAATTGAACTCCCCTATCTGAAATAATTCTTTTTGGTGCTCCGTGAAGACGGTATATATGTTTAAAGAACAGCTTGGCTAACTTCTTTGCGGAGGGGAGACTGGAACAGGCTATGAAATGTGCCTGCTTCGAAAAAAGGTCAGTGACAGTCCATATTACTGTATTATTCCTACTTACTGGTAATTCCACGATAAAATCCATGGCAATCTCCTCCCAGGGTTGGGAGGGGTCTGCTACCTGCTGCAATAATCCAGGAGGCTTTCCAGGATGTTTTTTCATGGCTGCAAAAGTTGCACAGCTCTTCACATAACTTTCCACATCCTTTTTCATACCTGGCCATCAAAATTGTCTCCTGACCAGATGTAAAGTCTTTAGAAACCCAAAGTGGCCAGGCTATTTGGCATCATGGCTGTGCTGAAGTGCTTGGACTCTTTAAGTGTTCCTGGCAAGTACAGTTTTGATCCCTTCCAGGCTAACCCATCTCGATAAGTCAGTATGGTTTTATTTGCCTGGAACCAGGAGTTGGTTTTTAATTCCTCCTTAAGTTTTTTTGTCAACCTCCAGGGGTTATCTGAGAAACTGACTGTGGTAGCGGAATGATGGAGTTCACAATCTCCTCACGGCAACTTTTATACTGGGGCGTTCTGGACAAGGTGTCAGCCAAAAAATTCTTTCCCCCGGGGAAATACTTTAAACTAAAATTGAAACGGTTAAAATACTATGCCCAACAAACTTGTTTCGGAGATAACTTACGGGGGTTTTCAATGCCTCCAAATTTTTATGATCAATCCACACTTCAAAAGGCACCTTGCCCCCCTCAAGGAAATGATGCCAAGTCAGCAGGCCCATCTCACTGCAAAAGCTTCCTTCTCCCAAACAGTCCACCTTCGCTCAGTGTCCATTAATTTCCTGGAGGTGTAGGCGCAGGGTTGTAAGTCTCCCCTTTGGTTTCTTTGCAGAAGGACTGCCCCCACAGCTACATCACTGGTATCGGCTTGGATGATGAATTGCTCATTCGGGTTGGGGTGTTTGAGAACAGGTTTGGCTGCAAACAATCTTTTTAAGTTCTCAAATGCAGCTTGGCACTCTATAGACCATGGCAGGGGTTGACAAAGTCGTGGCTTCCCTCCGCCTTTTCCAGTTTTTAATAGCTCAGTAATTGGCAAAGCTTTCTCAGCAAAAGAGGGGATGAATTGCCAGTAGAAGTTTGTGAATCCCAAAAAACTTTGAAGTTGTTTACCAATCCGTGGGGGCTGCCATTCTAGTATGGATTTAACCTTGGCTGGGTCCATTTCCACCCCGTCACTCGAAATTCTGTATCCTAGGTAGTCTAGACACGTTTGATGGAATTCACATTTTGAGAGTTTTGCATAAAGTTAGGCTTTCAGCAGTTTTTTTAATACTTCACGCGCTAATTTAACATGCTCTGCCATGGTCCCTGTGTAAATGAGGATGTCGTCAAGACAGACTAGAACCCCTTTGTACAAGTGGTCATGCACTTGGTTTAATGTCATGGTTCCGATAGATGAAACCAGTAAAAGCAGAACTCCAAGGCAAGAGGTTTCCTTAAAGAACATGTTTATTGGCTACAAAGTATTAGTACAGTCAAAAGTGAAACCAAGTCTGGAGTTCCCTCCAAAGTGTTACAATGTTACAAAGTTGAACTTCCCACCCCAGCACTATGTAATCAACTATGTTCCCCAATAGAATACTTTGGCGGGCTTTCTAACGGAAGGCTCAGCCCGCCAAAAGTCAGGCAGGTATAACCTTGGTTCCCATGGGACAAATTATTGTTTAGTCTTAACATTAAAACCACCCATTCCCCCCTCCCAATACTGTGGCAACCGAAAACGAAGTAAAAATGGCTTCAGCCAAGATTGCTGCAGAGTTGACAGGTGGGTTGAGGGTTCTTTTGGATTAGGAAGCAGGTGCACACCACTTCCTTAAGAATCCCTGTTTAGATTCAGCTGCCGAATGTCTTAGAAGTGGCTTCTAGGTACTCTTTAAATTTCAGTTTAAAGATAACATTGGTCATTCTAATTTATTACCTTTATTGGGAACTAGATGAATGACCACACACCTCTTGGTCATTTAGCCTCTTAGCAGGTTTTGATACCCATCAACCTATGGTATTCTAGATGGAGGGGGGGGATTGAAGGCATTGTTTCAGGTTCTTATCTTTCCTGCATTGATAATTCTAATCAATGATTGACAAGGAAGAAAGGTCAACCCAGTGACTGCTCACATGGGATTCAGCAAAGTTCATTGGGCTGTCCCCTTCAACATCTATATAAAGCTCCTGGAAGAGGTCATTCATTAGTTTGTGGTACAGTAACATCTATATGCTGATTATACTGAGATTTATATTGCTACCCTGGGCTCATCAAGGGATCCCACTGATATTTTCATCTAACACCTGGAACATGTTGGGAATTGGATGGAAACAAACAGATTACAGTCGAATCCATGCAAGACATAGTTGCTATTTGTTCATTGCATTTCTCTTTTTGCTCTAGAGTTGCCTCTGGAGGGGTGTCAAACTCGCAACGTCACGTGACGTGTTGCGACGTATCGTGACTTTTTTGCCATTGTCGGCAATGGGGTGGGCGCGGTTTCGCTATGATGCATCCGCTATGATGTGAGCCGGCAGTTTGACACCCCTGCTCTAGAGGGAGAAGCACACAACTTGGAGTTCCTTTTGACTACTGCTGGATTTGTAGATGGAGACACTGGCCAGGAGGGCCTTTGCCCATTTTTGGTTATGTGCTGGTTGCACCTGGAGCAGTAGAATCTAGCTAAAATAACATGCTTTTATAAACACTCAGTTGGAGTTTTACAGTCTGTTCTATGTGGGCTGTCTTTAAAGATGACCCAGAAACTGCAGTTGGTTGGCACTCAATGCTACAGGCATATAACGTCTGCATTGCAAGCCTTAGGTTAGCTACAATAGGCTTCCAAGTGCAATTCAAATTGTGTGCTTTAACTTACAAACTTGCATGTAGATACTTCTTCAACCTGAATTGGACCTCTCTGAAGTGAAGTGAGGGTAGATAAATCCTTCCTCTTCCTCTCCCCCCCCCCAAAAAAAAATGAATCCATATTTTTTTTTAGTCATGAGAGCCTTCCCCTGGAAACAACTATTTTGGTGATGGCTTCCAAAAGTTGATTAAAATCAGCCTTTATAGAGGCTATTTGACATTTCATAGGTTATCTCTATTTATATTTATTTTGTATATTCATTGTCTCTAATGAGGTGAATGTTTCATATTATTTATATTCCATTATCGGTGTTTTAATTTTTAATTGTTGTAAGCCACCTAAAATCTGGGAAGATTCAAATACCTAATAAATAAATAAGAATCATGGCTCTGTGGGGAATAGAATAGTCCAAATGGAGCAAGCTTTGGACTCCATTTTTGGAGATCTCATCCACAGAGTATTTGGTAATAATGGTTCTGTGCAGGATGGATAGGATGAAGCAGCTGGAGCAGTTTCTGAAATCATATTGACCTGGTTGCCTCTTTCACTGTCTTAATTAAAAGAAGCATAATTGTAGGAATCCAGACTAAATCTTTCCCAACAGAGATATACAGCTTCCACCTAAACACATCCAGTAAAGAGGAATTCATTACCTCCATGGATAACTGTTTCCACTTTTGAATTGCTCTTACTATCAGGAATATTTTCCTAATATTAAACTAGAGTCTGCCTTCCTATAATTTAAAAGAGCTGTCTTAGGACCTGAATAATAGGATGATGGATAACAGGCTATGGCTTTATTCTGTGTAAAATATCCTAAAATACCTGAGTTTATCATATCC
This sequence comes from Azemiops feae, assembly GCA_023970755.1. Classification (NCBI taxonomy): domain Eukaryota; kingdom Metazoa; phylum Chordata; class Lepidosauria; order Squamata; family Viperidae; genus Azemiops; species Azemiops feae. Next base: position 64,737 of record JALGBA010003059.1, on the reverse strand, counting down.
CCTTAATGTTCTCTTAACAATAAAACTATCAAGTTATCTCAGTCTCTCCTCAACATAGTTTCCAGTCTACTGATCTTTGCTGCCCTTCTCTGAAAACTTTCCTTATTTAAATAGAAAGTCCATAACTAAACATTGGGTATAATGGTCTGATTAGAAAGGAATAGAGTAGTACTATAATATCCTCCTATTTGGAAACTACCTTACTGTATTGATGCAGCCTGTATTGATGCAGCCTAAGATTATATTTCCTTTTCTACAGCCACATCATCTCCTAGCATTCAAGTTGTGATTTACTTAATTCACAAAATTCCCTTTTTGCATATACTATTGCCAAGTATTCTCTATCCTATACATATATGTACATTTTATTTTTGAAAGAAATGTTTCCATCAATTATTTTCAGTTTGACTCCTTAGTCTCCCAAATTTACATCTGAAATATTCCCCCCAGCTTAATGATCTTCCACATCATAATATAAAATATTCATGAATATTTTATATTATGATGTGGAAGATTATTAAGCTGGGGGGAATATTTCAGATGTAAATTTGGGAGACTAAGGAGTCAAGTCCAGGATTGGATTCTGTGGATTGATTTCTCCCATAGCCTGGCTGAGGAGCCTTTGAAGAGCAATCTGAGTATAGTTTTATGACAAACAAAATAAGAACCATTAGGTCTTCATTCAAGGGTTCTCTTGTTCACCTCCCCTCTTTTTTATACTAATGGAAAGAGATTGGAAACATCTGTTTTTGGTTTTAACTATGAGAACTATAATTTGTTTTTAAAAGAGTAGTTTGAGAATAAGCAAGAACCAAAAGTTAGTTACTTATCCTGCCTAATTCTCAAACCATTCTTGAAAAAAGTGGTATATCTACAAATTTAGCACAGTTGGAAGCAGCATATTAATCTGAATCTTGTCTCTATTTGATTACATAACAGGAAACTAGGGCTTAATTTCTAAACTTGAACTTAAAGGTATATCTCTAATTTGCTTTACAAAATTATTTCTTCTGTTGATAGGTTCCTGCCAATTTGATGACTTTTGAGTGACCAGCTACTGCAGAATTTGATCCATGAATTTGATCCATCCACTTTTGAATGCTATTTCATGGTTTGAGAAGTCCTGTTGAAGGCATGCCAGCTGTACTTCTGACTAGGAAGAAAATGGAAGTTCTGAATAAAAGTACTAAGATTTCAGGGAATTGAATGTGACATGAACTACCGTGAGACTTGCTGCTACTCAATATTCTCTGAACTGACTTGTGGAAACCACTGCCTTAAAGAATGAAAGGTTATCCAACATGAAACACCAAATGTGTGTGTGTGTGTATGTGTGTGAAACCTCTGACAGTGCTGTGCTTAGGTTAAGTAGGTTGTAGCTAGTTTGTATTTGTGTTTACTTTGTTACATTTTAATTTTAAAGACCTGCTTTTTGCAGTTTTTCTTGTTGTAAAATCTGTACATCTGAAACTTAAGGGTGTTTCAATGGGTGTTTGAGTAAGGGGATAGCCTGTGTGTTCTTGAAAAATATGCAGCTTATATCTGTGTCCCTCTGTATTAGCTCTTGTGCTAAGCTAATTGGGGGCACAATATAATTAATTTAGCTTAGAATGTAACAACTGTAATATATGCAAATTTATCTTTTTACAAAGCACTGACTTTGCAGAATTTGATACTACATGAGGTTTTTCTTTTCTGCAAGTGACACAACGGCTAATATCATATTCATTCTTTTTTTTGAGAGAGAGAGAGAGAGATCTTGGTTGTCAGTTTCAAGGAGGTTCTGGGAAACATCAGGAGGTCAGAACTGAGAATTTAATTTCAACATATTTTCAGACAAGACACCCTCATTTCTCCAAGAAACAAGTTTTGATACACATTATACACTTTCCACAAGCACATTTACCCCTGAAAATCTTCTTTATTGCTGCCTGTTAACTATTGTTTTACAGATGAAAACCTTATATTTTCCTTCTTGTAAAAGAAGCACATGATTGAGATTAGAAGTTTTTCATTTCTTTTATGTCAGAGCTGGAATCTTATTTGTGTATAGTTTGCAAAAGTCACCTCTTACATAATCCGAAAAATCTGCCAGTATAAAGATAAGCCACTAATGGGATTAATTGCAAGTAGGTTTAGATTACTGTAAGAAAATACAGGTTACCATTTCACATATTTCTTTAAAAAAACAACTTACCACCACGTGAGATAATTTGTAAAGAAACTCATGCTCTGAAAATTTGTCTGTGTTAGTATGATAGCATGATACTTTGAACTAGACAATTTCAGAGTCTTCACATGGTAATAATTTTGATCAAAAGAAAACAAGGTCAGTTGAAATCAACTCCATCAGTGTTATAGTACAGCTTATAAGAAAATATAGACTGAAGTTATAAAGAGTAACTCCTCAAATTCATGTGTGAGTAGAATGTCATGGGTTCATGTAGCTAAAGGATATGTTTTCTAAACGGCTTTTTCCTGCTAATAGGATAGGCAGGAATGGCAGCTGTCCACAGAAGGAAATAATAAGGTTCACATAAAAGTTTTGTTCAAAGTACAATGAAAAAAATAGGAACATATTTTAAAATTATCAATTTTTAATATCTATTTCTTTTCTTCCTGCCAAGAAGTTCCCAATATACTTAAATTCTGGATTCTTGGGGAATTACCTTACATTAGCATTTGTTATAAAAGGAGACTTGCATGTTCTTGACTTGCTTAGTTTACACATCTGCCAATAAATGACACAGGAAGTTTCATGGGAACATCTTTATAGCCAGCAGTATTAGTATATAGTTTGCACAATTTAATTTCCACTTTTCAGAGTTTAAAAAAAGCATCCCATTTTTTAATTTTGTGGAATGGAATCCTGTGGAATTTGTTTGTTGTAAAAAAAGCATGGAAGAAAAAGAATTGTGTAAATAGATGTATCCAATTGATCACCATTCTTATGAGTAGAAAGATGCAACTGCAAACCACAGCTTAATTAGGTATAGAGTTTGGAAGATAAAAAGTCAGCTCATGCCAGTTTTTCACATGGTGTCTATAGTTAGTTTTGGCATGTTGAATGAGCACGTTTGAACATTTACAATATTTGATTCAGATCATAGAACATCACACGTATTTTCTGAGATACATTGGTTTTGAATCTTATGTAACATTTTCAGAGCTAATTCATTACGTCAAAATGTTTCTCAAAAGGAAATGGATGGTTTGGAAAGGGAGCACACACAAAAATAGACACATATATCAGCTCAAAACCTGGTTGGAAACTTGTTTTTGCCCAATAAACTAAATACCAAAAGCAGCAAAAAGTAGTAAAAATTTCAACTTAAATATAAATACATCTGTTTAAAAACTTTACTTCGCCTATTTCCTTTAAATAGCAGATAGGGGTATTATACTTTTACAGTTTTCAGCTTTCTCATACACATTTTGTAGTTTTTGTATTTATTTGTTTTGATTTAATTTATTTGAAAAAATCTTTCAAGCCTTGAACCATTCCAGATTTTATGGTAGTTTTAAAGATTGCGCTTGTAAAAAGATCTATTTAATTTCTAACAATTTGCTTCATTCATCAGATAAATTTCAGTAATGTAAAATTTTACAGTTCATATTATTAATAACATATTTTTTAAAAGGTAGCTTTCAAAAATATGTATCAGAAGATCTAAATGCTGTTTGAGTGTGAATGAAGCATTTTGCTTGGTAGTACAAGTTTCTTCTAAATAATTGAGCTAAATACATAGATGCTAATACTATCATGGATTGTTTTTATAATAATAGAAGATAGAATAAGTTCCATTTTTTACTATAACAAAAAACACTGGATTTTTGGTATATAAATACATATTTCACTAAAATAGATTTTTAATATTTCATCTAAAAACAAATCAAGTTGCAAGAAATGTTTAATTCTAAAAGGCAAGATGTATTACAAGACACACGCATCTGGGCAGTACAACTGTAGAATGCCTTATATCTTCGTCTCTCTCTCTCTCTCTCTCTCTCTCTCTCTCTCTCTCTCTCTCTCTCTCTCTCTCTCTCTCTCTCTCTCTCTCTCTCTCTCTCTCTCTCTCTCTCTCTCACACGCACACACACACACACGTGAGAGAGAGAGGGGTAGAGAGAGAGAGAGCTTCTTCATCTTCCATACTGTAAATGAACATCCTCTATTGCATATGCCCTACAGCCTCAGTTAATCAACTTTCTAATTTCCTCTAATTTTTATAAAATGCAGGGGTCATGTGTTCTGAGTATCTCAGTACTCATTATTCTGAAAAGTTGATAGCAATTTGCCAGATTTCAGTTAGCCCACATGAAGCTGGTTGAATAATATTGTCAGACTACTTTGTCAAATCTCAGCCAAGAAGATTTTCCTTGTAATGAAATTGCAGCTTGCGCTGCTTCACCCACAAATGATCCACACACACTTTTCTAGGTACACTAAAGACATGGATGAAACTGCTTTTCAGAACACATTAGGTGAAATGAAAGACTCTGTTTCAGCTATATCTAAATTGTATTTGAATCATAGAACATTTACTGTAGATATTTTTATAGACATACTATTTTCAAATAGGGTTAAGTGAGCTTTTTGGATTTCTTCCTAATGTTGTAGCATATTCCTGTACCTTTGTATCAGATCAAACAAATCTGTTACAAATTAGGTTTCCTTGTAATACAAACTTCCAGTGGCTTAAGTTGCATCTTTCTTCCTCATGTTTTTGTGCATATTGCTTTTTCAGTTGTAAGCATTCTTAAATCTGATTTAGTTTTCTAATTTGGAATATTATATACTATGCAAACTTGAAGACACTAAAATTTGAAAAATTATTTTTACTTTCTCTGAAAAGTCTATCTGCCTAGATTTGGGCGATTTCAAGTCACTCTCTTTTCCCGTTTAAAAATGGCCTGTATTCAACCTTAAAATTTACATTTAAAAATAAAACAGAAACAGAATATTCATTCAGAGAAGTATAACATTTCCTGCTCATCGTGAGATGAGCATTTTATATCTGTATAAGATTTTTGCTAGTGCCTTAATTACCAGTTTGAAAGACCAAGGTGGCAACCCACCAAGTATTATTTCTATGCATTCCACTACTCATGTAAGTTGGGCTTTGCAGAAACTCCAATTAAATAACAGTCAGTAGAAAAACTCAATTTTTCTTAGCTCATTTCTGCTTTGAAAGTCAAGCTTTCTATTTAGTAGACCCAGTAAAAAATCTTTTAATTTGAGTAAGTTTCAGTTCGTCGATCTTATACAAGGAATTTTTGTGCATTTGTGAGCCAGTTCACATTTTTTGCATAAACTCCTCTATATATGTATGTCCTAGGCAACTGGACTAGGCAATGGATCTTTCAAGTATTCCTTCAGACCCTCCTCTCTCACCCTCATCACCAATGTACGATCTTGCCCTAGAAGTGCAAGTTTCACAGAATCATTTAATTAATTTTTAAAAAATCCATTTTTTAAGATAGAAATCAGTTTTTTAAAAAAATCAGTTACACACGAGTTAATATATTTCTTTCTAAACTTTATAATATCTGAATTTTGAGAAATATTTTTTCAGCTAGAAGAAGAAAACTTAAATTCTGAAGGCCATGACTATTAGCTCTCTCTCTAGGTTAATCTTTCCACATATATGATAGAGGAGAACTGAACAACAAGATTTATAATTGAATGCAACTTAAATAGCAAGAGTTATGTCTTTTGCAAAGATACTGGACCATATACAGACTGTTCATAGTGAAGATTGTGGAAGTATATTATAGTTTTAAGATTTTTCACAACTTTCTGAAACAAAGTTGCAGACGTATCAACCTGTTTCTTGAGTTTGGGTGTCATTGAAGATCTAAGATGAAATGTGTTCAGAGCCTCTTCTTTGCAGTGGACAAATTGGCACCTCCTTTCCCTGAAAAAAAATATTTATTTTTTTTACTAATTAATGTGCTTACTTTACCATAAACGTATTAGAAGATGTGGAAAAGGGGGATTTTAGTGAAATCTTGTCTTTTTGTATCCCTTAATAATAACATAATTTATTCACATCATTATGAACTTCACATATGTAAAAACATGCAAAGTCTACATTATGCTACACACAAGCCATTTTAGTATATTTTCCTCCATTTGACCTCAAGCACTATTTTGATGGGGGTGGCAAATGCACTATGACCTCTATGAGTGATGTGCAGTTTAGCTGTTCCTTGTCCTTTTTTCTTAGTTTTTTTAAATATTTTACCACGTGTGTATGTTTGAACTGTTTGTTTGCATAAGCTGTTTCAAGATAGCTTAATGTATGAACTTAAAACAGATTTTTTTCCTACTGAAATAAATTACTTAAAATTTGGATTCTGTGCATTGTCTTTTGCGTAATCATGCTGTGTTGCAGTAGATCTTAGAGATGGAGCCATTTTTCCTCAAATGGCATCACATCTCAGATCAATTGGAATTTGGCTGTCATGTGGTAGTTTTCAGCAGAGTGGAAAGTAATACGGAAACATAATATTGCCAATTGTTGGAGAGAAAAAAGTATTCTTATTTATAACAATGCACTTTAAAACTTGGCATGTATAGTAGTGAAAAAGTGTATAAAATCCTACTGTTTTTACTAAAGTATTGCAAACATAACATCTGAAAACTCTGGAAGCAAGATTTTAAGAGTTTGATTTTGGAATAGTTAGACAGTGGCAGAGTTGTGTTTCCAAAAGGATAGAGTTCAGAGAAGCTACAAGAATCTTTTAACAAAGCATTTTTCCAAGAAGGGGTTTCAGTGATCATAGCAACCCACCATATTAATCCCAGACTGTATTTATTCAGAATGTTTATAACCTGCACCAGTTTGAAAGGACTCTGCAACAAAAAGGAGTACACCAACAAAAGGAGTTTTAAAAAAAATAAAAAATAACACAGAGATTGTATTTAAAACCTACTCCAAATAGAATTTTAATATAACACAGTTATCCCCAAAGAACTCTAGTTAAGAATAAAAGACACATTCTTTTAGTTCCAAATAGTTATCAAGAACAACCCCAAGAAATTACCATTATACTATTCTAAATAGGTGGTTTATACCATTGCCAAGTAACGTTAATTTTCTTTCATATATACCACATTGGAGGTTTCACTGAAATCTTGACAAAGTATGTGTGTTTCTATGAGTTATAACAGAGTAACAACTGTCCAGGTTTCAATAGTGTTTCCAAGAGCTTGTTAGTCACAGATTTGGTGGAACTTGTGAAACAGGTTATTGAAGATCTACTAGCTACTGATAAAGGAGAATATTTGTAGCTCAGGGTTGAAATGAGGAATCCTTGATGCTCTCTGAGTTTGGTTATTTTCATTACCCAAACTAGGTGATATCAGTGATGATATTACTTAGTTTGGGTAATGAAACATTTACAAGAAATCAACCAAATTCAGAAAGCATCAAGGACCCCCTCAACTACTAGCTATTTAAGAATATATTTAATCAATTTATGTGATAGTTAATCTCAGAAATGTGAGTTTAGGCAGATAATAGCACACTAAAACAATAAAAACATTAACAAAATTTAAAAAATAACAGTGGTCCCAAGGATGAAATCAACAAGGCAGTTGTCATGGTTCCGATCAATGAGACCAAATAAATCAACTCTGAGGGAGGAAAATTCCTCAAAGAACATGTTTATTGGATACATAATATTGGCACGGTCAAAAGTGAAACCAGATCTAAACTTTCCCTCCAAGAATCAAAGTAATACAATGTAACAATGCCCACATCTCTATTCATGTGGGCTTTCTGACTCAATGATTCTCCTTCTTCCCTCCGGCATGGGAATGACCTTGGTTCCCACCAGATTTGCTCATGTTTAGACCAGGGCTTTTCAACCTTTTCACCCATTGTACCACTTTTAGGATAAGGCAACATCCGAGTACCACCACTCGCCCAGCAAGGTGTCAAAAACTTGACACCCCCCCCAAAAAAAGGAAAAAAATGATAAAGTACAGGTAGTCCTCGACTTACAACAATTCGCTTAGTGACTGTTTGAAGTTACAATGGCACTGAAAAAAGTGACTTATGACCATTTTTCACACTTATAACTGTTGCAGCATCCCCAGGGTCATGTGATTTACATTCGGATGCTTGGCAACTGATTCATACTTATGACATTCAGTGTCCCAGGGTCATGTGATCACCTTTTGCAACTTTTTGACAAAGTCAATGGGGGGAGGGGCAGCTCATCACTCAGGTTGCAGGATGCCTGTGGGGGGGGAATCCATGGGTCTCTGGTGGAGGGGGGTGGGACTGGGGTGGGTGCCTTCCTTCCCTCCCTCTCTCCTATTGTCCCTTCCTTCCTTCCTTCCCTCCCTCTTTGTCTCTTCCTCCTTCCATTGTCCATCCCTCCCTGCCTCAGGTTTGCAGGGTGCCTGTGGGGGGAATCCATGGGTCTCTGGTGGAGGGGGGTGGACTGGGGTGGGTGCCTTCCTTCCCTCTTTGTCCCTTCCTCCTTCCCTCCCTCCCTTCCATTGTCCCTCTCTCCCTCTCACTGTCCTTCCCTCCCTCCCTCCATCACTCAGTTTTAATTTCTTCGATGCTGGTTCCTTTGTTGAATCACTTTCCTTTTGTGGTCGTGCTCAGTGCAGCCGGGAGCCCAGCACAGCCGCTGTTCTTCTGCAGGGGGAGGAGAGCGCAGGCAGCGGAGGAGCACATGGGGAAAGGGCCGCGGCTTCCAGACTCCCTCTGGTGCATTGTGCACGGCTGCAGCCAGGGAAAAGCAGCAAGCGGGGAAGCGCTCATTCATTGCTGCAGCCAGCCCCGAGGAAGAGCCGGCACAACCCCCAGGTGAATCCCGCCTGGCTACATTCTTTGCGGCCAAAAGAAGGGCTTTGATCCCGCTTCCCCTTCGCTCCGGCCGAGTCCGTGAATGCTAGATCTAACCCCAGGGCGGTTCGAAAGGCCAGCAGGCTGGCTGGGCGTTTTGGGGTGGAGACATGTGAGCCTTCCTCTGTCTTCTTGAATCTGGCTTTGATCCCGCTTCCCCTTCGCTCCGGCCGGGTCCGTGAATGCCAGATTCAAGAAGATGGAGGAAGGCTCACATGTCTCCACCCCAAAACCCCCAGCCAGCCTGCTGGCCTTTCGAACCGCCCTGGGGTTAGATCTGGCATTCCCCTTCGGTTCCCCTTCACTTCGGCGGGTCCGTGAATGCCAGAAGAAGCGAAGAAGCGCTGATCAGCTGGAAAGCGGGCTGATCCTGGTGCTTTCCCTGAGCCCCCCCCCACAGCCCCAGAGAAGCGCGGATCAGCTGGAAAGTGGGCTGATCCTGGTGCTTTCCCTGAGCCCCCCCAACAGCCCCAGAGGAGCACCGATCAGCTGGAAAGCGGGCTGCGCTTTCCCTGAGCCCCCCCCCACAGCCCCGGAAGCGCCGATCAGCTGGAAAGCGGGCTGATCCTGGCGTTTCCCTGAGCCCCCCCCCCCCCACAGCCCCAGAGAAGCGCCATCAGCTGGAAAGTGGCTGATCCTGGCGCTTCCCCTGAGCCCCCCCCCCACAGCCCCAGAGAAGCGCAGATCACTGGAAAGCAGGGCTGATCCTGGCGCTTCCCCTGAGCCCCCCCCACAGTCCCGGAGAAGCGCCGATCAGCTGGAAAGCGGGCTGATCCTGGCGCTTCCCCTGAGCCCCCCCCACAGTCCCGGAGAAGCGCCGATCAGCTGGAAAGCGGGCTGATCCTGGCGCTTCCCCTGAGCCCCCTCCACAGCCCCGGAGAAGCGCCGATCAACTGGAAAGTGGGGCTGATCCTGGCGCTTCCCCTGAGCCCCCCCACAGCCCCGGAGAAGCGCCGATCAGCTGGAAAGCGGGCTGATCCTGGCACTTCCCCTGAGCCCCCCCAAAGCCCCGGAGAAGCGCCGATCAGCTGGAAAGCGGGGCTGATCCTGGCGCTTCCCCTGAGACCCCATAGCCCCCAAGCATTTTTTTACTCACCTGCTTTCAGCTGCACTCCCTTTCTCCTTTTGCTTCTCTGCCTTTGTTTGCTTCTCTGCCTTTGCCACGTGTTTGGGGTAAAAAAGAAAAAAAAAGTTCCATGAGACTTTCTAACTTCTCGCGAGAAGTTAGAAAGTCTCATGGAACTTTTTTTTTTGTCTCACAAACACATGAAGGCCGAGTAGGACAGGAGAAAGGAAATGCTGCTGAAAGCAGGTGAGTAAAAAAAAAACGCTTGGGGGAGGTGAGGGCATCTGGGCGGGGGCGGGGGGGAGGCAATGCGTCATGCAGCTCCAGCGGAATCTCCCCTGAAGACTGCGTGAGGCTGCCTGCCACCCCCAAGGCCACCGCCAATCAGATGAAGCTGCGCGCTTTGATCCTGGGCTCTCAGTAGGACCCAGGCAACGTGCAGTTCCAGCTGACTTTGCCACAAGCCCTGTGCAGCGCTGCTGCGCTTCACCTCATCCACTCTTACACTTTTTTTTTACATTTTGTTTTCAAAAAAATTTTTTTACATTTTTTTTACTTTTTTTTTTTTTTTTTTTTTTTTTTTTTTTTTACATTTTTTTCAACCCGTCCTACGCGTACCACCAGCCAGGTGCTCCTGTACCACTGGTGGTATGCGTACCACGGGTTGAAAAGCCATGGTTTAGACAGGGCTTTTCACCTTTTCACCCATTGTACCACTTTAGATATGGCAACATCCGAGTCTCCTTCCTGGATTACTGCCTTGTCGTGCGAAGGGGCTTGCTTAACTCAATGAAGTTATGAGCTAAGCCGTGCAGGGCCACCCAAGACGACAGGTCTAGCAGAGAGTTCTGACAAATGTGATCCACTGGAGAAGGAAATGGCAACCCACTCCAGTATCTTTGCCATGAAAACCCCATGGACAGTACTAAAAGGCAAAAAGATATGACGCTGGAAGATGAGCCCCTCAGGTCGGAAGGTGTCCAATATGCTACTGGGGAAGAGCAGAGGGCTAGTACTAGTAGCGCCAGAAAGAGTGAAGCGACTGGGCCAAAGCCGAAAGGACGCTCAGCTGTGGATGCATCTGGTGGTGAAAGGAAAGTCCGATGCTGTAAAGATTTTTTTTCCATAGGAACCTGGAATGTAAGATCCATGAATCAAGGCAAACTGGACGTGGTCAAACAAGAGATGACAAGACTGAACATCGACATCTTAGGAATCAGCGAACTAAAATGGACAGGAATGGGTGAATTTAATTCAGAGGACCATCACGTATACTACTGCGGGCAAGAATCCCTCAGAAGAAATGGAGTAACCTTCATAGTCAATAAAAGAGTAGGAAAAGCAATAATGGGATACAATCCCCAAAATGACAGAATGGTCTCAGTGCGAATCCAAGGCAAACCATTCAATATCACAGTTAATCCAAGTCTATGCCCCAACCACTGGTGCTGAAGAGGATGAAATTGACCGGTTCTATGAAGCCCTACAGCACCTTATAGAATCAACACCAAAAAATGATGTCCTTATCATCATGGGGGATTGGAATGCTAAAGTAGGAAGCCAAAAGATAAACGGAATAACAGGCAAGTTTGGCCTTGGAGTACAAAATGAAGCAGGGCACAGGCTGATAGAATTTTGTCAAGAGAATACGATGGTCATAGCAAACACTCTTTTCCAACAACCCAAGAGACGTCTCTACACATGGACATCACCAGACGGTCAACACAGAAATCAGATTGACTATGTGCTCTGCAGCCAAAGATGGAGAAGCTCTATACAGTCAGTAAAAACAAGACCAGGAGCTGACTGTGGCTCAGATCATGAGCTTCTTGTTGCAAAATTTAGGCTTAAATTGAAGAAAGTAGGGAAAAACACTAGGCCACTCCAGTATGAACTAAATCATATCCCTGATGAATATACAGTAGAGGTGACAAATAGATTTAAGGAATTAGATCTGATAGACAGAGTGCCTGAAGAACTATGGATGGAGGTTCGCAACATTGTACAAGAGGTAGCAACTAAAACCATCCCAAAGAAAAAGAAATGCAAGAAAGCAAAATGGCTGTCTGAGGAAGCTTTGCAAATAGCTGATGAAAGAAGGGAAGCGAAAGGCAAGGGAGAAAGAGAAAGATACACCTAATTGAATGCAGAATTCCAGAGAATAGCTAGAAGAGATAAGAATGCCTTCTTAAATGAACAGTGCAAAGAAATAGAAGAAAACAATAGAATAGGGAGGACCAGAGATCTCTTCAAGAAAATTGGAGATATGAAGGGAACGTTCATGCAAAGATTGGCCATGTAAAGGCCAAATGGCAGGGACATAAAGAGGCAGAAGAGATTAGAAAGAGGTGCAAAATTACACAGAAGAACTATCAATAACGAGCTTATCATCCCTATACCACGTGGGGTGGTCCTGACCTCGAGCCAGCACATCCTAAGAAATGTGAAGTTAAATGGGCCTAGGAAAGCTGAGCAACACAAAGCTAGTGGAAGGTGACAGTATTTCCAGCTGAGCTATTCAAAATCTTAAAAGACGACGCAGTAAAAGTGCTACACTCAATTTGCCAGCAAATTTGGAAAACTCAACAGTGGCCACAGGATTGGAAAAGATCAGTTTACATTCCAATTCCAAAAAAAGGCAATGCCAAAGAATGTTCAAACTATCGCACCATTGCACTCATTTCACATGCAAGTAAAGTTATGCTTAAAATCCTACAAGCTAGACTCCAGCAGTATGTGGATTGAGAACTTCCAGAAGTACAGGCAGGATTTCGAAGAGGCAGAGGAACTAGAGATCAAATTGCCAACATACGCTGGATTATGGAGAAAGCTAGGGAGTTCCAGAAAAACATCTACTTCTGCTTCATTGACTATGCTAAAGCCTTTGATTGTGTGGATCACAACAAATTGTGGCAAGTTCTTAAAGAGATGGGAGTACCAGACCATCTTATTTTTCTCTTGAGAAACCTATATGCAGGTCAAGAAGCAACAGTGAGAACTGGACACGGAACCACTGATTGGTTCAAAATTGGGAAAGGAGTCCGGCAAGGCTGTATTCTGTCACCCTGCCTATTTAACTTATATGCAGAGCACATCATGAGAAAGGCATGGCTAGATGAATCAAAAGTTGGAATTAAGATTGCCGGGAGAAATATCAACAACCTAAGATATGCAGATGATACCACTCTAATGGCAGAAAGTGAAGAGGAACTAAAGAGCCTCTTGATGCGGGTGAAGAAGGAGAGTGCAAACGTTGGCTTGAAACTCAACATTAAGAAAACCAAAATCATGGCATCCGGCCCTCTCAATTCCTGGCAAATAGATGGGGAAGAAATGGAGGTAGTGACAGATTTTATCTTCCTGGTCTCTAAGATCACCACAGATGGGGACTGCAGCCAAGAAATTAAAAGACGCTTGCTCCTGGGGAGGAAAGCTATGGCAAATTTAGACAGCATACTAAAAAGCAGAGACATCACACTGCCAACAAAAGTGCGTATAGTCAAGGCCATGGTTTTCCCAGTTCAATGTATGGCTGTGAAAGTGGACCATAAGACAGGCTGAAACGCAAAAGATTGAGGCCTTTGAACTATGGTGCTGGAGAAGAATCCTGCTGAGTCCTTGGACTGCAAGGGGCATCAAACCGTCAGTCCTAGAGGAATCAACCCTGACTGCTCCTTAGAAGGCCAGATACTGAAGTTTGAACTCAGTCCTTGCCCCTCATGAGAAGGAAAGACTCACTAGAAGAGCCTAATGCTGGAAAGATTGAGGTCAGTAGAAGAAGGACGACAGAGAATGTAGTGGCTGGATGGATCCACTGAAGCAGTAGGCATAATTTTTAGAATGACTCAGAAGATGGTAGAGGACAGGAGCCTGGAGGAAAGTTGTCCATGGGGTCCGCGATTGGTCGGACAACGACTTCGCGAACTAAAAACAACAACATCCGAGTACCAACAGTCGCCTAGCAAGGTGTCAAAAACTTGATGACCCCCCCCCCCAAAAAAGGAAAAAAATAATAAAGTACAGGTAGTCCTCGACTTACAAAACAGTTCGCTTGGTGACTGTTCGAAGTTACAATGGCACTGAAAAAAGTGCCCCCCAAGCCACAGCCGAGCAAGACACCTGCCTGCCCGCCCGGCGGCGCTCTTCCTCCTGTCCGAGGTTTCCATTGTTGTGAGCATTTCTGTTGAGGATTGGCAGTGGGGGTGGGGTGGGGAGGTGTTTGGTTTTTATTCCCCCCGTCTGCTGGGTGGTTGCAGCAGGTTTTGGTCACTTCACATGACCCTGGGACACTGTGACCGTCATAAATATGAATCAGTTGCCAAGCATCTGAATGTAAATCACAAGACCCTGGAGATGCTGCAACATTCCAGCTGATCGGTGCTTCTTCTGGGCTCAGCAGAAGTGCCAGGATCAGTGCCAAGCTCCAGCTGGAGCCTGGCACTGATCCTGGCACTTCCGCTGAGCCCTGACAGCCCTGCAGCTCCAGCCATCTCTTGCTGAGGCTTGTGTGGTGCTACCACCGGTTCAGCTCATTCCCCTCCCCTGCTACCACTTTTCTAGGATGGTTGCGTACCACCTGCCAGGTGCTAACGTACCACAGGTGGTACCCGTACCACTGGTTGAAAAGCCCTGGTTTAGACTACCAGAAATACCTTTCCCCCCTCTCCTAGAGGGCAACCTAGAATGAAAAAAATGGAGGCCTGGAACAAATCACGATCTAGCTCCTCCTTGGAATAATGAATCAGCGATCGTTCTGACCACTGTCTGATCCTGCCTGCAATTTTCCGGAATTCCCAGACGTACTGTTTAGCTGGATATCCCCTCTGTTTCAGGCTGTAGATCTCAGCTCGCAGGGCTTCGGACTCATCTTCGAACCGGGCTCTCAACTGGCCCATGAATAAATTTATGTCCCACAGTTCTGGCGCTTGCTCATCATGCAGGCTGTTCACACATTCTGCCGCTTCCCCCTCTAGGTTCGCTGCTATCGCATTCACCATCACAGAATTGTCAGGGTATGCAGGAGCGTAGCGATTCAGGTGAGCCCACACCTGGTTCAAGAAGGCAACTTCGGATCTCCATCAAACATGGGCTTGATGGGAGACAGATCCACTGGCTGCTGTTCCCAGTAAGCGGGGCACAAAGCAGGTCGCCGATACTGAGGCTGTGACTGTGCCACACTCTGGAATCTCCTCGGCTGGGCCCTGGGGCTCGTGGTCCTCCATCTCGCACAGGATTTCGCCTGGGCACCAGACTTGATGTCGAGGCTGGTCTGGGTCACAGTGAAGCAGCACCATTGCAATCGGGCTTGGACGAGGGGGAGGGAGCATTGGCAACCTCCTTGCTTCCTGCCCAACCGAAACCACATATCGGGTAACCGGGGCCACCTCCTTTACCTCGAGCCGGTCGAACTTCTTCAATTTTTCAACCGAGTGGCTATGGATTGCTGTCAGGTACCTCCATTCTCCAGATTCGTACCAACCTGCCGGCCTCTTCACCTTTCTTGGCGTGGGTAACAGAAGATTGTGGGAGGAAATCAGGAATTCGGCTTCAGCAGCTTTGGGAGTACTGCACTGGGGGGCTCAGCCCGACTGAGGTCTCTGAAGGTTAGAGCCCCTTCTTGCTGCCCCAATTTCTCAGGCAGGGTCACCCGGGTCTTTGGCCGAGCCCCCACCACCGGTGCTCCACTCCCCACCTGTGTCCTGGCAGTCAAAGTTGCACTGAGGCTAGCTGTTGCCTCCTCTTTCTTCTCCATTCTGGATTCTTCCCTCAGTCTTTGCTGTCCTCCCAAAGACAGTGGGTAGGCGACCAGGGCTCAGGACCCCGTAAAAAAAAGGTTTTAAGAGATCTGGTTTAATGTCATGGTTCCGATCAATCAGACCAAATAAATCAACTCCGAGGGAGGAAAATTCCTCAAAGAACATGTTTATTGGATACATAATATCGGCACAGTCAAAAGTGAAACCAGATCTAAACTTTCCCTCCAAGAATCAAAGTAGTACAATGTAACAATTCCCACCCCTCTATTCATGCTACCCAATAGAACACTTTGGTGGGCTTTCTGACTCAACAATCCTCCTCCTTCCCTCTGGCATGGGAATGACCTTGGTTCCCCCAAGATTTGCTCATGTTTAGACTACCAGAAATACCTTCCCCCCCTCCCCTTCTTGTGGCAACTTAGAACGAAAAAAAGGGCTGCAGCCAGGTTCATTGTAGAGTTGACAGCAATAAATAGAGACCAATCAATGGGCCATCTAAACCCCCAACCCTGGAACAATCCAGGTATTTAGTGCTTTACAGAAGGCCAGCAGGATCAGAGCTAGAGTGCCAGAGGGCAGGTGCTGCAAGAAAAAAGGCACACTTCCGAAGTCCCATAAGCTGACATTTTTAATTGAAAGGACCCACAGCATGCCTCTTTTGTGGGACCTAGTGGGACATATAGAAACAACTAGGGAGAGGCAGTTTGTAAGTAAGTTGGCCCTGTGCCATGGAAGGCTTTATCGATAATGATCAGCATCTTGAATTCCATATGGAAGCCTGTACAGCTCCCAGAATAAGGTTAACGTGGGAGTACCAAGATGCACCTGTAACTACTTGCACTGCCTTGTTCTACACCAGCTACAGTTTCCAGATAGTCTTCAAAGACAGCCCCATGCAGACAGCCCGGCAGAAATCCACTTGGGAGTTGACTAACACAATCCTTATTACTAAAGGGTTAATGGAATTCTATTAGAGATTTATGTTTTTAATTGTCAGGGTAGATTAAGTAAAGTTTCTTTGGTTTCTGAGCCACTGGTGTGTTCATATTTTACACATTGTTTGCATTATGGGTGCAGAACAAAAGTATCAGCTGTGATAATGCTCTCAGGTGCATCACTACCTTGTGCGTAATTGCAGAGGTAGAATTTGAAAGACCATATTTGCTGTATATTATGAGGGCATAAAGATTGTGGAAGACATGGAAAGGTCACCATCCTGTTCAGATTCTGGGAACCATTTTGTATAGTGAACTTTTCACCTGTGAAATAGCACAAATTTAAAATAAAATATTTACAGTTATTCATATCCATATGATATTGAAAATTAGGCTCCAACCAATAAATGACCCTGATCCATTGAAGGAAGGGAAATAAAGAGAGAGAAAAACTACTACATAGAAATATGTTGAAGCTGAAGGACAAGGAGGAAAGAGAGAAAAAATGTCTATAAAGTGATTGGAAGAGCTTCATATAAAGATAGTTCTCAACTAATAACCACAATTGATCCCAAAATTTCTGTTGCTAAGCAAGACAGTTGTTAAGTGAGTTTTGCCCCGTTTGATGACCTTTCTTACCAGAGTTGTTAAAAGAATCACTGCAGTTTTTAAGTTAGTAACGTTTGTTCAGTGAATCTGGCTTCCCCATTGACTTTGCTTGTCAGAAGGTCACAAAAGGTGATCATATGACTCCAGGACACTGCAACTGTCATAAATCTGAACCAGTTGTCAAGCATCCGAATTTTGATCACATGATCATGAGGATGCTGCAACGTAAGTGTGAAAAACGGTCATAAGTCATTTTTTTCAGTTCCGTTATAACCTTGAACAATCACTAAACAAATGGTTGTAAGACAAGAACTACCTGGATGTAATTTAATAGAAATGGTAGACACTAGGAATATTCACATACACGAAATCATGCTGTTTCATTTATAAATAAATTAAACAAAATATTTGGCCATATTTTTCACATGCATATGATTTATGTATTCTGCATACTAGGGATTGTGATATTTCTGGTATCCCTGTCCTCTATTCATACTATAAATAAGTAATCATTCATTTTAATCACTACAATGACAGCATATTCATTCTTTGGGAGCACAAGCATCCTAGAATACTTTTCAAATTTCTTATGATTATTTTTCCAGTCTGCTTTTTCATCCACTAAACAATTGTTGGATGGAACATTTTTCTCCTCTTTTGCAAATCTTCTGGCTTTGGATTATAACCTTTAAGACCAGTGGTGGGATTCAAATACGTGAACAACTGGTTCTCTGCGTGAATGCCACTTCCGGAAGTCCTCCCAGGCCCAGAGCAACCCACCGGAAGTGCATGGACACCACTTCTGGAAGTCTGTTCTGAGCCGGGGAGGCTCAGTCCATGCACTTCCGGTGGGCCGTTCTGGCCTGGGAGGCCTCCCCGGCTCAGAACGGACTTCCAGAAGTGGCATCCATGCACTTCCAGCAGTCTGTTCTGGGCCTGGGAGGCCTCCCTGGCTCAGAACAGACTTCCAGAAGTGGTGTCCATGCACTTCCGGTGGTCCATTCTGGGCCTTGCGAAAAAGGGCTAGGGCATCAGCTGGTTCGCCAAAGTCAACAAATTATAGGCTAGCAGTTCTACTGAACCGGTGCAAACTGGCTGAATCTCACCACTGTTTAAGACCCTATTTTTGGCCAGCATTGCAGAAGCAAACATCTTCCCTCAAAGAGCAAACCTCTCCTTGACTGCCTTGTGTAAGATCATGCACTAGTGTCTTGTAAACACTTTACAGCATATATTGAACAGACTGATCACAATACCTTGCCATATTTGTGAAGCACTCAGGAAGAAGATTTTTTTTTTAATAAATTTTATTTTTAAAACATAAATCACATAATAGTTGGTTAACAGTGTGTTTGCTGGGTTTACATTTGTAAAGAAAAATCATTGACAATTGATTTCTATAATTCATAATCCACATATTCAAACAAATGTATTCACTTAAATATTTTAATATTTTTCCTTTGATCAGTATCTTTCTTGATCAATGTGTTTTGCTGAATCAGAGAGTTTTCCCATCTATTTTCCCCCAATTTGTTCCAGATTTCATGATAATCTGTTTCATTCTTATCCTTGAGTTCTAACGTCAACCTATCCATTTCAGCACAGGATAAAATCTTATTTATTACCTCTTCTTCTGAGGGTGTCTCATTATCTTTCCATCTCTGTGCAAAGACTAATCTTGCTGCTGTTAGCATGTGTAGTAATAGGTATAGGGATCCTTTATTGTATTTATCCTTAGTAATACCCAGTAGAAAGAGTTCTGGCTTTAACTCGATATTCTGCATTAGTATCTCTTCTAACCACTGTTTTATCAAATGCCAAATTTTTTGTGCTTTTGAACATTCCCACCACATATGGTTGTAGGTCCCTAGCACTTCTTTGCATTTCCAACATTTTGGTGAGATCTTTTTGTCCATTTTAGCTAATCTCACAGGGGGAAGGTGCCACCTATAGAACATCTTGTATAGGTTTTCTTTATACGCAGTAGCTAATGTGAGCTTCCTATTCCTTTCCCATAATTCGTGCCAGTTATCTAAATCAATACCATAGCCAAAATTTTTACTCCAAATTAACATTGTGTCTTTTACTTGCTCTTCCCACATATCCTGTTCCAGTAAATATTGATATATCCTTTTTATCTCTTTTTCCTCCATTCCTAATAAAATTTTATCTAATTCTGTATGTTCTAGTTTTATTTCCCATTCTTTTTTATCCTTCATATATCGCGATTGAATTTGGAGATACGCCCACCATTCAAGTTCTATCCCTTCTTCTGATAACTTTTTCCTCGATTTTAATTCTCCTCCTTCGTCTAAGATGTCTTTGTATGTGATCACCTTTCCTAATTTCATAAAATTTGGGTGTATGAATATCTCCAATGTGGATACCCAGTTAGGGATTTCCATATAATTGCATTTTTTAATTCTAACCCATACATCTAATAGTGCCCGTCTGATGTAATGTTTCTGGAAGTATTGATGAGCCTTATGCTTTCTGTCCCAAAGAATTGCATGCCATCCTATCTGCATATCATGGCCTTCTAAGGCTAATAATCTCCTGTTTCTCAAATGTATCCACTCTTTCGCCCAGGTGAGCGTGGCTGCTTGATAATATTTTTCCCAATCTGGAAGGCCGAATCCACCTCTTTCTTTAGAGTCCTGTAAGAGTTTAAATTTAGTTCTCGATTTTCTCCCTTGCCAAATAAATTTAGATATAATTTTATTTAAATTTCCAAAGAACTCCTTTCCTAATCTGATTGGTATACATTGAAATAAAAAGAGTAATTTAGGTAGTACATTCATCTTTATTGTTGCAATTAGGAAGAAGATTTTTAAAGTGGTAGATTCTGAAATTATAAACTGTAGCTTCTTCATTTTCCTCCAAAGCTGTTAGTGTGTCCCAAACTTCTCACCTTTCTTTTAATCATTCAAATGCCTCACCTCAAGACCACTGCCACACTACTAGGGGAAATAATGTACACTCCAAGACATTTAACATGCTTGCTCACATGATTAGTGCAAAAAAAAAAAAAGCTCTGTGGTTTTCCAATAGCTGAACTAGCAACTTCATTTTTTCATCTTCACTGCTGCTACTTCTGCTATTTGTGGAGATCTGGACTGTACAATCACCTCAGGATTTGATTGTGGAAGGAAAAATTCATGATATATCTTCTTTAAAGCCTCCTGTTCTAGGGCTAGGCTACTTTACTCTAGATGGTTGGAGCAAACATTTTCTCCCACCGTGAGATTGCTGAGAATATAACTTGTTCTCAGGCTCACCATAGATTTGAGGATTATACTTCTCAGTTCCATATCTTCTGACAAGCCTTCATTTTTCATTCACCACCTTTCAGGACAACTCTCTTAAGCAGATCTTATATCTATTATCTAGCCTTGCATGCTATCGTCCCTTATACTAATATCAGTGTCATCTCAATCAAACATGAGACCTGCATATTCGGAGGCCTTCTGCTATTGTTATTTAGCCTCATTCATTCATTCATTCATTCATTCATTCATTCATTGAACAGTGGCCATCTACTCAGCTTCTGCATCTGCATGCTCAGGTAGGAGACAAAGCACATATGTAGATTTTCTTCTAAAGGTCTATGTTCCTATAATGTTGTAGATAGCCATGGAGATAATCTTGAAGAAATATTCACAAGCCTTTAAAAAAACAAAACATCCAGAAGTGTTCCTCAAGCCCTGGGAAGGGGATAGTATTCAGAAGAGCCTCAAGCTAGCTACTTCCTGACTCACTTCCCTCAGGAGGGAAGTGAGTCAGGAAGTAGCTAGCTTGAGGCTCTTACGAATACTATCAAAATACCTCATCTCTGTAAAGCTTTGTTCTAGTCTTCTATGGAATCTGTATCATAACCTGGACAACCTCTAAGAGTTAACAAGTAAATGAGGTGTGCTCTTCTACCACTCTTTTGACAATGAAATTCAATAACTGCAGAGTGATTATTTTGCCAGTGGGTGCAAGATATTACAACTTCTCCAGTCCCAAAACCCATGCTGCCAATCTTATTGAAGATAGTAGTGGACTAAGACAGCTACTATGCCATCAACCTCTCACTGGGTGGAAATTTATACAGTGAGAGAAGAGCAATGCTTTTTTATATACATCAATATCCACTTCCCAACTCTGTTCTCATCTTTCTATTACTTATTCCTTATCTTCTTTTGACTATAACTTTGTTGCTTGTACCTTATGATTATTTATTATCCTACTATGATTCATGTTGATTGCTTTATTTAGTATCCTATGACTATCACTGAGTGTTGTATCTTATGATTTATGATGAATGTAGTTTATGATTATAATCATGATTTATCATTTGTTGCTTGTATGTACACTGAGAGCTTATGCAACAGAGACAAATTACTTGTATGTCCAGTCACACTTGGCCAATAAAGTATTCTATTCTATTCTATTCTATTCTATTCTATTCTATTCTATTCTATTCTATTCTATTCTATTCTATTCTATTCTATTCTATTCTATTCTATTCTATTCTATTCTATTCTATTCTATTCTAGTGAAAATGTCTTAATTGGGTTTCCATTGTCAGTAATGTTCTGTGCGCATTGATAAGGAGGACGAGAAGAGAAACAATCTGGGTGTGAACTATATTCCTTATTCCATATTGTCAATTACACAGCTATTGTGGGAAAAAGTATCCCAATTCCTGTATTTTATGTGACATGGCTAGCATCAGATAATCTGGGTTCTTCAAGCAGAAGCAGCACAATTTGCTAAACAAGAAGTGACTATGGTTTGTCACCAAAATTATGACACCCTATTTTCTGCTCTACTGACTTATGCCAGAGATCAAGACTAGAATTTGGCTTATTAAGTGGCTTATTAAGACTGACAGTATGCTAGAGATTAAAAGTTGTGTATGATGGTGTCTAAATGAAACACTTATCCTTTGTCTCACCTCTGCCTTAATCAGACACTGCCAGATTCTCAGACAGAGCAACTATGCCTATGGGCTCTAAGCACTTTTCAATAGAATAGAATAGAATAGAATAGAACAGAACAGAACAGAACAGAACAGAACAGAACAGAACAGAACAGAACAGAACAGAATAGAATAGAATAGAATAGAATAGAATAGAATAGAATAGAATAGAATAGAATAGAATAGAATAGAATAGAATAGAATAGAATAGAATAGAATAGAATAGAATAGAATAGAATAGAATAGAATTCTTTATTGGCCAAGTGTGGTTGGCACACAAGGAATTTGTTTCCGGTGCATAAGCTCTCAGTATACATACAAGTAATAGTGATAGTCATGATCATATACAACATGAAAATACATTCATCATAAATCGTGAAATACAACACTTCATCATAAATCATAAGATGCAACACTTAGTAATAGCCATAGGATACCAGCTAAGCAACAACATAAATCATACTAGGGTGCAAAAAAAACCCAATATAAATTGTAAGATACAAGCAGCAAAGTTATAGTCATAAGAAGATAAGGATAGGTAATAGGAAAGATGAGGAGTATCATAGTAATCCAGCTTTACTAAGTATTTTGACAGTGTTGTAGGAATTAGTTGTTAAGTAGAGTGACAGCATGGGGGGAAAAATGTCCTTATGTCTAGTCATTCTGGTGTGCAGTGCCTTATAGCATCATCTTGAGGGAAGAAGTTGATATATGTCCAGGATGTGAGGGATCTGTAGATATTTTCATAGCCCTCTTTCTTGCTCGAGCAGCATACAAGTCCTCAGTGGAAGGCAGGCTGGTAGTAATTGATTTTTCTGCAGTTCTAACTATTTGTTGAAGTCTGTGTCTGTCTTGTTTGGTTGCAGTTCTAAACCAGACAGTTATAGAGGTGCAAATGACAGACTCAATGATTCCTTTGTAGAACTGCATCAGCAGCTCTCTGGACAGTCTGAGCTTTCTGAGTTGGCGCAGGAAGAACATTCTTTGTTTTGCTTTTTTTATTACATTTTTGATATTAGGTGTCCATTTTAAATCTTGAGATATTATAGAACCTAGAAACTTGAAGGTCTCTACTGTTGATACTGTGTTGTCTAGTATTGTAAGAGGTTGTAGAATAGTAGGGTTTCTCCTAAAGTCTACTATCATTTCTACAGTTTTGAGTGTGTTCAGTTCAAGATTGTTCCGGCTGCACCACAAGGCTAGTTGTTCAACCTCCCGTCTGTATGCAGATTCATTGTTGTCTCGAATGAGGCCAATCACTGTTGTATCATCTGCAAACTTCAGTACTTTAACAGAGGGATCTTTTAAGATACAGTCATTGGTATATAGAGAGAAGAGAAGTGGCAAAAGCACACAGCCCTGGGGGGGGGGCCCTGTGCTAATTGTACAGGAATCTGATGTGATTTTGCCTAGCTTCACTTGCTGCTTCCTGTCTGTTAGAAAGCTTATGATCCACTTACAGGTGTGGTCAGGCACGGCTAGCTGATTTAGTTTAGTGAGAAGAATATCTGAAATGAGGGTATTGAATGCCGAGCTGAAATCTACAAAAAGGACCCTTGCATAGGTCTTTGGAGATTCAAGATGTTGTAGGATGTAATGCAGAGCCATATTAACAGCATCATTTGCTGATCTATTTGCTCGGTAGGCAAATTGCAAAGGGTCTAACAGCGGGTCTGTGATGGTTTTCAGGTGGGCCAGCACTAACCTTTCAAAGGTTTTCATAACTACGGATGTCAGAGCAACCAGTCTGTAGTCATTCAGTTCTTTGATGGAGGGTTTCTTTGGCACTGGGATGATACTAGAGCATTTGAAGCAATAAGGAACATAGCACATCTCTAGTGATTTATTAAAGACTCAGGTGAAGATGGGGGCCAATTGATCAGCACAAGCTTTCAAGAAAGAAGGAGTTATCTTGTCTGGGCCTGGTGCTTTTCCAGGGTTTTATCATTGAAATAGACCTTGCACATCATTTTCTGTGATCACCAGAGGTGGGGGACCCAAGGGGATGGGGTCAGTTGTAGGAGGTATGGCTGTTATTGGTGTATCTGAGATGGAGGTGGTGATGACAGTTGAGAGTGGTTTACTCTCAAACCTACAGTAAAACACATTCAGGTCATCTGCCAGTTGTTGATTTGCAGGCTTCAAATATTAAGTCTCATCACATCTCAAAGTATCTCACTTCTAGTGGCTAGTTTCTATTTACTATAAAAATCAAATTTTTCATTACAGGTCAGTGAAACAAACAAAATTAGACTTATTTAAATAAAACCTAAAGAATAGTAAAAGCACAAATACTCTCACACACATTTATGCTTACTGTCAGAATCCAATTATATCTTATTTCTAGTTATCTACTCTGAGAAAACCCAATTCTTACTCTCTTTTGGATTCTGTCATACTACAAAGGGGGGGGGGAGTAAACACGGGTGTTTATGATGGGCATTCCTCCTATCAACTACAAAGGAACATCCTCTGTGGATTCTCTCTGTGGAGTACTAACAATAACAATGTGGCCATCAGCCTTTGATCTCACTCCCTATGAAGCCTCCTTTTACCGGCAGCAAGGAAAAGGGGCGGAAAGATTGCAACATTTGGGATTCCGATGGATTTAACACCCAGCCATCTGCCACATCCGGAAGGAATGTGGAGTGGGGCTGCCTGGGAACACTTTAAAACATTGAATGGTCAATGGGGTTCCTCAAATCCTGTCTAGCATGCCTTCAGTCAGTTTTTCTTAATAAAGATTCCTGTTGGAAGAACCGTTCCAAGAGTTCTGTCTTCTTAAGATATAAATTGAGGTGGGTCCTTACATTAGACAGGATCTGCAAAATTGGTCAACCTGGAAGGAAGAACCTTGCCGGGGGACTTTGCAAAAATTACCATGTCAGACGACGAAGCAGGGAAGGAGGAAAGCCCCCCGGAGAGGGAGCCGTTGCCCCGACTGGAAACCTGCCAAATATCCGGATCTGAAGGATCAGATTCCTCAGGAGAAGAGGTGGTGGAGACGTGTAACCACAAGCCTCGGTGGTCAATGGGCGTTGGAAAGAAAGGCGACTGGGAAAAGAAATCAAGAAAGGTGACCCTGAGACGGGGGGCCAACCAACCAGGATGGAAGCAGGAGATGGAGAGATCCCTGCACACAAACGAAGATGAAGGAAGCTGGGCACAGCACTCGAACAGGATCCTAGAGAAAGCTATCGACTTGATGAAGAGAACCCTCAGCTCCCTAGGAGAGGAGGATCCTGAGTCCCACGGCCGCATCAACTACTGGAACTGCAACTGGAGAGACACTGAGGGGGAATTGGAACCTGCAGCCGCTGATCCAGTAGTCCCCACCCCCCGCCGACCTGCAGATGGCGATCCGGATAGAAGACAATACCGCCGAACAAGGCACCGATCCATTCAAAGACTCCCGCCACTGGACGCGAAATTCAAGGGGGAGCCGACATGCTTGGGGTTTTTCCTAACCCAAGTCCTTGGCTACATGGAGGAACACGGGCGACACATCCCTAGCAACAAAGCCCGTATCCGGATCGTGCAATCTGCTCTGGATGGACCGGCCGCCGATTGGGTGGTGAATTTGCATGATTCCAATGCCCCAGAGCTCAACGACTTCAACCGTTGCATGTCCTCTCTGAGAAGGCGATTTGAAGACCCCCTGGCTGATCGCAAAGCACGCGAAAGAATCAAAATGATGAGGCAAGGCAGACGGCCAGTAGCCAAATATACGCAAGAATTCCGAACCATTGCCAGCAAGCTGAACTGGTCGGAAGACATCCTCCTTAGCCATTTCAAAGATGGTCTGAATTACGACCTATATGACGCTTGCCTGCCCCGGGGGGATCCACACCAACTCGACGAATGGTACGTCCAGGCAGAGGAAGCAGAGATCGACCTACTGAAGAGGTACCGCCGAGGAAAACAATGGAGCCGCTCACCGCCTGAACCGACGCGCGAACCAGCGAAGCCATCGGCTATGGCCAAGAAACCAATGGGCTGTTTCAAATGCGGGAGAGAGGGGCATCGGGCTGTAGAATGCCACTCGAAAGCCCCCCAGCACAACCCAGACAGACCACCAGCCAGCAAATCCGGGAAGTCCCCAGCTAAGTCAAAAGAATCTGCCATGAGAGGGATAGAGGCTGTGGAATCCGCTACCTCCGCCCATCATGGGGAAAGAGCTCCAGCCTACACCGCAGGGCCGGTAGACGCCCCAGATGACAGCTCGGAGGGCGAACCACTGGTAAGTGGATCCATCCCACCCATCCTCAAGACAGTGACTATATTAGCCCCCTCCATGCCCGAAGCTGTCAAAGTGAAAGCCTTAATAGACTCTGGCTGCACCCGCTGCCTCATTAGCCTGACACTAGTGGGAAATTTGGGCATTCCAGTGAGGAGGCTGGAACAACCAATCTCATTTGGCCAGTTAGATGGGTCCATAGCAGGGGGGGTGCCAGCTACCGTAGCCACGTTACCAATCCACCTATCCCTGGGAAATCATGAGGAAGACATAACGTTTGTAGTGACCCCAGGCATGGAATGCCCGATGATCCTAGGGCTGGAATGGTTAACAAAATGGAACCCCTGGGTAAATTGGAGGACAAAAGAAATCAATTTCCTGAAAGAGGACCCTACAGATTTAAAACCCCAAGGGGATCTACCAAAATTAAAAACGGAAATAGCGTCCATGGGTGAAGAAAAGGGGCTACCAGAAATACCAGAGGAATACAGAGATCTGGCTGAGGTTTTCAGCAAGGAGAGGGTGGATGAGTTTCCCCCCCACTGACCCACGGACTGTGCCATAGAATTCAAGCCCAGGGCAAAACTCCCGAAGCCTAGATTATACTCCGTGAGCCCAAAGGAGAAGGAGGAAATGGAGAGATTTATAAAGAAAAACCTAGAAAGAGGGTTCATTGAACCAGCCAAGCCTAAGGTGGCCGCTCCGGTCCTCTTTAGAGAGAAGAAGGATGGCTCTCTACGTTTATGCATAGACTACCGGCTTTTGAATGCAATCAGTGAAAGCAACATATACCCCCTACCCCTCATGACAGACATGTTATCACACCTCTCGAAAGGAATTTTTTTTACTAAACTAGATCTAAGGGAAGCGTATTACCGCGTGAGAATTAAGGAAGGGGATGAATGGAAACCCACATTTAACTGCCCAATGGGATGCTACAAATTCAAAGTTTTGCCATTTGGATTACAAGGGGGCCCCGCAGTATTTATGCAATTAATCAATGAGGTAGTAAGAGAGCACCTATTTAAGGGGGTCCTGGTTTATTTAGACAACATCCTTATCTTCACCGAATCAAAAGAGGAACATGTCAACCTAGTCAGAGCGGTTTTAAAGAAACTGCGAGCTGCCCACCTATATGCCAAATTATCAAAATGCGAATTTAACCAGGAAAGAATAGACTACCTAGGTTACCGCATATCCCCACAGGGCATTGAAATGGACCCAGAAAAGGTCAGGGCAGTATTAGAATGGGCACCACCTCGCACAAGAAAGCAATTGCAAAGTTTCCTGGGTTTCGCAAACTTTTACCGCCAATTCATCCCCTCATTTGCCCAGATAGCCCTGCCCCTCACGAACTTACTAAAAATGAAGGGAGAATTCTCAGTGAAACCTAGCCAGCCACTAAAATGGACAATGGAATGCCAAGCGGCATTTGAGAGATTAAAGAGGCTTTTTTCTGCCGAACCAGTACTGAGGCACCCAGACATAGACAAACCCTTCGTAATACAGATGGATGCAAGTGATGTGGCAGTGGGGGCTGTACTATTACAAGAAAATGACGAAGGAATATTGCAACCCTGCGCGTATACGTCCAGGAAATTCACTGAAACGGAACAGCGCTGGCCCGTGTGGGAGAAAGAGGCATATGGGATACGTTGGTCATTAGTTACATGGCGCCAATTCCTTGAAGGCAATAAAATCCCTTTCCAGGTGTGGACAGACCACAAAAATTTGGAAGCCTTGAAAACACCCAGAAAACTCAACCCCAAGCAAGCCTGCTGGTCCCAGCATTTTCACCAATTCAATTTTAAGCTCAAGCATTTGCCAGGGGGAAAGAACTTTCTGGCAGATGCATTATCTCGCATGCCCCAATATAACAGCACGCGAGCCACTGACTCTAAACCGATCATGGGAGAATCACAACTGGCAGCGCCAGTGACTACCAGAGCCCAAGTTAAATTAAAACCACAGCTGGATAGCCAGACCGGAATTGAATTCCAGAAAAGTTTGGAAACAGATGAATGGTTCCAGAAAAATAAACACGTGTGCACAATGAAAGACGGACTGCCTTGGGTGGGGGAGAAGTTATATATACCGACCACCCAAAGGATCACATTCATGCAACTTTGCCACGACACAAAATCAGCAGGGCATTTTGGATTTGTAAAAACATTGCACTTAATTAAACGGCAATTTTGGTGGCCATCCATGAAAAAAGACATAGAAAGTTACGTGGCCAGCTGCCAAAGTGTGCAACTGCAAAAAGGTTGCAAGAGAAATCGCCAGGACTGTTACAAACAGTGGCAAATCCCTCAGCCCCCTGGAAGGAAATAGCCATGGATTTTATAGTGGAATTACCAGAAAGCAATGGGAATACTGTCATTTGGACGGTCACGGATTTATTTTCCAAACAGATTCACTTTATTCCTTGCCAAAAGATCCCCACCGCAAAAGCTTTAGCGAAACTTTTCGTGCAACATATTTACAGATTGCACGGGGCACCCCAACGCATCATATCTGATAGGGGAGTGCAATTTACATCTGCATTTTGGAAGGAATTTCTATCCCTTTTAGGGACCACCCAGGGACTGACGTCTAGCCCTCATCCTCAGGGAAATGGTCAATCAGAAAAATGTAACGCAGTACTTGAGAAATATTTAAGATGTTTTCTTAATTTCCAGCAGTCAGAGTGGATGGACTTGTTGCCTTTCGCAGAGGTTGCCTACAATAATGCAGTCCACTCCAGCACAGGTTACACTCCTTTTCAAATAGCTATGGGTCAAACTTTCAACCCCATGCCAGAACTAACCCCAAACGAACCGGCAATCCCATCACTGAAAGAATGGATGGAACAATTACAAAACACCTGGCCAATAGTTAGAAAAGCTCTAGAGAAAGCTAGGCAAGCATACAAAGCACAAGCAGATAAGAAAAGGGTGGAGCCCACACCATTCATTATAGGAGAAATGGTGTACTTGTCTACAAAATACTTAAAATCCATACAACCCTGTAAAAAACTTGGACCAAAATATATAGGGCCTTTTCCAATTAAAAGAATAGACCCAGTAACAGTAGAATTAGAATTACCCAAGAATCTTAGGCAAATACACCCAATTTTCCACTGCAGTTTGCTGAAAAGAGAACAACAGTCACCCTTACGGTCAAAAATCCCCCCCCCACCAACACCAATCATGGTAGAAGGGGAGCAACACTTCGAAATAAGGGAAATCCTGGACTCTAGAAAATATTGTGCGGAAACTCAATACCTAGTAGCATGGAAGCACCTCCCCGCCTCTCAAAACGAGTGGGTCCATAAATGTCATGTCAAAGCCCCGAAGCTTTTAAAGAGGTTTCATACAGAGTATCCTAACAAGCCAGACTAACTTTTATACCTGTTTTGTTTTCTCTACAGGTGGATCTCTCTTATTTTTAAGGGGAGCAGGATGTCAGAATCCAATTATATCTTATTTCTAGCTATCTACTCTGAGAAAACCCAATTCTTACTCTCTTTTGGATTCTGTCATACTATAAAGGGGGGGGAGTAAACACGGGTGTTTATGACTGGCATTCCTCCTATCAACTACAAAGGAACATCCTCTGTGGATTCCCTCTGTGGAGTACTAACAATAACAATGCGGCCATCAGCCTTTGATCTCACTCCCTATGAAGCCTCCTTTTACCGGCAGGAAGGAAAAGGGGGGGAAAGTTTGCAACGTTTGGGATTCCGATGGATTTAACACCCAGCCATCTGCCAATTTGAATTGACCGGAAGGAATGTGAAGTGGGGCTGCCTGGGAACACTTTAAAACATTGAATGGTCAATGGGGTTCCTCAGATCCTGTCTAGCATGCCTTCAGTCAGTTTTTCTTAATAAAGATTCCTGTTGGAAGAACCGTTCCAAGAGTTCTGTCTTCTTAAGATGTAAATTGAGGTGGGTGCTTACACTTACACTATTTTGCTATCAACAATGTGCAAGTTTTACAAGCTGCAAAAACAAACTTTGCAACGGTGATTTATCTTGGGATGCTTATGTGCCAAGAAAAATTGAATATAAAATTCAGTTCATCCTGGAAATGAGGTTAGAAGAGATATTAATAGCTCTTTATAACAGATTATGAGGTCGTTTTTTAACATTACTATTTTTGTACATACAGAATTTTACAAAATTTTCCATGCAGCTGTGCTGATGATATAATATGGAACCATAATAATATAAATGTTCACCAAAATTTATTATTTGTTAAGCTGACCAATGTTGCATTAAAATCTGCATTGCTATGGCCATAAGTGAGAATTTTCTCTCATGCTTGTGCTA
This sequence comes from Azemiops feae, assembly GCA_023970755.1. Classification (NCBI taxonomy): domain Eukaryota; kingdom Metazoa; phylum Chordata; class Lepidosauria; order Squamata; family Viperidae; genus Azemiops; species Azemiops feae. The sequence continues at coordinate 33,983 of JALGBA010003059.1, read as the reverse complement.
TTCTGATTGTAATTTTATATTAAGGATGCTTTGTTTAAGCACTGTCATTGCCTAATTTTGTCCACAGGTGTGTTCCTTGAAAAAACTCACTCTCTCTCTCCAATTTGAAGTTTCGAGGACAAATCATATTTGTCATATTTGTATCTGCATCTAATATTTACCATAATTTTATGCCAAATTTCAATAAATAAATATATTTTTAAAAGTTTTTGTCTTTACTACATTTCTGTCAAAGAATTTGCCAATGATCCTGAGCCAATCTAATAGGAGATTGAAGAAATAACTTTCTATCCTCTTTCTCAATATACTTTGAATGTACTACTTACCTATAGAACTTTGATCCTGAAACTGAGCAATGTGTCTTTCTCAACCTTTTTCTGTGCTTTTGGAACTATGCAATGGCTTGTGATGAAAAGCATCCTATTAGAATAATACTTCTCAACAGACCACCATCATTCCATTTCATAGTATCCTTTCTTCAGACCATTTTCACAGAAAATAAGTGTTTCACAGGCTGATACTGACACAAGAAAGGAAGAAATGTTAGTAGATTAAGCCATTTGGCCCTCCATCTAGGGGTAGCAAGTCCTGAAATATTTCACACGGGGGGGAAAGGACATATTTGTCAGGCAGCAGAAGGAACCAGGCCTGACAAGATTGGCTTCCATTGTTTGCTTATTGCATTATCCACATATTACATACAGTATGACAGGGCAAAGGCTAAAGGAACAGTAGTTTGGCCAAGAGCTCACACAAGCTACTGATTAAAACAAAACACTGTGCCAGTTCCAAAGACTTAGTCATCTAATTACACTGCCAATCAGCGACATGCCATTAAAATTAGGGGCTTAAAATTAAAGCAGTGATGGTTGGCTCAGTCAATGTACCTTTTGGATGCCATACAGCATGAGAAAGATTATTATTCATAACTGAAGTTTTAGCTCCTGGATTGGGGATCAACCCAACTCCTTATGAAGAAATGCATTAATTACTGGATGCACCATGGAAATCTGGTACCTATTAAAGCAAGTTTGCTGTCATGGTAGCCAGTAAACATTTCCTAAACAATGCTTTGCTTAAATCAAGCTGCTTGTGCTGCTATTCTTTCATCTGTCAAAGGTGCATAAGGACTGTCAGAACCCAGCAATTTACTGGCCTCCAGTTTAGCATCAGTATCAGTTCAGAGCCAGTTGGATCTAGTGGATAAAGCCTCAGGCTAGAAACTGGGAGACTATGAGCTCTAATCCAGCCTTAGGCACAAAAGCCAGCCAGTCACTCTCTCTTAGTCCAACTCACCTCACACTGTAGTTATTGTTGTGGGGACAATAGGAGGTGAAGGAAGCATTAGGTACATTTGATGCCTTCAGTTGTTTACAAAAATAATAAATGCAGGATATAAATAACATTTTTAAAAATGCATGAATAAATCTGAGGGGTATCCCTTGTCATTCTGCAGTGTCTGTGAATTTCTACTAGTTTGCAGTACCTGCATTCAACTGATTGCCAGAGAATAACTATTAGGAAAGTTGAAGATGGTATTAAAATTGGCTTTGTTTCCTATCTTATACCCAGTGCTTTTTTTGTCATAGAACTCAACGGAACAGAGTTCCGGCACCTTTTCCCCCCCAAGTTTTAAAAGTAACTTTTGAAAATTTGATGTTTGGTCCACGTGGACTTGAATCGCCCTGTTGAGCATAGCAGGTTGGCGGCAAAATCATTAAAACCGTGCATGCGGGCTGCTTATATGTTGAGTCCAATGCATGCGTACTTTGTCCAGTTGCTTGGCTTGTGGCACTGCTCAGCTTGTGATTGGTCATGCGGTCGCGCACTGAGTGCTTACTGCAGGCGGCGACCGTTATGTTTCATTACACAACTGACGTGTGTGGGTGTGTGTACAGTGATTGACTACGTGTGAAAGGTGAATAAAAAATTAACAAGATGTGAGTTCCGGCACCTTTCTTCTTACAAAAAAAGCTCTGCTTATACCCATTGACTCTTTCATCCCTCCAGTCCAACATTTTACAACAGTCTGATACTTTAACCAAGAATGAACCACAAAAGTGTATATATTACAGGCAGCAATTTCTCCAAGCTTTGTTTAGGTGTTGGTTGTTGATTTAGAAAGTGATGAATAAAACTCTGAAAACTTTTCTGTCAAGAACACCCAACAGAGAATAGAGTAGATCCCTGCCAAGTGTTACCTCAGAGGCTTACCTTTAGCAACCTAGCTTTTTCCAAAGGAAGATTATTGCCTTCTTGCAGACATGAGGGGAGAGAGGGAAGCCTGTCAGGATGGGGCAGCAGAGGCAAGGAACAGACAAGAATTGGCAGGGAAGAAGCAGTGAAGAGAGGGAAATATTAGAGGAATCGAGAGATACGGCAACAATGGGAAGTAAGAAATGGTGACTGGTGTTGGGGTGGTATAGAGAGCCTATAGGCAACTCAAGTGAGGTAACAGCCAGGAAAAGGAATACATCCATTTTCTTCTTCTACATATATTTCCCATATACAGATAGTCCTCATCTTACCACCATCCATTTAGTGACCGTTTGAAGTTCAATGGCACTGAGAAAGTGACTTATGACTGACTTTATGATACGACCATTGGAGCATCCCCATGGACACATAATCAAAATTGGGCACTTGGCAACTGGCACGTATTTATAATGTCTACAGTGTCCTGGGGTTGTGTAATCATCTTTTGCGACCTTCTGACAAGCGAAATCAATAGGGAAACCAGAGTCTCCCTACAACTGGTATTACTAACTTAACTTCAGTGATTCTGTGACTGTGGCAAAAAAAGGTCATACAATGGGGCAAAACTCACTAAACAACTGTCTTGCCTAGCAACAGAAATGGAGGGTTCAATTGTGGTAATAGGTCGAGGACTACCTGTAACCCACTGATTCAGCTCTTCAAGACTGCATTGACTGGGAGTATAAGTGAGGGCAAGAGATTTCACAGGGCACCCCTTCCCTTTTGCAGAAAGAAAGCATTACTGCATTCCTCATTGCTATTCACACTGATGTCTTTTGCTGGGAATAAAATAGGAGCCTCATAGCTTTTGTCCCAGAGAAACTATATAGAATAAATAGAAATAGACATTGTGACAAATCAGAAGTTCACAAAAGACCTCATATCTCAACCCTTGCACACTATTAACACATCCAGCAGGGCATTCCGTGTATGTTAAATCTGTAGCACGACAGCAGTGCAGCAAAGTTTTTGCTTCTTTAATCAACCCATACTCCAAATGACTTCTAAGCAAACATTCCTTTCAGCTATAGGAACTGATAAGGACCTGAATGATTCAACACTGCTCAGCATCATCACCCTGCAGTAATGTAATAACACCATTCTGTCCCAAGATGCATTTTTAATCTTTATTTTTTTATACACAATATGTTTCATTGACCATGTTCCTAGTGCAAGTCATGTGACGACTGCCCCATAAAACAGAACTCACCAGTGCTTAAGAGCACCCTGGATTTGAAGTCTCTGCTTAGTTATTAGGTTTTCCTTTTTTTCGTTATTTATTTATTTAGCGTATGGCATGTCATACATGGACTAGCAATACATATTAACATTTCATCTAGATTAATAAAGCACAGTAAAATATAAATATTAAAAAGATCTATGTTCAAATATCATCTAACCATTGAAGCCCAGCATCGTTTGTATGAAAAAAAATCAGATATTGGACCGGTAATATACCCTTAGCTTACAGCTGGCCATGATGTGATCTACGGTTTGATGTTGGGACCCCACACTCACACTGAGGGGAGGATACTGTGCCTCCATCTATACAGGGAGCCCCAGCAGATGCCACATGAGGGGCAAATCCTATTCAGGATTGTCCATTTGGTGGTGTGGTAGTTCGAAGCCTGGTACCTTTTTTCTGGGGTCATTTATATGTCTTCCTATTCAGCAACCCATTTGGCTTATCCACTGGGAATCAATATTAAAGTTCTTGGGCAGATGTTGTGCAAGTATCTGTGGGCGCTTCCTGGATTGGAGTCTTCCAGCTGATAAATGAGGAAAGTCAGCTTCCTCATTGCACTAAAGGATAAAAAGACAAAAAAAATGTGTACCCTAGATCAGGGGTCCCCAACCCCCAGTCAGGCTGCAGCATGCCAGAAACTGGTCTGCGCAAACAAGCAAAGCCCCATCCGCGGGATGCAGGCAATACATGAAACCACGCCCCCTCCGGTCCGCAGAAAAACCTCTCTCCACGGAACTGGTCCCTGATGCTCAAAAGGTTGGGGATCTCTGTCCTAGATGTAATGATTACTTTACAAAATCGCCTTCAATAAATGCTACAGTTTGCCAATAGCTGATCATTGTAGTCCTGGAGCTCAGCATTTTAAAATTAGATATATATGAAGGCTGGAACTAATTCTGGAGACTCTTTGGGTTGAATTTAGTCTGAGTTTTATTTGAAAGCATGACAATCTTTTGAACTAATACCAGAATTCTCTTCTGGCTTAGAAGAAATCAATAGTGCCAGTTGATTTTTTTTTAATGTATAAAGCTCTTCAGCTGTCATGTCTTGTTTTTTATGAAAATAACTTTGCTTTAACTGTATTAATGTCACTTGTGAATTTTAATCCTCCAGATTTAATTTAAAAGGACACTTGATATATAAAGGCATCAGAGAGATCCATTTGTGAGAAGAGAAAGCAATACAGATTTTTCAAATATTGTTACTCTGTAAGTGCATTAAGCTAGATGGGATCAAGTTCAGTCAGACCATAGTAGATCAAGGTGATCTGGAGTCCCTCCATTTATAGTTATTCCAGCAAGGAGTTCAAGTCTTATATGGCTAATGAGATTTATCTACAGTTGTCCATTTAGTTGGTCTAGAGGAACAAATAAGATGGTGCTTGGGGAATAAGTGAGAGAAAGGCTAATAGTAAATAGATATAATTGTGCTTTTTTTAATGCAACAAGAGTAACAAATGTTCAGTCTCCAAATCCTATGTGACATTTGACATTTTGAAGAGAGTAGTATATAAAAATTATAGGATAAACCTAAAATAAGCTTAACAGATTTTTTTTTCAGATAAAGTTTCCCATATAACAGATTTCTCCTAAACTTTCCTGAAGTTATTAATGTGACCTTTAGCCACCAAAAGGCTACCCACCTCCAGTATAAAGAATCTCCTGCATCAATTTTCTCTTCCTGCCAACCTGTCCGCTCTTGTGTGATGGATGGAGACAATCTTTTAAGTCTGCAGGATATGGAGTGTTAATGTACCAGCCTCATCCAGTATGAAGGCATGTAGTTAACACTTCTGCTAGAAGCCAAAATAGCCTTCATTTCCCTGCTGGCCATAGAGGAGAAGTCCTCTCTTCTCATATAGTAAACACAGATACACAAATGCTACTATCCCCATAGCAAGTTAGTAACGTTTGTGGTCTTTTGTATATGATTCCCATAAGACCAAAGTGTCTGAAGCTTCACCAAAGCTAGAACCATTTCCAAGCCCCCGTTCCCTTGTTGAGCCTAAGATTATATCCACTAAGGCTACAGTCCAGCATGAAATCACCCTTGATCCTCTTGTTCCAAGCCAAGAGGAAAATACTGTATGGGTTGTTTTGTTTTGTGGCTGAATTTCTGCTTGGAATAGTCCACAAAATGGTTGAACAATGTGCTCAACTGATTCCAGTATTTTTTTTCTCAATGCTCTTTCAAGGCAAGGGAGCAATGCCCACACTGGGGAGTCCCTGATCCAGGGCTAGCTTCCAAGAACATTAAATTCCAGCTGCCTTTTTCCTCTCAAAGCCTGCTTAGTTTTCTTCCCCCACTATCCCCATACCAAAACCTGGCCTTTTCTTTCCTGTATTTTTAAAATTAGGAGATTTTCCAGCCAAAAGATTCGTCATGTTTCCAGACTTTCCCTGCTGCTTGATTTATATTCCACAAGCGCTTTCCAGTGTCCTGTGCTGAATCTTAATGGACTTACCTAAAGACATGCAGCCACTTCTGCTTAGGATAGCAGATCCAGTTTTTTTTCCAGGCACCGCAGCCCCTGCAGCCAAATGGACTAGGCTGGGGTCAAGTAGCACCATCAGTATACAGGTCCATCTAAAAATCTCAAGCTCGCTCCTTGACAGTGCTGTGCACCTCACATTTGCTCAATCAGGATAAGGCTTTAGGAGAAGTATCACCTATATTTAGTTCAGATGGAAGAAAAAAGCTTTCGTTGTTAGAAGCCTTTGTTGTGTTTCCTTTTTGTAAATATACATATAAAATATCAGCAAGGGCGAAAGGACATTCTGATGAAACGAACAGTTCTCCAGATGTAACTGGACTCTTCATTTCAGCCCTGAACTACAAATATTCTCCTTTACCAGTCTAATGATTGCTCAGTTCCTCTGCTGGTGGGAATAAATGCCCACCAGCATTCTGTCTAATGGGGTGTTGGTGGAGGAGACAAAGTTTCATTGACAGTGAGGCTGGTGGCTTACTCAAACTCTAGCCCACCTGATAGTGCTTTGGTGATAACAGAGAGTAGACTAAGTCCATTCTTTTTTTTTTTTTCTAAATATATTTTATTAGATTTTTATAGGGGTAAAAGGGTTACATCAGAGTGCTTAGGAACCACCGTGGAGGTGGGTATATTGAACATCCAAAAAAAAGAAAAGAAAAACAATCACAAATATATAGCCCAAATCAATTCATTTAAAATTCCCTCTCTAATTCCCTCATTTAGTCTTGCACATTCAGATTAATACATTTCTGTATAAGCTTCAAACCATCCTATCAAATATCACTCACATTTCAATTCTAAAGATCCAGGTCCTGTTTTTAAGCTTTACTAACTTACAATTACCATATTCCAATTGGCCTTAGATAGACATATTATTAACACTTCGGGTGTCCTTTTTTTTTTTACATAGTAATTATATCTGGTATATTATTCCCGCAATAATATTCTTATATTTTCTTCATTAATACCATTTCTTCTCTTGTCACCCATCCCTCTTGTTCTCCTTCTATTTCAAAATAATTATCTTAAAGTAAAAATATCAAACCAACAAATAGATTTCTATCTAATTTAAGTATATATTCTATCAATTCATCTATTTCTATGAAAATCTTTTTAAACCAGTAAATAAAATTTACCTCTCCAGTAATTATCACGTTTAAAACAAAGTATTGTTACAAAGGGTATCCTCTTAGAAATTTCACGTGCTCCATTAGATATTGTTGTTGTTGTTAGTTGCGAAGTCGTGTCCGACCCATCGCGACCCCATGGACAACGTTCCTCCAGGCCTTCCTGTCCTCTACCATCTTCTGGAGTCCATTTAAGCTCATGCCTACTGCTTCAGTGACTCCATCCAGCCACCTCATTCTCTGTCGTCCCCTTCTTCTACTGCCCTCAATCTTTCCCAGCATTAGGCTCTTCTCCAGTGAGTCCTTCCTTCTCATTAGGTGGCCAAAGTACTTGAGTTTCAACTTCAGTATCTGGCCTTCTAAGGAGCAGTCAGGATTGATCTCCTCTAGGACTGACCGGTTTGATCGCCTTGCAGTCCAAGGGACTCGCAGGAGTCTTCTCCAGCACCATAGTTCAAAGGCCTCAATTCTTTTGCGTTCAGCCTTTCTTATGGTCCAACTTTCACAGCCATACATTGCAGCTGGGAAAACCATGGCCTTGACTATACGTACTTTTGTTGGCAGGGTGATGTCTCTGCTTTTTAGTATGCTGTCTAAATTTGCCATAGCTTTCCTCCCCAGGAGCAAGCGTCTTTTAATTTCTTGGCTGCAGTCCCCATCTGTGGTGATCTTAGAGCCCAGGAAGATAAAATCTGTCACTACCTCCATTTCTTCCCCATCTATTTGCCAGGAATTGAGAGGGCCAGATGCCATGATTTTGGTTTTCTTAATGTTGAGTTTCAAGCCAACTTTTGCACTCTCCTTCTTCACCCGCATCAAGAGGCTCTTTAGTTCCTCTTCACTTTCTGCCATTAGAGTGGTATCATCTGCATATCTTAGGTTGTTGATATTTCTCCCGGCAATCTTAATTCCAACTTTTGATTCATCTAGCCCTGCCTTTCCCATTAGATATTAACTCAGTCAAAAAAATCAAAGCCTTTTTAAACCCATTAAATAAAACTTTAAAATACATTTTTAAATCTAACTCTAGGTTTCTTTCTGTGCCATAACGGTTTCCATAATAAAATTCCTGCATCATCAAACCACAATATTAAAAGGTCCATATTCTTTAACGCTTCAGATTGGTCAAAGTTCTCTTTCCTTTCTTCTAGTAGCCTTTGGATGGTAAAAGCCGTTTTATTCCATGTTATATTTGCCAGTTGTTTATCCACCTTTTCACAATTTTCAATAACTTGTATCTGAGTGTCAGTCTCTGTTGATGTTAATGCTTCAGACATCTCCGTTAAAGTTATTCTTTGATCATCAGGCTTCTCCATAGATTGCGTTTGGAGTTGTATAAAGTTAATTTGTTCTTTGGTTTCCACAGTTTCTCTCAGTGTAGTTTCATAGTTGAGTTGTTGACGTGGTTCCTCTTTAGGTTGTACATATTGTTCACTAATCTCTTTGGCGCCAATCTGCTTCTTCTGCGCTGTCTTTCGGTCTATGATTTGATCTGTCAAAGTTTGAAAGTAAGAGTTCATATCCTCTGTGGCTTCCAAAATTTTTTCCAATATGAGCTCATAGTCCAGCTGTGTGTTAGGTTCCATATCAGTAGTAGAAAGATTTTTTAATCTTTTAGAGAAGGCTCTATTTCGTAGAAATCAAACAAATGTTCACCTCCAATTTTCAATAGACCAGCTGTTTCGGTTATCTTATGCTTATCCTCTTTTGAAGGTCATAGCCATTCCCAGCCATAAAAAAATATACAATTGCAGTACCACTTTTCGACACAAGATGTCCTCAGCAGATCATAAAATCTTTTTTTTTTCTTTCCAAATTAATAGATTTTTTATTTTTCGTGTTGAAAAAGATGAAGAAAGGCCTCTCCAAAGTAATAGATGCGTAGTTATAACAATAACAATCAAGAATAGAATGTTTTCAGGTCCCCTCAGTATTCCAAAATTTAATTAGTCCATAAAAAATTAACTGTTTTTTTTTTTTTCCCCAAAGCTGTTTTTCCCGAATGCCCAAACGCTGCTCTCTCACAGCAGGGAAGTAATTCAAACACAAAAGCTTTTGACAGGAGAGTAATTAAGGAAAAAAGGGGTAGGAAAGGTCTCACCCGGATTCTCCACAGGGGTTCTTTACGCTTAGTTGTTCTTCTGGCTTTCAGCTGGTGCGACGAAGTGATCGTCCATTTTGCTGGCCGATCTTTTCCTCCGACGGCCCTAAGGAGATAGCTCGAACTAGGGAGAGCTGCCGCTCTTCCCCAGTCAAGCAGGAGCCTCCTCAAGCGGTGGTCGCCTCTACGGGGCGACTTTCGACCCGGTTAAGGGTCTACCGGCGAAGGGAAAGCAGCCGGTGGGAGAGACGGCTCTCTCCGTGCGACTGCGCGTGTCGCGATCCGGAACCGGAAGCCTAGACTAAGTCCATTCTGAAGCAGCCTGTCAGAGCTTACCTGCTATCACTCAGGGTATTAGTACTACTAGAGAAAGAGGCAGACCAGGACCCTCAGATAGCTCAGTTTATAGAGACCCTTTTCACCATTGGCCGTCCTGCTGCTGCTTCTCCTCTGGTATCATGCTATCCAGCATTACAAATCAAATGACTAAGGAGGGAAGTCGACAACAACCAGAAGTTGTATCAAGCAACCTTATGATTATGCCTTCTAGTATAAATGGACTCTACAAATGATCATATTAAACATGACAGCTGCTTTGTAAATGTGTAAGCCTCTAAAAGCAGCCATTTTTGTAAGAGTATCCAAAACATATTCTCAAAAAAATCCCAATATATGTAGAAAGAATGAAGTCTCTTCAAATGAATAACATAGACAGCATGACTTCCCTTTTGGAAGGTATTGATACAGGGATGACCAAATCTATAATAAAGTCCTTGCTTTTGGAGCTTACTCATTAGAGGCTAAGCAGCACAAGACATTTGGAAATATTCTTTTCTCCTCCTTTTTGCCTCCCTCTGTGTATTTAGGAGTGTCATGCAGCGTTCTTCCTGCCACTAGGCAGAATGAAGCAGCTATTGCAGGAAGTGGAATTTGAGTAAATTAGAAGGGAGAGATGTTTGTGGCTCAGAGAGGAGGAGGAGACCTTTGAGCTTTGTTTGCTTATGGGCATGTTTCTCAATCCACAATCTGTGTGGAAGTTACATGGAAGTTACACCATGACAGTCAAAAGGGATGGCTTTGGAAACTGGACTTTGTCTTGTGGGGGAGGGTGGTATCTTCAGTTTGCTGCGCTTTAGAGAAGATAAGGCCATCTTAGCAGAGGCAGTGGGTCTTCCAACATAACACTGATCCTTGATCTGCTCATCTTCTTAAGAACTGAAAGGCTGCCTCCATATTCCTGAGAGAATTGCAAAGCTGCAAGCCAGTTGGCACCCATATGCTTCCACTACACTGCCAACCAACTGTACCCTCTTAGTTTGCTCACTGATAGATCAGTGGTGAATCAGGCTGACAGATAAACAAGACAGAGTTGACAGTTCAGTGGTAAACTTATTTGCCTGTACATAATGAGTATTCAAAGCTAATTCCTAGAGGTAGATCATAATTAAAGTGAAACAATACAAGAACTGTCTTGCTGGCCTTTTCTGCTTCCTTGTCTCTTTTCATCTTTGTTCCCTGAGTGCAGTACTCTGGCCTCCTTTATATTCCAGCAATAATTTATGTAAATAGGAAATTAGTAACAGGCTGAGGCTGGCTTCATTTCATTGCTGTCATTATGTGATTTAACAGAACCATTTTTGCTGTTACCAAGTACTGACCTTTCCTTCCTGGTCAGCATTTTCTGACAATGGCCCAGTTCATGTGCCTGCTGCTTGACCAGTCTGGTTCAGCTTCTCTAAACAATCAGAAAGTGCTATCCATGGTTCATTTAGCATTATACATAACCACATCAACCTCACTTGTAGTTCCCAACTATCTCAAATCTTGACTTCAGATTATGGCTAAGTATACCTCAGACATTGTAAGAAAACTTAAGATTGGATTTATAGGACTGTGAATGTTAAATGCTTCATTCAGCTAATTAAGAATTTGATTTTGAACATTTTAGAGTCAATATACAATATGTGAAATATCATTTCTCCCAGTTTGGGACTTTCAGACCTAAGGTCCTTTGCTGCAATTGTCATGGAAACCAGAAAATATAACCATACAGGAAATATCCTAACAGTTGGGAAAAGTGGGATTTCTTAAATAAACCAGAGATAAGGTGGTTGTGGAAGGCTGGTAGTTTGGGGAGAGAAATGAAAAATGGAATTTATTAAATATATAAATATTGATTATGTGCCATCAAGTTGATGTTGACTCTTGGTGACCAGGCAGACTGATTTTCTCCAGGATGATCTGTCCACAGCCTGGTCCTTCAGGACTTCCCCACCTTGCAAGCTAGTCATCCTCTTCTCTTTCCTTCCAATTTTTGCAGCATTATGTCTGTAAGAAAGAAGAGTTATTCTTCCCATAATGTGCCAAGGAATTTGAGCTTGATCATTATGCCTAAAGTGAGAACTCTGAGTGGATTTGTTTGATGATCCTTTTGTTTTTGTTCTTGGCTACCCATGCTATTCTCAGGACTCTTCTCCAATACTCAATATTCCTTCTATCCTGCTTCTTCAAAATTCAGCTTTTGCTTCCATTGTATGTAGCAGAGAAAGTCATAGTCTGTGTGATTATGATCTTTGTAAGTATAGACATAACATTACAGCATCTGAACATCTTTTCACAGACCTTTGTTACTATTCTGCCAAGTGCTAATCTGTGGCATATTTCTCGACTGCTGCTTCCTTCATTGTTGATTGTTAACCTAAAGGCAGAGCTATCTCCACTGTCAGTTCCAAGGCTGGTTGTTCTACCTGTTGTCATTGGTTTGGCCTTCTTTATATTTAATTTTAATCTGATTTTTTTCACTGTACTCCTTGACTTTCTTTACTGGAGCTTGCATTTTCAATTTTCAACTGTCAGAATATGTCATCAGCATAGCACAGGTTATTGGTGGTTTTTTGCCCAATTTTAAATCCACACTCATCTTCTGATCCAGCTTCCCTGTCTCTATATCCTGCATATAGGTTAAATAAATAAGGGGGTACAGCCTTATTTACGCCTGCTTCTCTAGGCTGCACAAACCTAGAGCCATTCTATTTCATTACATTCTGTCCATACTGTGACTTTCCAACCTGTGTATAAGTTTCACATGAGGACAATGTTCTGGGATTCCCATTTTCCTCAGCATAGTCCACAGTTTAATATGGTTAATACAACAAAAGGCTTTTTTATAATCAGTGATCACTTACTGACTGCTTTGTGGTATTCTTTGGCTTTCTCTATTATCCAGCACAGGGGTCCCCAACGTGCAATTCCACTTGCACACGCAGTGGGCACACACACTGAAGCTCCATTTGTATGATTGGCAGGTGCCCATACCCGCTGCTTATGCAAATGGAGCTGCGCATGCGAGCACATGCACTTGCCGCTCACACAGAACCGTACCCTCTTCTCTCCCCCCCCCCCCGCTGGTCCACCAAGCCAGAAAGGTTGGGTACCGCTGATCCAGCAGGCATAAACAATAAATGCCCAATATGATTTTCCATTTATTTATTATACTGTATCCCTACAGTATTTAACTTGGTGCAAACATATGGATGCTAATGGTACCTGAAAGGAAGAGAGCGATGAATTGATTATGATCCCTGCCCTCCAAAACAGGGAAAATATGAGTATTAGACACACAAAGAAAAATCCAGTGAAATATCCAGTTTCTCAATCTTACCAGCCAACGGTTGTCAACTCTATCTGAAAGAAAACCTGGAGATTTCTCCTAGCCACTGTGTATGTATTGTGTCTACACACACAGGGAGAGAGAGCATCAGGACAATAAAATAAATTAATTAAACTACACACACAAAGAGAAGACAGTGGAGCTGGGGGAGGGATGACGGTGTGAGAACCAAAGGAAAAAAAAACAGAATAGGCATAAGATAAAGCAAGAGATAATTGCACAGAGAAAATAAAAAATGGAGAGATGCTCTATTCAGGAATTATAAAAAGTTTTTTATGCACCAGGCAAATATCTGGTGCATGAAAAGCTTTTTATAATTTTCTATTTTCTACCTCATACTTGTATGTAAATTTTCTACCTCATAGCTATATGTAAAACCAACTATGCTTTTTGGTTTTCTTCCAAATGCATTGATTCCGCGATTCTGGGGGTGGTTGATCGTAAGAAGTAAACCCTCTGGAAATAGTTTGCATTGTTTCAGAAGTGTTATTTCTGGAAAATAAGGATCTGTGCACTCCAAGTTGAAAGCAGAACTCTGTGCTTTGCACATCCTTGCTACCCATACATTAAAATCTATTCTCAGTCAGTGGGTTAGTAAGATGGCTGCTTCTCCTTGAAAGAAGAGTAATAGAGGCAAATGTATGGTTGCCTGTTATGTATAAACAGGACCCTTTCTTTTCAGTCCATTACAGTTTTGTTCCATGATCAGAGTACTTTCAAAGCTTCATATGGCTTCACAAGATATTGGGGATTACTTATAACTGAATTCTGAATCTTGCCAAAATTGAAGACAAATCACACTGCTCCCCAATTCTAACATGCGTACAATTCATGAATATATGCTAGGTTGCCATAACTCATGTCTGTGCTCTATCTGAGAGAGAGGGAAGATAATTTGATGGGCTGGAGAAAGGGTGACCAGGTTTGTTCCTCTTCTCTTTTTTGTATAAATTTTATTAGTTTTTATAGGGTTAGGAATAAGGTGGGGTCGGGGTTGGGGTTGGGATTTGGGTTAGGGTTAGGATTAGGGTTGGGGTTGGGGTTTTTCCAAATAACATTCTCAATATTTAGCAAACAGCATAATGTCTGGGTTCATGTGTTTAACAAACAATAATAGATAATAGTTAATTATCATAAACAATATGTTAATTAATCGCTCAATAGTCTTCTTCTTGCTAATATATATTCAAAATTACATATCACATTCCTTTCTCTCTAACTCGTTTTTCTAGTCATTGATAGAAATTATACCATGTTCTAAAATACACTGAGTCTTCTTTCTCTTTTATCTTTAAAGTCAATCTATCCGTTTCTGCACACTCTAAAATTTTTTTAATTATTTCAGGTGATAAATTTTCATTTTCCCAATGTTGGGCAAATACAATTCTTGCTGCCGTTAGTACATGTAGTATTAAATATATGCAATCTTTCTCATAATTTGCTCCTATTATTCCTAACAAAAATAATTCTGGCTTAAAGTCTATTTGTTTTTTAGTCATTTTCTCCAACCATAAATGTATTTTAACCCAAAATCTTTTTGCTTTAGGGCATGTCCACCAGATATGATAATAAGTACCTGGTCTCTGTTTGCATTTCCAACAGTTGTTTGAAGTATTTTTAAACATTTTTGCTAATCTCACTGGTGTCATATGCCATCTGTAAAACATTTTATATAAGTTTTCTTTATATGACACTGCTTTAGTTAATTTAATATTTCTTTCCCATAACTTTTGCCAATCTTCTAATTCTATATTATATCCAAAATTCTTTGCCCATATTATCATTGTTTCTTTTACTTGTTCTTCCTCCATCTTTAAGTTTAACAGAAATCTATAGAGTTTCTTAATCAACTTTTCATCTGTTTTTATCTGATCAAAGTCTGTCTGTTCTTTATAAAATCCCGTTGTTTTAATTTGCAGATTTGTTTCAATTTGCAGATATGGCCACCACGCTAAATCAATATCTTGTTCTTGTAACTCTTGTCTGTCTTTCAATTTTCCTTCATTGTCCAAAATATCTTTATAAATCACAACTTTATCGTAGTTAATTAAATTTGGGTAAGCAAAAGCTTCCATTGTTGAAAGCCATTTGGGTATCTTAATATAATTTTTTTTCTTTTATTCTTTCCCATTCTGAAAGAAGTGCATTCCTTATAAAATGGTTTTGAAAGTATCTATGTATTTTATTCTTTCCATACCACAGAAAGGCATGCCAACCAATTTGTAGGTCATGCTCCTCTAGGTACAATAGTCTTTTATCTCTAAGCATTATGCATTCTTTAAGCCATGTTAGAATGGTTGCTTGGTAATATAACCTCCAGTCCGGCAGTCCAAATCCTCCACTGTTTTTTGCTTCTTGTAGCATTTTCACTTTGATTCTAGCTTTTTTTCCTTGCCAGATAAATTTCAATATTATTGTATTCAGTTCATCAAAAAAGGCTTTTCCCAGCCTTACAGGGATTGTTTGAAATAAAAAGAGTATTTTTGGTAAGATATTCATTTTCACTGTTGCTATTTTCCCCAACATTGAAAGTTGGAAGTTTTTCCACTTTTCCAAATCCAATTTTATTTGTTTTAGCAGTCTTACATAGTTATCTTCTTTTACTGTTACACATCTTGCTATTAGATAAATTCCCAAGTACTTGACTTTTTTAACTATTTGAAGATTTGTTTTTTTTGTTAGTTGATTTTTTTGTTTTTCTGTTAAATTCTTTGTTAGCACTTTGGTCTTTTCTCTGTTTATTGTCAACCCTGCCACTTCTCCAATTTTTTCTATTTTTTCCAGAAGTTTGGTGCTTGTTTCCAATGGATCTTCCAATATAAAAACCAGGTCATCTGCAAATGCTTGTAATTTATATTTTTCATCTTTTATCTCCAGTCCTTTAATTTCTATATCTTGTCTAATGTTTCTATTCAGTACTTCCAATGTTAGTATAAATAGTAATGGAGATAGTGGGCATCCCTGTCTTGTGCCCTTTTTAATATTGAAGTTTTCTGTAAGATCTCCATTTACAATTATTTTGGCAGTTGTTTACAATAAATTGTTTTGATTACATTTATAAAGTTTCTTTCCAAAGTCCATTTCTGCAAATTGCTGAAACATAAATTGCCAGTTTACGTTGTCAAATGCTTTCTGTGCATCAAGGAATATTAAGGCCATCTGTTTCCCTGAATGAATTTCATAATACTCTAACACATCAAGAATCATTCTTAGATTATTTTTTATCTGTCTTTTAGGTAAAAAACCATTTTGATCTGTGTGTATAAATTCGATCAAAAATTTCTTTAGTCTTTCTGCCATTATAGAAGCAGAGATTTTGTAATCTACATTTAATAATGATATTGGTCTATAATTTTTTATTTGCGTTAAATCAGAGTCTTCTTTGGTTATTAAAGTAATGTTGGCTTCAGTCCATGTATTTGGTATTTTAGCCTCCAGGAGAATTTCATTACACAGTTCTTTCAGAATCGGACTTAATACATCTTGTAGTGATTTATAAAATTCTGCAGGTAATCCATCTGGGCCAGGAGTCTTATCCTTTTTTTGCCTTTTTATAGCCTCTATAATCTCCATCATTGATATTTTTCCATTTAATATGTTTCGAATATTCTCTGGAATTTTTGGTAAGCCTGCTTTTTTTAAGTACTGCTGTATTTTTTATTTTGGAATTTCCTCTGCCTTATAAGGTATCTCATAATAATCTTTAATAGTTTTTTAAATTGTATTATTTTGAAACTGTAATTCACCTTTTGGATCTTGCAGCTTGTTTATCAATTTTTTCTCTTTTTCTTTTTTCAGTCTATATGCTAACTATCTCCCCAGCTTATTGGCATTTTCAAAGAAGTTATGTTTAGCCCTTTTAATCTGTTGAGCCATTATTTCCATCTCGGCTAGATTTAATTTATGTTTTATTATCTCCATTTGTTTCTTAAGTATTTTCTTTTGTGGATCTATTTGTAATTCTGATTCTAACTTTCTGAATTCTTCCTTCAACTTTAACTGTTGTTTCTTTTCTTTATTCTTTTTAGCGATATAAGTTATAGCCAACCTCTGAAATATGCTTTAGCCATATCCCACACATTTTGAAGCAATGTTTCTTCTTTCTTGTTTATTTTGAAGAAAAAATCCATTTCCTTTGTTGCTAATTGTAGAAATTCTTTTTCTTTCAATATAGATTTATTCAAGGACCATCTTAATTTTTTCTTAGTTCCTCTCCAAGTCATCTTTATTGGGTTATGATCTGCCCAAACATTAGTTTCTATCTCAATTTCTTGTATCATCTTATTAAGTTCCAAAGATGTCCATATCGTATCAATTCTAGACCATGATTTATGTCTATTTGAGTAAAATGTATATTGTAGTTTCTTTGGATTTTTTTCTCTCCATATATCTTGGATACAGAGTTCTTCTGTCATTTTTAAAAACGCTTTAGGTAATATATTTCCTCCTTTTCTCCCTTGTTTGGCGCTTTTGTAGTCCAAAGTTCCATCCGTTATTGCATTAAAGTCTCCTATTATACAAAGATTTTGATAGTTTAAATCTAATATTTTTTTATATAGTTTTTGCTAAAATTGTTCTTGTTTATCATTTGGTGCATATATTGCTACCATCAGTATCTGTTTTTGATCCATCATTATTTCCACCATTAATATTCTCCCCTCTTCATCTGCATAAATTTGTTTGGGGTTCATCATTTTTTTAATGTATAGAGCTATTCCTCTTTTCTTTTGAAGTGCTAATGCAAAGTGAAGTTTACCAATTTTCGGTTGTTCTAACAACTTATAATGTCTCTTAAAGTGTGTTTCTTGAAGACAAATTATATCCATTTTTAATTTTTGTCATCGTGTAAAGATTTTTCTCCTTTTTGAAGGAGAATTTAGTCCATTTATATTCATTGACAAAATCCCACTCTCCTCCATCTCTTTCAGTTATATCTAGGTCTTAATCTTCTAGTCAATCTTATCTGTCTCTGATCTCTTGGTCTTGCTCCTTCTTCTGTATATGTGTTTTTAATTTCTTCCTCCTCTCTTGGTTTGACTGCTCCTTTTACTGCCATTTCTTCCTGTTTCTTTGTTTCTCTCTTTGTACCGGATTCAGAGTCACCTCCTTCCAAAAATGCTCTATGGTTGTCGAAGAATTCCATTGCTTTAAGTGGCGTATCCAGTCTATATCTTTTCATATCCCAGTAGATTAAAATCCCTTCTGGAATCAGCCATCTGAAATTCACTCATTTTTCAATTAATTTCCTAGTTAGAAACTGGTATTCTCTTCAGGATTCTCTTATTCTCCTAGGAATTTGTTTGAGGACTTTCTTTTTGAGAAATTTCTTTTTCTTTGTATTTCAAAGGTTTGTCTCTTACTCTTCTCAAAATCTCATCTCTTCTAGATCTTTTAAGAAATCTAACATGTACTTCCCTGGGGACTTTATTTCTTCTAGCATAGTTTGAGTTGACTCAATAGATCTGGTCTAATTCTCCTTCCATTTGCTGTTTCCCAGTTTCTAATACGTCTGCCAATAATTCTGTTATCAAGCCTAGGAGATCCTCTTCCTTATCTCCCATTATATTTTGAAACCTTAAAAACTATGAGGCTCTTTCCATCTCCATCCCAGCTATCGAGTCTTCTAGTTCTTCATTTATTTGGATCAACTTCTGATTTTCATCTTTTAAAACTTCTAATTTCTGGTCAATCTCAATTGATTTATCTTCTAATTTTTGAATTCTTTGTTGATTATCTGTGATCATCTGTTTAAAATTTTCAAATTGAGAATCCATATTGTCAATTTTTTGATTCATTTTATCAAAATCACTTTTCAACTCCTCATGGTTTCTCGTTGTGACCACCATCTGAGTAGCGATTGCCTCTTGAATTGCTTGTAGGGTCGCTTGAGTGTCCTTTTGGAAGGTATTAGCCTTTTCTTGTTGAAGCATTGCATCAATTGATCTCTGATAGACTGGACTTGCAGAAGCCGAAGAGGCAGCAGAAGATCCTTTTTTTCCAACTTTAGATAGGTTGGGGATGCTCATCTTTATCTTTAAATCATACATTGTAATCCACCAAGTAAGTCAAAATTTATAATCCAATAGGCTCCTAACAAATAGGAGAGGTAAACAATAAAAATAGTAAATGGTAAAAAAGAGCAAAAGGGAAAAAAGAAAAAAAATGTGCCAAAATTTGTAATCCAAAGTATTCTGTTCGAAGGGATTTGTTATTATTCACTGTTTCAAAACAGCTTGTAAAAATTCCAGGTCAAGCTGTATTTGTAATCCAGGGAAGTCCGATAACTTCAAACACAGTTTTTATTTATAATTGTAATCCATCCTGTAGGACAGGGTAATCCAAAAAGAGTCTTTCTTTTTCAGCCACAATCTTCAGGACTTTAAATTCCAAGGACACCAAAATGTTTAAACTATAAGCTATGTCTGGGCATACAGCCAAGTTTTAAGACTCCAATCAGAGCAACTCCGTAAGATAAAGACAGGGGGGGGGGGAAGCAAGCCTGAATGTAGTTCTCAGTTTTGCCACTAGACGTCATTAGATGTCCATTCCCACCATACTTTTAAAAAGTTTAAGAAGTTAAAACCCAATGGTTCCCAAACAAGGAATAAACAAAAAAAAAGATTTATAAATCCAAAAGTTTTCCAAATTATCCTTCTTTTATGCCTCAGTTATCTTCACAATATTGTTATGGCAGTTTTAATTTCCCCAAAGCTTAAACCACTACTTATACTTCAGGAGGGAAGGGTAAGGAAAAAAGCCCCCCCTCCCTGGAGCTTGGGGATTTCTTGCTTTTGAATGCTGTTTCCCAGAACCGGTATTTTCACTTGTAGAGAGATAAGGAAAGTAGTCTCATCCAGATCAGCTGTTTTGCCTTTCGCTTTTAAATTTTGTTGTCTCCGACGATCAGCTGCTTCTGGCAGACCGCATAGGTGTGGTCAGCCTTTCTTCCTGCCGGTCCTGAGGGCTCCTTTGGATCAAGTGGGCCAGCTACTGCTGGCCCGCAATCTGCAAAGGTTCACCCTTTGGCCAGTCGCCTCTGTGGGGCGACTTTCAGTCCTATTGGACTCCCCAGTTGGTAGAAATCAGGCTTGGGGAAGGGAGATTCATTCCCCAGCACCCATCTTGCAGCAACGTCACCAGAAACTCCAGATTTGTTCCTCTTCTCAAACCAATCAAACAACTCTCCACGATATTCTGAAATCTCTTAGAAAATCTAAGCAATAGCAGGTTTCACTAGCAGACAGAAGAGAAGAATCTGCATCAAACCAGTTGCATGCTGTGGAAGCCACTGGACCAACGTTGAAGGAACACAACTGGCAAATGTAGAGTAGTACTACAGAAAGAGAACATCCATTAATGTGCAAGGATACCTTCAGGAAAAGCAAGTGTCAATGCTTTTTTTGACTCAGAAATGTAATGTCTCTGTTTACTGAACATGGCCAACTCAGTAAGCCATCTCCCAGTCAATCTATGGGGCTAGCAGCCTAAAAACAGGGATAACTGGTTCTGTTTTAGTCCTCTCTACCTGTCTGAAGGAGGCCAGGAAGTTATTATTTCTATTACTACTTTGTTTTGTTTTTTATTTCTCCCAGGACAGATACCGCAACCACTACTAGAGATATATAAAACCAAAATCTCCACTTAAGAAGGTCTCTTTTAGGGAATCTTCAAGGTTTGTTTCCACTATGGATCTTTTAATAGTTATAGGCATCAAACCAAACTGTTAATTTTGAAGTAAATAATTTACACCACCCTGGGGTGAGAGGGGAGATTTCCATAACCACTAAAAAGTATGAGTTTGGGAACAGATCTCTTCAGATCATTTGGCTGGGTTGACTGGCCCTATCTGGGAGTTGATATGGTATGTCCAATCCCATAATTAATCATGTTGTGTAACAGAGGTAGCAGATATGTGATGGAGTCAAAAGTCATAGTGGCGCAGTGGTTAGAATGCAGTATTGCAGGCTAACTTTGCCCACTACCAGGAGTTCGATTCTGACTGGCTCAAGGTTGACTCAACCTTCCATTCTTCCGAGGCAGGTAAAATGAGGATCCAGATTGTTGGGGGTAATATGCTGATTGTCAATGCTGCTAATATTGGATATTCTTGCTTTGACAAAATATGCAGAACTATCTGGTATTTTTAGAGTTAACTTAGATGATGCTGGGAGGGGGGGAGAAAGAATGTGTATGGAGAGCAATTAAGAACAGAAGTCAACCTTTGCCTTTCGGGCTGATTGGAGAATGTGAATTATGACTGCAAAATAGAGGAGGGGAATAGGCTGGAATGTTATGTGCGAGGGAGGGGAATTTAGATCTTGGCATCCATTTCATGGCATGCCAACATTCTGTTACATGAATAAAGACTTTTTAGGATAAACAATGCCTGGAAGTTCTTTGAAGTGTTTCATTAGTCGGAACCTTGACAACATGCCAAGATCTAAATCCTTTTCAACCAACCTGGGGTCCTGAACTCCAGTCGCTGTCTCTAGGCTTGAGAGAAGCTGGCAAAGATTCAGGAGGAAAATCTATCATGGGAAAAGGGAGCTTGCTTGAAGACGATAACCCGGCAGCTGCTAATATCCCAGAGGGAGAAGCAACAGACAGCATGCTGTGGGAAGATGAATTTTGGCAGACAGACGGCTGGCAGGCAAATGCAAATCGGTGGAGAGCTACCAGATCGCCTGCCACTGAAGATTCAGGTGAGTCACTGGAAAGATTTGAAAAGCCAGAGATGAGAAGCAGAAGTCAATTCCTGCAGAGAGGAGCCTGCAGCCCTTCCATTGCAGATCAGACAGCCTTCCAGATCCTGTCTTCCCCTGCCAGGGACTCCAGCCCTGAAGAGAGAGGGAATCCCAGTCTGAGGCCTCTGCAACAATGGGGAGTTTGGCATCCCCCGCAGGTGGATGGTCAGCAGCCTCTGAGCTTGCCACAGGTAATAGAGGCCTTGCAACAGCTTGGGGTGGTACAGAAGCCAGGAGATCAGCAGCTGGTGGGAGAACGACCACAGCAAGGAGATTGGCCACAGCTCTCGAACGTGCAATCCCTGGGCATAAATCAGCAGCCAAGATGGGGCCAGCAGCAACAGCCTATAATTGCACCACCTTTCAGAGCAACCTTCGATGGGGACCCAGAGAAGCTGATTTTTTTTCCTCAACCAAGTGCGCTCTCATTTGAACCGCTGGGCCTATCTCTACCTGAACCCAGGTGCCTTGGTCGATGTGATTGCGTCCAGCCTAGAGGGAGAAGCATCCGAATGGCTGAACAATTTATATAATGAGCAAGCCCCCAAATTGGAGGACACCCACCTCTTCCTCCTAGGGCTGAGAGAAAGATTTGAGGACCCATCCATTGGCCTCAAGGCAAGAGAACAAATCCACACAAAAAACAAGCCAGCAGGCCTGCTCTGGGGTATGTGCGAGAGTTTTGCAAGACAGCAGGTCGAATAGAGGGGTGGCCTGAGCAATCCCTAATTCATCACTTCATTGAGGGATTAGACAATCACCTCTCTCAGGCCTGCTTCTATCGAGCAGTACCTGATCAGCTGCAAGAATAGTACCAGGCAGCGGTGAAGCAAAGGATGAGGAAAACCGTGACCGGGCCAGCCACTTACATGGACTATCAGCTGTCAAACAGCTTTTGAGAATTTAAAAAGACTATTTGCTGCTGAACTGGTCCTAAAGCACCCCTGCCCAGGGGAACCCTTTGTAATTCAAGCTGACGCCAGCAGTCGGAGCTGTATTGCTGCAAAAGAACCAAAGTGGAGCCTTGTAACCCTGCGCCTACACCTCTAAAAAATTTACTGAAAGTGAGAGGAGATGGGCAATATGGGAGAAGGAGGCGTTCGCAATTAGGTGGGGGCTGTTAAACTGGCGACACTATCTAGAAGGGAGCAAGGTGCCATTTGAAGTATGGACAGATCACAAAAATCTAGAAGCACTGAGAACTCCCCGCAAATTGTCCCCAAAGCAAGTGCGGTGGGCACAGTACTTTAACCATTTCAACTTCGCTCTAAAGTACATACCTGGAGGGAAAAACTTCCTAGCTGATGCGCTATCCCAATTTCCCCAGTACAAAAGTGAACGCGAGGAGGTTAATGAGGCAATTATCTCCAGTCCACAAACTGCCGCTCAACTCACGCCTCGCAGGATCCCTAATCCTGATGACCCTGGGGTAAAGAAGATAAAACAAGAGCTCCTCACCGATCAATGGTTCAAAGATAATCAAACCTCCCTAACATGCAGGGATGGCTTGGCTTACAAAGGGGGGAAACTATATTTGTCTGAAGCCCTCCATCTTAATGCTCTCAAACACAGCCATGATGTAAAACAGGCTGGGCACTTTGGATATTTAAAAACTGTACACCTCATCCGCCGGCAATTCTTGTGATGTGGAAGTGAGATGTGGAAAACTATGTCAGGAGTTGTACTTTATGTGCCACAATGAAAAGAATTTCAGGGAAACCCCCTGGGCTACTGCAATCAGTGGCTAACCCCTCTCAACCATGGGAAGAAATAGCTATGGACTTTATTGTAGACCTACCTGAAAGTAGGGGAAAGTACTGTCATCTGGACTGTGATAGACCTGTTCTCGAAGCAGGCTCATTTCATTGCCTGCAAAGGACTCCCATCTGCCCAACGGCTGACCAAATTGTTCCTGAAACATATCTACCGGCTGCATGGCGCCCCTAAGCGAATAATTTCGGACAGGGGGGTGCAGTTCACAGCGAAATTTTGGAGGAGTTTTCTTAAAATAATTGGATCATCTCAAGGCTTATCATCTGCTTTTCATCCAGCTACCTATGGGGCTGCAGAATCCGCTAACAAAATGGTGGAGCAATATCTCAGATGCTATGTTTCCTACCAACAGATAAACTGGACTGACCTCCTCCCTTTCGCCGAGGTGGCTTACAATAATTCTGTTCCCAGCAGTACCGGCTACACGCCTTTCAGAGTAGCCATAGGAAAAGAGTTCAGCCCAATACCTGAATACCCTCAGGTGCCCTCCGCCTCCCAGACACTTGATCAATGGGTGAGGGGGTGGGAAGAAGTTTTGAGAAACACGAAAACTGCGTTACAAAAGTCTTCCAAGACCTATAAAAAGCAGGCTGATAAAAAGAGGGCTCCCCAAAGAACATTCCAAGTTGGGGAAAAGGTTTATCTGTCAACTAAATATTTACGCCTCAAATTGCCCAGCAAGAAATTGGGACCAAAATTCTTGGGGCCTTTCCCCATCGTAAGGATCATCAACCCCGTCACAGTAGAATTGAAACTCCCTAGGCTTTTAGGGAGGATTCACCCTGTCTTCCATTGCAGCTTGTTAAAACCTTTTCGGGGCTCCACTTTAAGACCTCCCCCTAAGAAGGCACCCGGGCCCCTCGTAGTAGCGGGTCAGACTCACTATGAAGTAAAACGTATTCTTGACTCTAGAATTTTTAAAGGGAAATTGCAGTACCTAGTACAATGGAAGGGGTACTCGCTGTCCGAAGCTACCTGGGTGAAATCTAGCGATGTGAAGGCTGACCGACTCATCAAAAAGTTTCATGAGAAAAACCCCAACAAACCAAGAGATAATCCCTGACATATGCTTTTGTATATATACAGGACCTATCCTTTTTGTAAGGGGGGGTAGATGTCAACGCTGCTAATATTGGATATTCTTGCTTTGACAAAATATGCAGAACTGTCTGGTATTTTTAGAGTTAACTTAGATGATGCTGGGAGGGGGGAGAAAGAATGTGTATGGAGAGCAATTAAGAATGGAAGTCAACCTTTGCCTTTCGGGCTGATTGGAGAACGTGAATTATGACTGCAAAATAGAGGAGGGGAATAGGCTGGAATGTTATGTGAGAGGGAGGGGAATTTAGATCTTGGCATCCACTTCATGGCGTGCCGACATTCTGTTACATGAATAAAGACTTTTTAGGATAAACAATGCCTGGAAGTTCTTTGAAGTGTTTCATTAGTCGGAACCTTGACACTGATCTTGCAAACTGCTTAAAAGCTGTTGTAAAGCACTATGGAGTGGTATATAAATCTAACTGCTATTGCTATTGCTATTATGCAGCCATTCCATCCTTAATAGATTTTCCATGGTAAAAAAAATATGAGGTGGGGATGTAAGAAGAATTAAGTGAAAATGGTGATATTTCCCATCAATCAAATTCAGTGAATGAGGCAGCACAGTGCTAAAAGGGGGGGAAATTACATTGCCATAGGGATATACTATAGGCCACCCAACAAACAGAGGAAATAGACGAACTTTTTGCTAGTCAGCTAACTAAGGTATGTACGAAGCACATCACAATAGTAATGGGGGACTTTAACTACCTTGACATCAACTGGGAGGCAAACTCTGCACCAAGTGGAAGATCAAACAGATTCCTGACAAACCTAGCAGACAACTTTGTCTCCCAAAAAGTAGAGAAGGGAACTAGGGGATTAGCCATTTTGGATCTAATTCTCACTAACAGAGATGAAATGATAGAAGGTGTTGAAGCCACAGGAACCTTGGGAGGAAGTGATCATGCAATATTGGAATTCAACATTATGGAAGCACAAGCAATAGAACACAGTCAAACTAGAGTCTTGGACTTTAAGAGAGCTAATTTCAATAAACTTAGAGAGGGCTTGGGAAGGATTCCATGGATGAGAATCCTCAAGGGGAAAACAACTCAAGAAGCTTGGGAAATTTTGAAAAGTGAGATAATAAAAGCCCATTCTAGCACAATACCAACAAAGAAGAAAAATAACAGCTCTCAAAAGAAACCAGCATGGCTGCATAAAGAACTCTCTGATAAATTGAAAGATAAAAAGGACAAATATAGAAAGTGGAAAGAGGGGCATATAACTAACACAGAATATCAGCAAATAGCCTGAGCCTGCAAAGATGAAGTGAGGAAAGCTAAGGCTCAAAATGAACTAAGGCTTGCGACCAAAGTCAAAAATAACAAAAAAAAAAGCTTCTTTCAACATGTAAAAAACAAGAAAAAAGTGAAGGAAATGATTGATCCATTAGTGGGGGAAAGTGACAAGAAGGTGACAAGCAACAGGGAGAAAGCAGAACTATTTAACTCAGGTTTTGCATCTGTCTTTACACAAAGGGAAAATACAGACCAACCTATCAAAAATAGTGCCATAAAAAACAGAATAGAAACACAAGTTAAGATAAGCAAGAAAATGGTAAGTGAGCACCTGTCCAGCCTAGACGAGTTCAAATCACCAGGACCAGATGGATTATACCCCAAGGTTCTCAAGGAACTGGCAGATGTGATCTCAGAACCACTGAACTATATTTTTCAAAGATCCTGGAGCACTGGGGAACTACCAGAGGACTGGAAAAGAGCTGATGTAGTTCCCATCTTCAAAAAAGGAAAAAAAATGGATCCAGGAAATTACAGACCTATTAGCCTGACCTCAATACCTGGGAAGATTCTGGGCTTCCGGTTTGCGATCGCGGCGTGGGCGGACGTGCGGAGAGAGCAGTCTCTCCGCCGTCCGGTTTCCCTTTGTCGGAAGACCCTGAAAAGGGTCAAAAGTCGCCCTGGAGGGGCAACCACTGTGAGGAGGACCCTCGATAGATCGCGGAAGGGTGGCAGCCCTTCCGTTTGATCCGAGGCAGCTCCTTTGGACCGACGAAGAAAAGATTGGCCATTAACATGGCCGATCACTAAGCCGTACCAGCCGAAAGCCAAAAGCACCACCAAGCACAATGAAAGCACCGCGGAGGAATTGGGTGAGACTTTACCTTACCTTTCCTGTATCCCAATTATTTTCCTGTAAAAGCCTTTTGAAAAAATTTTTCCCCCTTTTAACTGGGCGGCATCTGCCTACTTTGGGAATACAAAGCTTTTTTGGGGGGGGAAGAACAACTAAGCTAAACATCTAAATAACTGGACTTGCACCTTTTGGATATTTGGGGCCCCCAAAAGTTCCTGTTTCTACGGGGACCTAATATCTTATCTATCTGTTAAGTTGAAAAAAAAAATTTTTTAACTGGATAAAAGCCTAACTTGAGTTTGGAAAAAGACTTTACATGCTATCGGGGACATCTTGTGGTGAAACCTGGTATAGCAAGTGTATTTCTTTTTGTCTGTGAGACCTGTGACACTAAGATTTGTCCTTGGCACCATCAAAAAAGATAAGAATTTGGAACAGCTGGGTGGTGAAAACAACTCTTTATAGTGGAGGTGGATGTTTACTGACTTTCATAAAAAATAGCCTTCACTAAAGGACTATCTGTAAACATCACAGAAATGGAGGAATACTACCCACAACTTAACTACAAACTTATACTTGAAAAAATCCTTGAGGCTACTGAGCTAATGCACTCCAGACTGAAATATAAAGGTGCCACCCTAAATTTACAAAATGCAGCCCAGACTTCAACTGATGAACTTACAATCCAAAAAGCAACAGAAGAGAAAGAAATTAACATCAAAGTGGATTTTAAAGAATACCAGGTACAATCTACTGAAAACTTTGATAGTCAAACCTTTATCTTAACTAAAAAATCTGCAACTCAAAACGCAACAGAAACTGAAGAAAGCAACATTAAGATGGAAGGTGCTGAAGACCAATATGCACAACACATCGAGAACCTAGACAACCTAGACAACCAAACAACAATTACAACATTGAACATGACTCCTTACTTAAGCCAGATGGAACCGGAAGAAGAAGACCAGACTGAACTGATGACAAATATACCAAGCCAAACATGGAGATTTGAACTACCAGGCCAACAACCCAATGATTACAAAGGGGCCAGCTCCTTTGAAAAATTGATCACTGGATGGTCTCCCCTGATTCAAATATCATGTGTAGGAATGAAGGGAGATCTATCTGATGATTTAAAGGCACTGGTATGGAAGCCTGCTTGGCACAAAAAGAAAGCTAGAGTTAGACTTAAAAAATGGGTTGTGTTTTTGTGTGTGTGTGTGTGACTTATAATGGAAGAGCTTAAAATCTCACTTAACGAGCTAAGGAGATTTTAAAAGATATTAACTGACTTAATATTTAGGACTTAGACTTATAAGGGAAATAAAAAATAGCCATTAGAATAACAGCTCTGAATTATAATTTAGAAGTTGGATTGAGACAATAAAGGATATTTTATTAGTAAGTGACGAGGTACTAGGATGAGAAATAAAATATATTTGTGAAATAAAGTAAGAATTTATTCGAGTAAACAATATGTATATCTCAGATATGACAATTATTTTGTAATGAAATAAGGGAACTTTGGGCTACCCAAAATCTAAATACTATGAATATTAAGCTAATTGGAATACTGTAATCGAAATTAGGTAAAATTTAAATACAGGACATAGACAAGTATAAAATATACTGATAAATGTTTTAATTGATTGAGTCATAATTAGCAATGTATTCATTTGAATGTGATAAAATAACTAAGGGAAACAGAGAGGAAATTTTTGATGATGTAACCTGACCTATGTACGAAAGATCTTGTTATTGGATTATGGATTACCCAATCACTATGCTGCTTCCTTAATATTTGGATTTTTGTAAAATTGGAAAATTAATAAAACTTGTTAAAAAAAATACCTGGGAAGATTCTGGAAAAGATAAACAACCAATCAGCGAACACCTAGAGGCAAACAAAATCATTACTAAAAACCAACGTGGGTTTGTCAAAAACAGATCATGCCAGACAAATCTTATTGCATTCTTTGACCAAGTGACAAAATTAGTGGATCAGAGGAATGCTGTGGATATAATTTACTTGGACTTCAGTAAGGCATTTGATAAAGTAGATCACGACCTACTACTTGATAAGATAGAAAAATATGGGTTAGACAGCATCACCACCAGATGGATTCGTAGCTGGCTGACCGGCCGTACTCAGCGTGTGGTCCTCAATGGAACCACATCAACATGGAGGGAAGTGTGTAGTGGGGTGCCCCAGGGCTCTGTTCTGGGCCCAATGCTCTTCAACATCTTCATCAACGATTTGGACGAGGGGATAGATGGGGAACTCATCAAATTTGCAGACGACACCAAGCTGGCAGGAATAGCCAACACTCCAGAAGACAGGCTTAAGATACAGGAGGATCTGGACAGACTTGAACACTGGGCATTATCTAACAAAATGAAATTCAATGGTGAAAAAAGTAAGGTTCTACATTTAGGTTAAGAAAAAACAATTGTAACAGGTATAGTATAGGGGGTACCTTGGCTCATAGTAGTAACTGTGATAGGGATCTCAAATATTCCTATTGGACAATCACTTAAATATGAGCCAGCAGTCTGCTGCAGCTGCCAAAAAGCCAACACAGTGCTAGGCTTGCATTTAACAGAGTGATAGATCAATATCCGTGAAGTATTAATACCACTTTACAATGCTTGGTACGTCCACACTTGGAATACCTCATCCAGTTTTGGTCACCAATTATGTAAAAAAGTATGTTGATACTCTAGAAAGAGTACAGAGAAGAGCAACAAAGATGATTTAGGGGACTGGAGGCCTAAAACATATAAGTAACGTTGCTGAATTGGGTATGGTCGAGTAAGTTTAATGAAGAGAAGGACGATGGGACATGATAGCCATGTTCCAATATCTCATGGGCTGCCACAAAGAAGAGGGAGTCAGCTATTTTCCAAAGCGCCTGAAGGCAGGACAAGAAGCAATGCATGGAAACTAATCAAGGAGAGAAGCAACCTAGAACTAAGGAGAAACTTCCTGACAGTTAGAACAATTAACCAGTGGAACAACCTGCCTCCAGAAGCGGTGAATGCTCCAACACTGGAAGTTTTTAAGAAGAGACTGGACAGCCATTTGTCTGAAATGGTATACCCTATACCATTGGTATACCCTAAACCCTTTCCTGCCTGAGCAGGGGGTTGGACTAGATGGCCTCCAAGGTCCCTTCCAACTTTATTATTAGTAGTAGTAGTAGTAGTAGTAGTAGTAGTAGTAGTAGTATTCCTAATTGAAAGCATTCTAAGAACTGGTTTTTTCCCCACTCAATTTGAAGGATTGGATTCCTCCTCTGCAACTAAATGTTTATAAATATGTAATTGTCAACATGCATTTTTCTAATCTTAAGCAGTTACCCGAGGAAGGATTTTTTAAATCCTTTTTTCTCAATTATTTACACGCTTGGCTTGTTTCATTATTTTATACAGACATACTTCGATAGATTACTTCTTTGTTTAAAATCTAAAGCAGGATTTGGCACACATACCTGCATCTGATTTTAAGGAGTTGCCCAGTTCCTTGAATCTGTTCTGATATAAATGATCAGACCATCGTTTCAAGATGTCTTCTGGTGCCTTTGTTGTTGTTGCTGTTGTTGTTCTGAAAACATATTTCAGAAAATGGGGATCTGGGGGTTTCCCATATACTTATGGGATTCTTATTCTTATTCAAGTCATACTTACTCCTGTATCTGATACAATATTAATTAGTATATTAAATGTTTTAGGGTAAAATAGGAAATATGGTGAGCTGATTCACCATTCCTCAAGCTAAGAGCTTCCAACCAAGCCTCTAAAGTTGAACAAAAAAGTTGAAATAAAGTAGAAGAGAAAGAAGTAGACAATATCCATAAGAGAGGGGTAATATTATGTCAAAGGCTAAAAAAGAGCTGCCAAGTGTTTATAATGCCTGTGTTTGTGTGAGAGTGTATATGTGTGCATGTATATATATATGTGTATACATGCACACAGACATTCACACACACATACACACACACACACACGCACACAGAGTAAAACCTGCCAACAGGGAAGAAAGCAATTGGCCATCACTTTTCTGGAGTAGAAAGGAAGGGCATTGCAGCAGGAAATGTCCAATAGGAAGACAGGATAGCTTGCAGTCTGAACCAAATGCCTTGCACACTGTGGCTGAAGTGTTTCAATCCAGATTTTCTTAAACCAATGTAGAGTCGAGCTGTTTTGGGCACTGCAGAGAAGCAGCCTAAATGGTCTATTTAGCAGAGGTCTATTTATCAATTTATTTCTCTAAAAGGCTATTTATTAATTTACTTCTCCAAAAATGCTAATTAGAGAACAATCTACTTCAGAAAAAGATGCATAAAGAATCAGCCATGGAACTCTCAAATAAGATGTTGCAACAATAACAGCAACACAAGTTCTGCTGCTCAAAGATATACTGTTTTTGTATGGGGAAATTCTTCCTAAAGGTCACCACTTAACACTATTGTATTGTCAGTGAGAGGCTGGCTGAGCCAGGGGAAGAGTCAAACAGGGAATTAGTCTGGAATCTCTGTGTAAGCATAAGAGGGCAAAATCCAACCCCCCCCCCCCTTTGAATGCCATTGAGCTGCAACTTGGAGGCACTCTGCCAGCATTATACTAAACCAGGTTAGCAGGGAAGTGACTGTCCCATAATCCTTGGAGAGAGCCATGCTGTAGAAAGTCGCATTAGTAGCAAGAGAAATGAGGGGAAATATCCAACTGCTACTCATTCTCTGCAAATCATTAAGGGGGGGGAAACATTTATAAGGATGGAATTATGTGTTATGTTAAAAACGTGATTGCCATTAAAACTGGTAAGTATGCATTTAATTTCCTCTGCTCTTTCCATAACACGCAAAGCAAAGCAATTTACTCAGGCCTGGCCATTATAATGGCATGTATTTTGCCAAATCTCTGTTCCACATCACTGACTAGCAAAAGGCAGCAGATAAATACATAACAGTGAGGCAAAGGACATGAGCCCAGCAGTCTTCCTTAACGTGGTATGTCCAGATGTGTTGACTTATAGCTCATAAATTTTCTCAGACACATCTGGATAGCACCTGGCCAATAAAGACTGATTTGGAGGGGAGGGAGAAATTCCACAATTCAAGTGTATTCACCAGTAGTTTTGTGACCTCTTTCTCCTTTGCAGAGATTTTTTCAAACCTGAGGGAATTTGGAATGTTACTGGAATCACAAAACTTGAGCTGAAAAGCTAAATGATCAGTCCCAAAGAACAGCTTATTTATTTATTACATTTCTATGCTGCTCACTGATACAGTAACTCTGGGATGGCAGCCTTTTTAATTAGGCCAGCCCCTCTGAAAGAAACAGGAGCTACACAACAGAATGGAAGCACCTGAAGAAACATGAAGCCCACTGGTGCAGAAAATTGTATGCACTGAATTTCATGCTGTTACAAGAGAAGGACTCTTAATGGCCTCATGCACAAATTCAGCTCTGAAGACACAGCTAACATTTCTGTTCTCCCACACGATGCTTTAACAATGATTCCACATTCCTATATGTTAGATCAGGAAAATGCCACCTATGCTGCTAACCCTGATTTTTTTAAAAACAAAAAACTTTTAAGTATGCATAATTTCCCATAGTGACTGCAGGACTGCATGGATAAAAAGAAGTTTATTTTTCTAGTCTTCAAGTTGAATCACCATTGCATTATAGTAGAGCAGGGTTTCCCCACCTTGGCAACTTTAAGACCTGTGGACTTCAACTTCCAAAATTCCCCAGACAGCAATGCTGGCTGGGGAATTCTGGGAGTTGAAGTCCACAGGTCTTAAAAGTTGCCAAGGTTGGGAAAGTCTGTAGCAGAGGATTAGGTATTTTTAAAGTTAAAAATGATGACATGTATACTCGTAACTGTATCCACGTCCAGCTGGTTATTTCTAACTGTAAGAATATTTTATTTAAGGAAAAAAGTGAGATACAGAGGTGGGTAATATCAGTGCCTCTATGCCTGCATGAAGCCAAGGGTTTAAATGAGTCATTTTCACCAGCAGACTTCTCACAGTGTTTTTTAAGGGCTAAGGGCTATTACCTAAAAATTAAAAGATCGAAATGCCCAACTATAATAAAACATTTTGAAAACTTGATAATAGAGATTACTTGGTCTGAAGTGCATTGACTATTTGGACAGATTTTACCTACATACATACACAAATACACAAAGAGGAAGAAAAAAAAGAATACAACAACCCAATATGGATGCGGCTCAACTGTGGTCCTCTGCTCCCCTCCTCACAAAGCCTAAATCTTGCAAATAGCTACACTAAGAAGAAAAGGAAGAAGTCAACTCACATATCAGTTTGATGTTTTGGCACTTTGTGTTTCCTCCTTTTAAGACTGAGAAGTGCTATGACAGTGATTTCAAGGGCAAAAACCACTTTCTCCTACACTCCTGCCCCCCACCTTCACTTCCACCTGGGAGGAAATCCAGCTCTCTTTTCCAGCCTGTGCTTTTCTTCAAAGTATGCAAGCCAATTCCTTCTTTTGGAAGCTTCTTTGGCTTCACAATCCAGCAGCAGCAACATTGTCTTATGTTGGGTGAATTTTGCAGCTCTGGCCCATATTTTGCTGAGGGAATCTCTGATCAGGTGTCCATTTCCAGGGCTGAGGCCAGCTAGACTTGAGTTCTAAGAACCGCTTTGATTC
This sequence comes from Azemiops feae, assembly GCA_023970755.1. NCBI lineage: Eukaryota > Metazoa > Chordata > Lepidosauria > Squamata > Viperidae > Azemiops > Azemiops feae. Next base: position 693 of record JALGBA010003059.1, on the reverse strand, counting down.
AGTTGTGCACATGGCTGCTAAGGAAGCAGCCATTTTGCTTGCTTGCACAGGGCCTTAGTAATTGCAGCATTTCTGTGCATCCTGGATTTAAACTTGGAAACCAAGCTTCCACCACTCTTGCAAACAAACAAACAAACTTACTTGGAATTCGAAGAACAAAGTTTTATTTGGATAAAGCTTTTGCAAAAGCTGGTGGACTTAACTCACGCAGGAGAAAAAGCCACACACACAATTTTTAAAAGCATATATTTATAACCTCTCACTAAGGCAGGACATAAAACAAGACAGGACACAAAACAGGACATGAGTCTTAAATGCGTGTATTAGTTAGAAGAAGCAAAAAGGAAGTGAAAAATGTCAAACCACAAGTTCATCTGTCGGTCACATATGAGTGTCAAGCTTGAGGCTCTGTTGCAAGCAACCACATATGTCTCGTTTCTATGTCTCGCTTTCGCTGGTAGCTAACCACAAACGAACTGCTGGAAACTTAGGAAACTTAGATGCTTTGGCAAGATACCTGTGACCTCAATCCATGAGAGGGGGATAAGATATTTAGCTACTTTAGCATAGCAACAAGGGGGGGCTAACGGGGCTGTCATTCAAGTAACCAATCAATGCTAACAAGTTACATTTCCGTGTTTTGCTGTTTCTGAAGAGTATATATGTACTTGTTATTCCATGAGAAGGTGTTCA